>CM062805.1:630671428-631271428 GCA_031772625.1 Pinus tabuliformis
GGATTCTTTTCTTGACTGAAAACGTTACACTTGTAACATGATCCGGATTTAAACAGGAACGCAACAAATTACAGAGATACCATATACACAAAGATGCAGCGGAAATAATACTTCATTTCATTAATGGAAAAAATACTGAATATGCTTCAAACAGAAATGGAAATAAAACTAGCTAGGGCGATGGTAGCTTATCTCTGAGAAGAGATGTGATGGCTACATGCCTCTGAACTGTGTTACAATGAGGCTCGAAGGCCTATTTATTGTTGAGAAACAATGGAAAAACCCTTAACATTCCAAAACCCAACCCTAGGAGATGAAACGCGCAAAATGTGGGCCCCGTTTGGGGTAAATTGGTACATCAACTTCCGGGGTCGTACACTTTGCATATGATCTCCGTTTTGGACGCGTACCAATAGCTCGTTAGAAAGATCTATCCGAGCACTTTCATTGTTGACGGACATAGGCAATGCCCTTGGATTCCCAAAAAACGTCGTTTGGGCCTCAAAACGGCTCCGGAAGTTCAAGACCGAAAAACTGCTTAAAAATAGTAAGTTGTGCTACAATTAAGGAAACTGAAAATGCTGAGAAAGACAATGGTGGGGGGTCCAGGTGGACTTGGCAGGTGGCCAAATATCCACCTGGATCATTCCTCCCCCCTTAGGAAGCAATGGTCCCCTTGCGTTGAGCTCCTCCATGAGATGAGGAAACTTCTGCTGAACTGTGTTCCCTGGTGAGCCACTTGCCCTGCTGAAGGAGTTGGCCTGCTTTGACAACTCGATACAGTTGGATATTCTGTTGGCGAGTGTTCTTGATCTGTTGTGTCCATGATCCGATCAGTTGCAGCTTGTTCCATGCAATCTGGATTTAATTATGTGGGTTTGAGCTGTTCTGCATTGTCGGATGTGTCTAGCAATGTTGGAAAGTATGGCCGAAGGCGGTCCACATTGAACACTGGGTGCAGGCCAAGGAATGGGGGAATGCTGAGCTCAAATGCATTGTCTCCCATAGCCTTAGTAATGGTGTAAGGACCTATCGGAGTGGTCTCAATTTCCGATAGGCTCCAGTAAGGCGTTCCTTTTGCAAATGCAACCAGACTTTGTCGCCCACCTGAAACTTGTGTGGCACCCGATGTTGATATGTCGCTGCTTGTACTTGGCATTTGATTTCTCAAGAATGTCATGGACCTGCTGGCGAATATGTTGGATGCGCTCAATGAAGCTGGTGGCCTTATCTGTTTCGGACTGGACATGAGTGAATTCATGTGAGTAGCTGCAAGTGGCATGGCCACATCAATGGGGCATAGTGGCTGGAATCCAAACCCACCTGAAAAGGGCTATGGCCAGTGGAGCTGTGAAGAGCTCGGTTGTAGCTGTGCTGAACATAGGGGAGGCTCTCGTCCCATGTGCGTGGATGCTTTGAGTATACATGCGCAGAATGTGCACAATCATCCTATTGACAACCTCTGTCTGGCCATCAGTTTGAGGATGGAAGGTGTGGACTTCGTGAGTTTGGTGTCCAGCATTGACAGAGACTGGACAAAATGTGCTGAGAAACCGACTGTCCCGATCTGAGATGATAGACTGTGGGATCCCAAAGTGCACCCACACTCGTTCAAAGAAGAGTTTTGCAGTGGCTTCTGCTGTGATATTCTTCTTGCAGGCCATCATAATGGCCATCTTCGAGAAACCTGTCGACGACCACAAAACACAGTCATTACCATGCTTAGTGGAAGGAAGGCCTGACATGTAATCCATGGAGATGGATTCCCACGGTCGACTAGGGGTAGGCAACGGGGTATAGAGGCCTTGCTTCTTAATGGTCGGTTTGGCAATGGCACAGGAGTACATGATCGGATGTACTTCCATCCTGTCGAAGATTTGGCCAATAGAAATAATTTTTGCAGTACTGCCACTGTTTTCTCGACCCCGAAATGCCCAGCAGCCCGACTGTAGTGTGCTTCCCAAATCATCTTGGCACGCTCGCTTGAAGGAACACAAAGGTGACCGAGGTGGCATAATAAGCATCCTGGAGGTGAAAATCTTGCAACCTGCCGACCCTCCAAGAGTGTCTGGTATGTGTGGCCGAATTCTGGGTCGCTTTTGTAGAGAAGTGGCCAATCAGAAGTCTCGTGCCCACAAGAGTTGAGCACGGTGGTTAGCGCCATGATCGGTGGTCGACTGAGGCAATCTGCAACATTATTGGTGCTGCCCTTTTTATACTTGATATTCAAGTGAAACTGTTGCAGGTATGTAGACCACTTCTGATGGCGATCATTCTGCATTTCCCTGGGTCTGTATGAACTGCAGAGGTCGTGGTCTGTGTGGATGACCGTTTCCTTCCCCAAAATGTAATGCTTCCATTGTCGGCAGCCTGTACAATGGATACATCTCTTTATATAAGTGGGGTACTTCCGGACTGTGTCTGAAAGTGTTTCACTGTGATATGCCACTGGATGTCCATGTGAGTAAGGACTGCCCCAATAGCATAGTCAGAGGCATCTGTCTCGACCTCAAATGGTTGTTGTAGATCTGGTAACGCGAGCACTGGTGCGTGCAGAGGGGATCCTTCAACTCCCTGAATGACTTCTGTTGAGATTCAGACCAAAGAATTTTGCTTTCGCCCCGCCCTTGGTGACTTGACTCAGGGCCAAGAAATATGAGAAACCCCAACACAAACCTGCGGTAGAAGTTGGCAAGACATAGAAAGCTGCGGAGCTCTGTTAGAGTGGTTGGAGAGGGCCAATCCGAATGACTTGGATCTTGGCTGGATCGACATGCACCCCTGTTCATCAATGATGTATCCCAGATACTGAACTGGGTCATGCCAAAAAGTGCATTTCTCAAATTGGCACATAGCTTGTGTTGCCGCAGTGTTTGGAGAACCTGTCGGATGTGGTGGAGGTGCTCTTCCCAACTCTGGCTGAAGATCAGAATGTCATCCAAGTATACTACTACAAAGGAGTTGGTGAATGGCGCAAGATGTCATCCATTAGCCTCATAAAGGTTGCAGGAGCATTCGTCAATCCGAACGGCATGACCAACCATTCGAAGAGGCCCTCCTTGGATTTGAAGGCAGTCTTCCACACATCGGAGGGTTCGATTGGTACCTGGTGATATCCTGACTTCAGATCGATCTTGCTGAAATATTTCGCCCCTTTAGTTGGTCTAGGAGGTCATCAATCCGCGAGATCGGGTACCTATTACGGACAGTGATCTTGTTCAACGCCCGATAGTCAATACAGAGTCTCCACGTCCCATCCTTCTTCTGTACCAACACGATCGGGCTCCCACAGGGCGATGAACTCGGACGGATGTGACCTTTCCACAGGAGCTCCTGAATCTGCCTCTTGATTTCATTGTTCTCCAGAACGGAGCGACGATAAATTGGTCCATTGGGTAGCGGCGCACCTGGGGTCAGATCGATGAGAGTGCTTGACTTGACAGTGCAGAGGAAACCTGCCGGGGAGGTGAAGATGTCCTCGTACTCCTCCACAATCTTGTCCATCTGTAGTTGTCGTGCAGAGGGACCCGTTTGGAGGCAGCGGCCACTGTCTTCTTCTTCCTTGAGGGCGTATCATCAGGAAAACAAATTTCCTGGTTTTGGAAATGATCTTACTGCATTGTTTTGCAGTAATCAAAGAGATGGCGGCAGGTGGTGCTACCTCTGGTATCCTGAACAACTTATTTCCCATGTAATAATAACAGCACGGGGCCTTGATTCATACACAGCATGTCGCTTCCACAAGTATGGTTGTCCTAGTAATTACATCACAAACTTCAAGGGGAGCAATGTCACACAATACCTCATCCAAGAAGGGCTTGATGTTGTATGGAAGGCGACACTGCTGGCTCACGCGAAGATCTCGTCCTTGTTAAGCCACCCAATGCTGTATGGTTGTGGATGTGCTGTGGTCGGTAAGCCCAACCGCTTCACGACCTCTGCCGAAATGAGGTTCTTTTGACTCCCGCTATCAACAATGAACTGTATCGGGGAGCCCTTTACCACATCTGGGAGTGGAAGAGACGCTCCTCCTCCTCTGGATCTTCGGGTTCATTTTTCTGGATCTTTGCGGTAGAAAACAGTGGCGCTGGATCCGCATCAATGATCTGCTTCCCTTTTTCATACCCCTTATCGGGTTCTGACTCAGAGTTGGAACATGCATCTGATTCTGAAACCTTTAGCTCAGCCACCAGTGACTGCTTGGCCCGAACTCACTGGTGTGTGAGTGGAGCTCTTATGGAACTCGCACCATTTTCCAGTGTCCTTTCTCGGCTTCGCGGCACTGTTCTTTGCTTGCAGCTTCGGTGGTTGTCTTGGGCTGTCCGCCTTGGATTTGTCCTTTGTTCTGTGGTTTAGGGGCACCTTTCCCCTGCTTTGGATTCGCAGATCCAAAGTCTCGCTTCTTTTGTTTAAACTTCTGCTCGACCTTGACGGCATATTGGTATGCTGCGCCGAGCGAGGGGATGTTTAGGAATTGTATTTCTTCCTAGATGTACTTGTGCAGGCAGCCACGGTATTTGAGTATCAAATGTTGCTCGAATCCTTGATACCCAACTTTGTGCGAAGGGTATGGAAAAGATTGGTGAACTCCGGCACGTCTTGGTCCCTTCCCTGCCGCAGCGTGGTCACTTTATGTATTCATCCTCATAGCTTCCGACAGGGTAGTACTGCTCCTTGATGGCATCCCGGAACGAATCCCAGGTGGGTGCGGCTGAAAATAGTGAGCCAGTACTTTCATCCTTCTGCTCGCAGTAGGTTTCCACCAGTCCTTGACGTGGGGGGCTGCTTTGAGAAGAGCAAAAACAATCTTTTCCCGAATCGAAAATTCATGAACAAAAAAATAACCCTCTAGCAGATTTAACCATTTATCTACGGCATCTGCATCTATCTGACCCTCGAATATGGGGATTTCAAAATTAACTTGTACCTTAAAGGGTGTGGCGTTTCCAGAGTGCTGCTGAAGCCGATGCGCCGCTTCTGGGTAGAGCTGAAGGATCTGGGCAAAGCTGTCCATCATCGCGTTCCGTTGTCGCTCGAGGCTTCTTCGAGAAGTTTTGATGGGATCTCCTGCCCCTCGTCTTTCTTCTCGTCCGCCATGGGAGGCCGTCGGGATTTGCGAGGCTGGTCTTGCAAAGGTTCAACCAGTTCAAGCCCTAACTCCTTTATCCCGACCTTGTTGGGGACATGCAAAGAAAAACAGAGAAAAAACAGACCGCTCTGATACCACTGATCCGGATTTAAACAGGAACGCAACAAATTAGAGATAACCATATACACAAAGATGCAGCGGAAATAATACTTCATTTCATTAATGGAAAATACTGAAATATGCTTACAATCAGAAATGAAATAAATCAGCTAGGGCGATGGTAGCTTATCTCTGAGAAGAGATGTGATGGCTACATGCCTCTGAACTGTGTTACAATGAGGCTCGAAGGCCTATTTATTGTTGAGAAACAATGGAAAAACCCTTAACATTCCAAAACCTAACCCTAGAAGATGAAACGCCAAAATGTGGGGCCCCGTTTGGGGTAAATTGGTACATCAAATTACCGGGGTCGTAACTTTGGCAATTGATCTCCGTTTGACACGTACAATAGCTCGTTAGAAAGATCTATCCGAGCACTATCATTGTTGGAAGGGGCAAAATGTCCATTCCATGGACCATGTTGCCCCCGGATTCCAAAAACGTCGTTTAGGGCCTCAAAACGGCTCCGGAAGTTCAGGACCCGAAAAACTGCTAAAAATAGTAAAGTTGTGCTACAATTAAGGAAACTGAAAATGCTGAGAAAGACAATGGTGGGGGTCCAGGGGGACTTGGCAGGTGGCCACCAATATCCACCTGGATCATTCCTCCCCCCTTAGGAAGCAATGGTCCCCATTGCGTTGAGCTCCTCCATGAGATGAGGAAACTTCTGCTGAACTTGTTCCCTGGTGAGCCACTTGCCCTGCTGAAGGAGTTGGCCTGCTTTGACAACTCGATACAGTTGGATATTCTGTTGGCGAGTGTTCTTGATCTGTGTGTCCATGATCCGATCAGTTGCAGCTTGTTCCATGCAATCTGGATTTAATTCTGTGGGTTTGAGCTGTTCTGCAATGTCGGATGTGTCTAGCAATGGTGGAAAGTATGGCCGAAGGCGGTCCACATTGAACACTGTGCAGGCCAAGGAATGGGGGAATGCTGAGCTCAAATGCATTGTCTCCCATAGCCTTAGTAATGGTGTAAGGACCATATCGAGGAGTGGTCTCAATTTCCGATAGGCTCCAGTAAGGCGTTCCTTTTGCAAATGCAACCAGACTTTGTCGCCCACCTGAAACTTGTGTGGCACCCGATGTTGATCATGTCGCTGCTTGTACTTGGCATTTGATTTCTCAAGAATGTCATGGACCTGCTGGCGAATATGTTGGATGCGCTCAATGAAGCTGGTGGCCTTATCTATTTCGGACTGGACATGAGCTGAATTCATGTGAGTAGCTGCAAGTGGCATGGCCACATCAATGGGGCATAGTGGCTGGAATCCAAACCACACTGAAAAGGGCTATGGCCAGTGGAGCTGTGAAGAGCTCGGTTGTAGCTGTGCTGAACGTAGGGGAGGCTCTCGTCCCATGTGCGTGGATGCTTTGAGTTATACATGCGCAGAATGTGCACAATCATCCTATTGACAACCTCTGTCTGGCCATCAGTTTGAGGATGGAAGGCTGTGGACTTCGTGAGTTTGGTGTCCAGCATTGACAGAGACTGGACCAAAATGTGCTGAGAAACCGACTGTCCCGATCTGAGATGATAGACTGTGGGATCCAAAGTGCACCCACACTCGTTCAAAGAAGAGTTTAGCAGTGGCTTCTGCTGTGATATTCTTCTTGCAGGCCATCATAATGGCCATCTTTGAGAACCTGTCGACGACCAAAAAACACAGTCATTTCCATGCTTAGTGGAAGGAAGGCCTGACATGTAATCCAGGAGATGGATTCCCAAGGTCGACTAGGGGTAGGCAACGGGGTATAGAGGCCTTGCTTCTTAATGGTCGGTTTGGCAATGGCACAGGCAGTACATGATCGGATGTACTTCCCAACATCCTGTCGAAGATTCGGCCAATAGAAATAATTTTGCAGTACTGCCACTGTTTTCTCGACCCCGAAATGCCCAGCAGCCCGACTGTAGTGTGCTTCCCAAATCATCTTGGCACGCTCGCTTGAAGGAACACAAAGGTGACCGAGGTGGCATAATAGGGCATCCTGGAGGTGAAAATCTGCAACCTGCCGACCCCCAAGAGTGTCTGGTATGTGTGGCCGAATTCTGGGTCGCTTTTGTAGAGAAGTGGCCATCAGAAGTCTCGTGCCCACAAGAGTTGAGCACGGTGGTTAGCGCCATGATCGGTGGTCGACTGAGGCAATCTGCAACATTATTGGTGCTGCCCTTTTTATACTTGATATTCAAGTGAAACTGTTGCAGGTATGTAGACCACTTCTGATGGCGATCATTCTGCAATTTCCCTTGGGTCTGTATGAACTGCAGAGGTCGGTGGTCTGTGTGGATGACCGTTTCCTTCCCAAAATGTAATGCTTCCATTGTCGGCAGGCCTGTACAATGGAATACATCTCTTTATCATAAGTGGGGTACTTCCGGACTGTGTCTGAAAGTGTTTCACTGTGATATGCCACTGGATGTCCATGTTGAGTAAGGACTGCCCCAATAGCATAGTCAGAGGCATCTGTCTCGACCTCAAATGGTTGTTGTAAATCTGGTAACGCGAGCACTGGTGCCGTGCAGAGGCGATCCTTCAACTCCCTGAAATGCCTTCTGTTGAGATTCAGACCAAAAGAATTTTGCTTTCGCCCCGCCCTTGGTGACTTGACTCAAGGGCCAAGAAATATGAGAAAACCCCAACACAAACCTGCGGTAGAAGTTGGCAAGACCCAGAAAGCTGCGGAGCTCTGTTAGAGTGGTTGGAGAGGGCCAATCCCGAATGACTTGGATCTTGGCTGGATCGACATGCACCCCCTGTTCATCAATGATGTATCCCAGATACTGAACCTGGGTCATGCCAAAAGTGCATTTCTTCCAAATTGGCACATAGCTTGTGTTGCCGCAGTGTTTGGAGAACCTGTCGGATGTGGTGGAGGTGCTCTTCCCAACTCTGGTTGAAGATCAGAATGTCATCCAAGTATACTACTACAAAGGAGTTGGTGAATGGCCGCAAGATGTCATCCATTAGCCTCATAAAGGTTGCAGGAGCATTCGTCAATCCGAACGGCATGACCAACCATTCGAAGAGGCCCTCCTTGGATTTGAAGGCAGTCTTCCACACATCTGAGGGTTCAATTGGTACCTGGTGATATCCTGACTTCAGATCGATCTTGCTGAAATATTTCGCCCCCTTTAGTTGGTCTAGGAGGTCATCAATCCGCGGGATCGGGTACCTATTACGGACAGTGATCTTGTTCAGCGCCCGATAGTCAATACAGAGTCTCCACGTCCCATCCTTCTTCTGTACCAACACGATCGGGCTCCCACAGGGCGATGAACTCGGACGGATGTGACCTTTCTGCAGGAGCTCCTGAATCTGCCTCTTGATTTCATTGTTCTCCAGAACGGAGCGCCGATAAATTGGTCCATTGGGTAGCGGCGCACCTGGGGTCAGATCGATGGAGTGCTTGACTTGACAGTGCAGAGGAACCCCTGCCGGGGAGGTGAAGATGTCCTCGTACTCCTCCACAACCTTGTCCATCTGTAGTTGTCGTGCAGAGGGACCCGTTTGGAGGCCGGCCACTGTCTTCTTCTTTCCTTGAGGGCGTATCATCAGGAAAACAAATTTCCTGGTTTTGGAAATGATCTTATGCATTGTTTTGCAGTAATCAAAGAGATGGCGGCAGGTGGTGCTACCTCTGGTATCCTGAACAACTTATTTCCCAATGTAATAATAACAGCACGGGGCCTTGATTCATACACAGCATGTCGCTTCCACAAGTATGGTTGTCCTAGTAATACATCACAAACTTCAAGGGGAGCAATGTCACACAATACCTCATCCGTGAAGGGCTTGATGTTGTATGGAAGGCGACACTGCTGGCTCACGCGAAGATCTCGCCCTTGGTGAAGCCACCCAATGGTGTATGGTTGTGGATGTGCTGTGGTCGGTAAGCCCAACCGCTTCACGACCTCTGCCGAAATGAGGTTCTTTTGACTCCCGCTATCAACAATGAACTGTATCGGGGAGCCCTTTACCCACATCTGGGAGTGGAAGAGACGCTCCTCCTCCTCTGGATCTTCGGGTTCATTTTTCTGGATCTTTGCGGTAGCAACAGTGGCGCTGGGATCCGCATCAATGATCTGCTTCCCTTTTTCATACCCCTTATCGGGTTCTGACTCAGAGTCGGAACATGCATCTGATTCTGAAACCTTTAGCTCAGCCACCAGTGACTGCTTGGCCCGACACTCACTTGTGTTGTGAGTGGAGCTCTTATGGAACTCGCACCATTTTCCAGTGTCCTTTCTCGGCTTCGCGGCGCTGTTTTTTGCTTGCAGCTTCGGCTGGTTGTCTTGGGCTGTCCCGCCTTGGCTTTTCCTTTGTTCTGTGGTTTAGGGGCACCTTTCCCCTGCTTTGGATTCGCAGATCCAAAGTCTCGCTTCTTTTGTTTAAACTTCTGCTCGACCTTGACGGCATATCAGTATGCTGCGCCGAGCGAGGGGATGTTTAGGAACTGTATTTCTTCCTGGATGTACTTGTGCAGGCAGCCACGGTATTTGAGTATCAAATGTTGCTCCGAATCCTTGATACCCAACTTTGTGCGAAGGGTATGGAAAAGATTGGTGAACTCCGGCACATCTTGGTCCCTTCCCTGCCGCAGCGTGGTCCACTTTATGTATTCATCCTCATAGCTTCCGACAGGGTAGTACTGCTCCTTGATGGCATTCCGGAACGAATCCCAGGTGGGTGCGGCTGAAAATAGTGAGCCAGTACTTTCATCCTTCTGCTCGCAGTAGGTTTCCCACCAGTCCTTGACGTGGGGGGCTGCTTTGAGAAGAGCAAAAACAATCTTTTCCCGACTCGAAAATTCATGAACAGAAAAATAACCCTCTAGCAGATTTAACCATTTATCTACGGCATCTGCGTCTATCTGACCCTCGAATATGGGGATTTCAAAATTAACTTGTACCTTAAAGGGTGTGGTGTTTCCAGAGGAGCTGCTGGAAGCCGATGCGCCGCTTCTGGGTAGCCGCTGAAGGATCTGGGCAAAGCTGTCCATCATCGCGTTCCGTTGTCGCTCGAGGCTTCTTCGAGCAAGATTTTGATGGGATCTCCTGCCCCTCGTCTTTTTTCTCGTTGCCATGGAGGCCGTCGGGATTTGCGAGGCTGGTCTTGTAAGGTTCAACCAGTTCAAGCCCTAACTCCTTATATCCCGACCTTGTTGGGGACATGCAAAGAAAAACAGAGAAAAAGCAGACGCTCTGATACCACTGATCCAGATTTAAACAGGAACGCAACAAATTACAGAGATAACCATATACACAAAGATGCAGCGGAAATAATACTTCATTTCATTAATGGAAAATACTGAAATATGCTTACAAACAGAAATGGAAATAAACAGCTAGGGCGATGGTAGCTTATCTCTGAGAAGAGATGTGATGGCTACATGCCTCTGAACTGTGTTACAATGAGGCTCGAAGGCCTATTTATTGTTGAGAAACAATGGAAAAACCCTTAACATTCCAAAACCTAACCCTAGGAGATGAAACGCCAAAATGTGGGCCCCGTTTGGGGTAAATTGGTACATCAACTTCCCGGGGTCGTAACTTTGGCATATGATCTCCGTTTGACGCGTACAATAGCTCGTTAGAAAGATCTATCCGAGCACTATCATTGTTGGAACGGGCAACATGGTCCATTCCATGGACCCATGTTGCCCCAGATTCCCCAAAAAACGTCGTTTAGGGCCTCAAAACGGCTCCGGAAGTTCAGGACCCGAAAAACTGCTAAAAATAGTAAGTTGTGCTACAATTAAGGAAACTGAAAATGCTGAGAAAGACAATGGTGGGGGTCCAGGTGGACTTGGCAGGTGGCCACCAATATCCACCTGGATCATTCCTCCCCCCTTAGGAAGCAATGGTCCCCATTGCGTTGAGCTCCTCCATGAGATGAGGAAACTTCTGCTGAACTTGTTCCCTGGTGAGCCACTTGCCCTGCTGAAGGAGTTGGCCTGCTTTGACAACTCGATACAGTTGGATATTCTGTTGGCGAGTGTTCTTGATCTGTGTGTCCATGATCCGATCAGTTGCAGCTTGTTCCATGCAATCTGGATTTAATTCTGTGGGTTTGAGCTGTTCTGCAATGTCGGATGTGTCTAGCAATGGTGGAAAGTATGGCCGAAGGCGGTCCACATTGAACACTGGGTGCAGGCCAAGGAATGGGGGAATGCTGAGCTCAAATGCATTGTCTCCCATAGCCTTAGTAATGGTGTAAGGACCATATCGGAGTGGTCTCAATTTCCGATAGGCTCCAGTAAGGCGTTCCTTTTGCAAATGCAACCAGACTTTGTCGCCCACCTGAAACTTGTGTGGCACCCGATGTTGATCATGTCGCTGCTTGTACTTGGCATTTGATTTCTCAAGAATGTCATGGACCTGCTGGCGAATATGTTGGATGCGCTCAATGAAGCTGGTGGCCTTATCTGTTTCGGACTGGACATGAGCTGAATTCATGTGAGTAGCTGCAAGTGGCATGGCCACATCAATGGGGCATAGTGGCTGGAATCCCAAACCCACCTGAAAAGGGCTATGGCCAGTGGAGCTGTGAAGAGCTCGGTTGTAGCTGTGCTGAACGTAGGGGAGGCTCTCGTCCCATGTGCGTGGATGCTTTGAGTTATACATGCGCAGAATGTGCACAATCATCCTATTGACAACCTCTGTCTGGCCATCAGTTTGAGGATGGAAGGCTGTGGACTTCGTGAGTTTGGTGTCCAGCATTGACCAGAGACTGGACCAAAATGTGCTGAGAAACCGACTGTCCCGATCTGAGATGATAGACTGTGGGATCCCAAAGTGCACCCACACTCGTTCAAAGAAGAGTTTAGCAGTGGCTTCTGCTGTGATATTCTTCTTGCAGGCCATCATAATGGCCATCTTTGAGAACCTGTCGACGACCACAAAAACACAGTCATTTCCATGCTTAGTGGAAGGAAGGCCTGACATGTAATCCATGGAGATGGATTCCCAAGGTCGACTAGGGGTAGGCAACGGGGTATAGAGGCCTTGCTTCTTAATGGTCGGTTTGGCAATGGCACAGGCAGTACATGATCGGATGTACTTCCCAACATCCTGTCGAAGATTCGGCCAATAGAAATAATTTTGCAGTACTGCCACTGTTTTCTCGACCCCGAAATGCCCAGCAGCCCGACTGTAGTGTGCTTCCCAAATCATCTTGGCACGCTCGCTTGAAGGAACACAAAGGTGACCGAGGTGGCATAATAGGGCATCCTGGAGGTGAAAATCTGCAACATGCCGACCCTCCAAGAGTGTCTGGTATGTGTGGCCGAATTCTGGGTCGCTTTTGTAGAGAAGTGGCCAATCAGAAGTCTCGTGCCCAAAGAGTTGAGCACGGTGGTTAGCGCCATGATCGGTGGTCGACTGAGGCAATCTGCAACATTATTGGTGCTGCCCTTTTTATACTTGATATTCAAGTGAAACTGTTGCAGGTATGTAGACCACTTCTGATGGCGATCATTCTGCAATTTCCCTTGGGTCTGTATGAACTGCAGAGGTCGGTGGTCTGTGTGGATGACCGTTTCCTTCCCAAAATGTAATGCTTCCATTGTCGGCAGGCCTGTACAATGGAATACATCTCTTTATCATAAGTGGGGTACTTCCGGACTGTGTCTGAAAGTGTTTCACTGTGATATGCCACTGGATGTCCATGTTGAGTAAGGACTGCCCCAATAGCATAGTCAGAGGCATCTGTCTCGACCTCAAATGGTTGTTGTAAATCTGGTAACGCGAGCACTGGTGCCGTGCAGAGGCGATCCTTCAACTCCCTGAATGCCTTCTGTTGAGATTCAGACCAAAAGAATTTTGCTTTCGCCCCGCCCTTGGTGACTTGACTCAAGGGCCAAGAAATATGAGAAAACCCCAACACAAACCTGCGGTAGAAGTTGGCAAGACCTAGAAAGCTGCGGAGCTCTGTTAGAGTGGTTGGAGAGGGCCAATCCCGAATGACTTGGATCTTGGCTGGATCGACATGCACCCCTGTTCATCAATGATGTATCCCAGATACTGAACCTGGGTCATGCCAAAAGTGCATTTCTCCAAATTGGCACATAGCTTGTGTTGCCGCAGTGTTTGGAGAACCTGTCGGATGTGGTGGAGGTGCTCTTCCCAACTCTGGCTGAAGATCAGAATGTCATCCAAGTATACTACTACAAAGGAGTTGGTGAATGGCCGCAAGATGTCATCCATTAGCCTCATAAAGGTTGCAGGAGCATTCGTCAATCCGAAAGGCATGACCAACCATTCGAAGAGGCCCTCCTTGGATTTGAAGGCAGTCTTCCACACATCGGAGGGTTCGATTGGTACCTGGTGATATCCTGACTTCAGATCGATCTTGCTGAAATATTTCGCCCCCTTTAGTTGGTCTAGGAGGTCATCAATCCACGGGATCGGGTACCTATTACGGACAGTGATCTTGTTCAGTGCCCGATAGTCAATACAGAGTCTCCACGTCCCATCCTTCTTCTGTACCAACACGATCGGGCTCCCACAGGGCGATGAACTCGGACGGATGTGACCTTTCTGCAGGAGCTCCTGAATCTGCCTCTTGATTTCATCATTCTCCAGAACGGAGCACCGATAAATTGGTCCATTGGGTAGCGGCGCACCTGGGGTCAGATCGATGGAGTGCTTGACTTGACAGTGCAGAGGAACCCCTGCCGGGGAGGTGAAGATGTCCTCGTACTCCTCCACAACCTTGTCCATCTGTAGTTGTCGTGCAGAGGGACCCCGTTTGGAGGCCGCGGCCACTGTCTTCTTCTTTCCTTGAGGGCGTATCATCAGGAAAACAAATTTCCTGGTTTTGGAAATGATCTTACTGCATTGTTTTGCAGTAATCAAAGAGATGGCGGCAGGTGGTGCTACCTCTGGTATCCTGAACAACTTATTTCCCAATGTAATAATAACAGCACGGGGCCTTGATTCATACACAGCATGTCGCTTCCACAAGTATGGTTGTCCTAGTAATACATCACAAACTTCAAGGGGAGCAATGTCACACAATACCTCATCCGTGAAGGGCTTGATGTTGTATGGAAGGCGACACTGCTGGCTCACGCGAAGATCTCGTCCTTGGTGAAGCCACCCAATGGTGTATGGTTGTGGATGTGCTGTGGTCGGTAAGCCCAACCACTTCACGACCTCTGCCGAAATGAGGTTCTTTTGACTCCCGCTATCAACAATGAACTGTATCGGGGAGCCCTTTACCCACATCTGGGAGTGGAAGAGACGCTCCTCCTCCTCTGGATCTTCGGGTTCATTTTTCTGGATCTTTGCGGTAGCAACAGTGGCGCTGGGATCCGCATCAATGATCTGCTTCCCTTTTTCATACCCCTTATCGGGTTCTGACTCAGAGTCGGAACATGCATCTGATTCTGAAACCTTTAGCTCAGCCACCAGTGACTGCTTGGCCCGACACTCACTTGTGTTGTGAGTGGAGCTCTTATGGAACTCGCACCATTTTCCAGTGTCCTTTCTCGGCTTCGCGGCGCTGTTCTTTGCTTGCAGCTTCGGCTGGTTGTCTTGGGCTGTCCCGCCTTGGCTTTGTCCTTTGTTCTGTGGTTTAGGGGCACCTTTCCCCTGCTTTGGATTCGCAGATCCAAAGTCTCGCTTCTTTTGTTTAAACTTCTGCTCGACCTTGACGGCATATCGGTATGCTGCGCCGAGCGAGGGGATGTTTAGGAATTGTATTTCTTCCTGGATGTACTTGTGCAGGCAGCCACGGTATTTGAGTATCAAATGTTGCTCCGAATCCTTGATACCCAACTTTGTGCGAAGGGTATGGAAAAGATTGGTGAACTCCGGCACGTCTTGGTCCCTTCCCTGCCGCAGCGTGGTCCACTTTATGTATTCATCCTCATAGCTTCCGACAGGGTAGTACTGCTCCTTGATGGCATCCCGGAACGAATCCCAGGTGGGTGCGGCTGAAAATAGTGAGCCAGTACTTTCATCCTTCTGCTCGCAGTAGGTTTCCCACCAGTCCTTGACGTGGGGGGCTGCTTTGAGAAGAGCAAAAACAATCTTTTCCCGACTCGAAAATTCATGAACAGAAAAATAACCCTCTAGCAGATTTAACCATTTATCTACGGCATCTGCGTCTATCTGACCCTCGAATATGGGGATTTCAAAATTAACTTGTACCTTAAAGGGTGTGGCATTTCCAGAGTAGCTGCTGGAAGCCGATGCGCCACTTCTGGGTAGCCGCTGAAGGATCTGGGCAAAGCTGTCCATCATCGCGTTCCGTTGTCGCTCGAGGGCTTCTTCGAGCAAGATTTTGATGGGATCTCCTGCCCCCTCGTCTTTCTTCTCGTCCGCCATGGGAGGCCGTCGGGATTTGCGAGGCTGGTCTTGTAAAGGTTCAACCAGTTAAAGCCCTAACTCTTTATATCCCGACCTTGTTGGGGACATGCAAAGAAAAACAGAGAAAAAGCAGACTGCTCTGATACCACTGATCCGGATTTAAACAGGAACGCAACAAATTACAGAGATAACCATATACACAAAGATGCAGCGGAAATAATACTTCATTTCATTAATGGAAAAATACTGAAATATGCTTACAATCAGAAATGGAAATAAATCAGCTAGGGCGATGGTAGCTTATCTCTGAGAAGAGATGTGATGGCTACATGCCTCTGAACTGTGTTACAATGAGGCTCGAAGGCCTATTTATTGTTGAGAAACAATGGAAAAACCCTTAACATTCCAAAACCTAACCCTAGGAGATGAAACGCCAAATGTGGGCCCCGTTTGGGGTAAATTGGTACATCAACTTCCCGGGGTCGTAACTTTGGCATATGATCTCCGTTTGACGCGTACAATAGCTCGTTAGAAAGATCTATCCGAGCACTATCATTGTTGGAACGGGCAACATGGTCCATTCCATGGACCCATGTTGCCCCTGGATTCCCCAAAAAACGTCGTTTAGGGCCTCAAAACGGCTCCGGAAGTTCAGGACCCGAAAAACTGCTAAAAATAGTAAGTTGTGCTACAATTAAGGAAACTGAAAATGCTGAGAAAGACAATGGTGGGGGTCCAGGTGGACTTGGCAGGTGGCCACCAATATCCACCTGGATCATTCCTCCCCCCTTAGGAAGCAATGGTCCCCATTGCGTTGAGCTCCTCCATGAGATGAGGAAACTTCTGCTGAACTTGTTCCCTGGTGAGCCACTTGCCCTGCTGAAGGAGTTGGCCTGCTTTGACAACTCGATACAGTTGGATATTTTGTTGGCGAGTGTTCTTGATCTGTGTGTCCATGATCCGATCAGTTGCAGCTTGTTCCATGCAATCTGGATTTAATTCTGTGGGTTTGAGCTGTTCTGCAATGTCGGATGTGTCTAGCAATGGTGGAAAGTATGGCCGAAGGCGGTCCACATTGAACACTGGGTGCAGGCCAAGGAATGGGGGAATGCTGAGCTCAAATGCATTGTCTCCCATAGCCTTAGTAATGGTGTAAGGACCATATCGGAGTGGTCTCAATTTCCGATAGGCTCCAGTAAGGCGTTCCTTTTGCAAATGCAACTAGACTTTGTCGCCCACCTGAAACTTGTGTGGCACCCGATGTTGATCATGTCGCTGCTTGTACTTGGCATTTGATTTCTCAAGAATGTCATGGACCTGCTGGCGAATATGTTGGATGCGCTCAATGAAGCTGGTGGCCTTATCTGTTTCGGACTGGACATGAGCTGAATTCATGTGAGTAGCTGCAAGTGGCATGGCCACATCAATGGGGCATAGTGGCTGGAATCCCAAACCCACCTGAAAAGGGCTATGGCCAGTGGAGCTGTGAATAGCTTGGTTGTAGCTGTGCTGAACGTAGGGGAGGCTCTCGTCCCATGTGCGTGGATGCTTTGAATTATACATGCGCAGAATGTGCACAATCATCCTATTGAAAACCTCTGTCTGGCCATCAGTTTGAGGATGGAAGGCTGTGGACTTCGTGAGTTTGGTGTCCAGCATTGACCAGAGACTGGACCAAAATGTGCTGAGAAACCGACTGTCCCGATCTGAGATGATAGACTGTGGGATCCCAAAGTGCACCCACACTCGTTCAAAGAAGAGTTTAGCAGTGGCTTCTGCTGTGATATTCTTCTTGCAGGCCATCATAATGGCCATCTTCGAGAACCTGTCGACGACCACAAAAACACAGTCATTTCCATGCTTAGTGGAAGGAAGGCCTGACATGTAATCCATGGAGATGGATTCCCACGGTCGACTAGGGGTAGGCAATGGGTATAGAGGCCGTGCTTCTTAATGGTCGGTTTGGCAATGGCACAGGCAGTACATGATCGGATGTACTTCCCAACATCCTGTCGAAGATTCGGCCAATAGAAATAATTTTGCAGTACTGCCACTGTTTTCTCAACCCCGAAATGCCCAGCAGCCCTACTGTAGTGTGCTTCCCAAATCATCTTGGCACGCTCGCTTGAAGGAACACAAAGGTGACCGAGGTGGCATAATAGGGCATCCTGGAGGTGAAAATCTGCAACATGCCGACCCTCCAAGAGTGTCTGGTATGTGTGGCCGAATTCTGGGTCGCTTTTGTAGAGAAGTGGCCAATCAGAAGTCTCGTGCCCACAAGAGTTGAGCACGGTGGTTAGCGCCATGATCGGTGGTCGACTGAGGCAATCTGCAACATTATTGGTGCTGCCCTTTTTATACTTGATATTCAAGTGAAACTGTTGCAGGTATGTAGACCACTTCTGATGGCGATCATTCTGCAATTTCCCTTGGGTCTGTATGAACTGCAGAGGTCGGTGGTCTGTGTGGATGACCATTTCCTTCCCCAAAATGTAATGCTTCCATTGTCGGCAGGCCTGTACAATGGAATACATCTCTTTATCATAAGTGGGGTACTTCCGGACTGTGTCTGAAAGTGTTTCACTGTGATATGCCACTGGATGTCCATGTTGAGTAAGGACTGCCCCAATAGCATAGTCAGAGGCATCTGTCTCGACCTCAAATGGTTGTTGTAAATCTGGTAACGCGAACACTGGTGCCGTGCAGAGGCGATCCTTCAACTCCCTGAATGCCTTCTGTTGAGATTCAGACCAAAAGAATTTTTCTTTCGCCCCTCCCTTGGTGACTTGACTCAAGGGCCAAGAAATATGAGAAAACCCCAACACAAACCTGCGGTAGAAGTTGGCAAGACCCAGAAAGCTGCGGAGCTCTGTTAGAGTGGTTGGAGAGGGCCAATCCCGAATGACTTGGATCTTGGCTGGATCGACATGCACCCCCTGTTCATCAATGATGTATCCCAGATACTGAACCTGGGTCATGCCAAAAGTGCATTTCTCCAAATTGGCACATAGCTTGTGTTGCCGCAGTGTTTGGAGAACCTGTCGGATGTGGTGGAGGTGCTCTTCCCAACTCTGGCTGAAGATCAGAATGTCATCCAAGTATACTACTACAAAGGAGTTGGTGAATGGCCGCAAGATGTCATCCATTAGCCTCATAAACGTTGCAGGAGCATTCGTCAATCCGAACGGCATGACCAACCATTCGAAGAGGCCCTCCTTGGATTTGAAGGCAGTCTTCCACACATCGGAGGGTTCGATTGGTACCTGGTGATATCCTGACTTCAGATCGATCTTGCTGAAATATTTCGCCCCCTTTAATTGGTCTAGGAGGTCGTCAATCCACGGGATCGGGTACCTATTACGGACAGTGATCTTGTTCAGCGCCCGATAGTCAATACAGAGTCTCCACGTCCCATCCTTCTTCTGTACCAACACGATCGGCTCCCACAGGGCGATGAACTCGGACGAATGTGACCTTTCTGCAGGAGCTCCTGAATCTGCCTCTTGATTTCATCGTTCTCCAGAACGAAGCGCCGATAAATTGGTCCATTGGGTAGCGGCGCACCTGGGGTCAGATCGATGGAGTGCTTGACTTGACAGTGCAGAGGAACCCCTGCCGGGGAGGTGAAGATGTCCTCGTACTCCTCCACAACCTTTTCCATCTGTAGTTGTCATGGAGAGGGACCCCGTTTGGAGGCCGCGGCCACTGTCTTCTTCTTTCCTTGAGGGCGTATCATCAGGAAAACAAATTTCCTGGTTTTGGAAATGATTTTACTGCATTGTTTCGCAGTAATCAAAGAGATGGCGGCAGGTGGTGCTACCTCTGGTATCCTGAACAACTTATTTCCCAATGTAATAATAACAGCACGGGGCCTTGATTCATACATAGCATGTCGCTTCCACAAGTATGGTTGTCCTAGTAATACATCACAAACTTCAAGGGGAGCAATGTCACACAATACCTCATCTGTGAAGGGCTTGATGTTGTATGGAAGGCGACACTGCTGGCTCACGCGAAGATCTCATCCTTGGTTAAGCCACCCAATGGTGTATGGTTGTGGATGTGCTGTGGTCGGTAAGCCCAACCGCTTCATGACCTCTGCCAAAATGAGGTTCTTTTGACTCCCGCTATCAACAATGAACTGTATCAGGGAGCCCTTCACCCACATCTGGGAGTGGAAGAGACGCTCCTCCTCCTCTGGATCTTCGGGTTCATTTTTCTGGATCTTTGTGGTAGCAACAGTGGCGCTGGGATCCGCATCAATGATCTGCTTCCCTTTTTCATACCCCTTATCGGGTTCTGACTCAGAGTCGGAACATGCATCTGATTCTGAAACCTTTAGCTGAGCCACCAGTGACTGCTTGGCCAGACACTCACTTGTGTTGTGAGTGGAGCTCTTATGGAACTCGCACCATTTTCCAGTGTCCTTTCTCGGCTTCGCGGCACTGTTCTTTGCTTGCAGCTTCGGTTGGTTGTCTTGGGCTGTCCCGCCTTGGCTTTGTCCTTTGTTCTGTGGTTTAGGGGCACCTTTCCCCTGCTTTGGATTTGCAGATCCAAAGTCTCGCTTCTTTTGTTTCAACTTCTGCTCGACCTTGACGGCATATCGGTATGCTGCACCGAGCGAGGGGATGTTTAGGAATTGTATTTCTTCCTGGATGTACTTGTGCATGTAGGAATTTACAGGGTAAGTTCCTCAGAAAGAATACCAAAAGGACACCGCTGACAACCAGATCTCAAATCAATACACCAGTATTTTTGACGTGGTTAAAACCCTCAGAGTGCAAGGAGGGAAACAGTCCACGGCCTGTCCCAACGTGGGTACTACAGGCAATTTATTAATCAAAGAATGAAAATTTACATAAGCTTCTCTCATGCACGGATTACCCGAACAATGACCCTCCATGCGCTTTAAATAGAACTCATGGACCAATCGGGTGTCAAGCCACGGATCAAGTGTCGGTAATACCGAGGTGAGAGTGAACCGTCGGATCACTACATATCGTGACCGTCGGATTGTAAGTTACAAAATGTACAACGGTAAAGAAACACACTTTACCTAACTCTAACCTAACTCTATACTAGACCAAGTTGAACTTAACTATATCCTATGTGTCGGAATATCCTAACATCCCCCCTTAAGAACAACTTGGGATAGGATTGAAGGATTTACAAATATGACACAATAGGAGAAGGAAGGAGGCACTAGAGCCTATCCCCCCTTAGTGACAACTTCCTGAACTCCAAGCATATATCGAAGTTTAGTGAACTTCGCCTCTGTGAGAGCCTTTGTGAAGATGTCTGCAACCTGATCATCTGTTGGACAATATTGCACTTCAAGAACATGGTCATGAATGAGCTTTCTGATGAAGTGCATGTGTAGTTCAATGTGTTTGCTGCGCTGATGCTGGACTGGATCTTTGCATAGCTGAATGGCACTTTGATTATCACACCAAAGTGTGGTTGGATGCTGCTGCTCAAAGCCAAACTCTGATAGGATCTGACGAAGCCACAAGGCTTCCTTACTAGCTTCCACGGCACCACGATACTCTGCTTCTGCTGACGAAAGAGAAATGGCAGCCTGTTTCTTACAAGCCCATGTAATAGGTCCTGAACCAAGAGTGAAGACATAACCGGCAGTAGACTTCCGATCATCAAGGTCACCAGCCCAATCAGAATCAGTGAAACCAACTAACAGAGGAGCTGCTTTGGCACTGTAATGAATCCCAAACTGTACTGTACCTCGAACATAACGAAGTATTCTTTTAGCTGCTTTCCAATGACTTTCACGGGGGTTTTGCATAAAACGAGCAACAAGGCCAACAGCAAAGGAAAGATCAGGACGAGTATGGGTTAAATACAAGAGTTTTCCGACAAGTTGACGGTATAAGGTAGCATCAACTTCAGGAGAAGTACAAGAGACTGAAAGTTTGACTCCAGACTGAAAGGGAGAAGGGGCTGGCTTACAGTCTTCCATGTGAAAATGACGAAGAATATCACAAGCATACTTGGACTGGGAAAGGAAAATACCTTCTTGGGATTGCAAGACTTGAAGACCGAGAAAATAGTGTAAGTGTCCTAAGTCTGTCATTTCAAATTTCTTTTTAAGGCTGGACTTCACATGGTTTATAAGGTTGGGATCACTACCAGTAAGAATAAGATCATCAACATAAAGAACAAGGATGATAAGAGAGTTGCCCACTTTCTTGGTGTAGACAGTATTGTCAGAATGACACCTAGAAAAGCCAGATTCTAAAAGAAAGCTATCCATTTTGGCATACCAAGCCCGAGGAGCTTGCTTGAGGCCATAAAGGGATTTCTTAAGTCGACAAACGAGGCTGGAGTCTGTTTGTATGAAGCCAATGGGTTGTTCCATATAGATTTCTTCCTGCAAGTCCCCATGCAAGAAGGCAGATTTAACATCCATTTGATGGACTTCCCATTTTAAAGAGGCAGCAAGGGAAAGAACAAGGCGGATAGAGTTCATTTTGGCAACTGGAGAGAAGGTTTCAGTGTAGTCAATGCCTTCAACCTGTGAAAAGCCCTTAGCAACTAGACGAGCTTTATGTTTATCAACTTTCCCATCTGGTCCATACTTGGTTCTGTAAACCCATTTGCATCTAACAAGTTTGCGTCCCTTTGGTAGAGGAACAAGATCCCATGTATCATTTGTCATCAATGAATGATATTCTTCATTCATAGCTGCTTCCCAATGTGGATGGCCTGAAGCTTCTGCAAAAGTGTCAGGATCATGATTTACTGGAGCTTGAGCCAGTAAAGAAGAGGCTCTTTCAAACTGAGAACGTGTACGTCGCTGATCTGTAGGATCACCGGCAAGATCACCTGCTGCATCCCGAGTAGCACGGACCCATCTTGGAAGTTGAGGATCCTGAGAAGGTGGGGGAGGATTATCATCCTCGCTTTCATCATCAGAAGAAGAAATGTTTTCAAAGATAGAAGAGATAGGAAGAGGTGGCACATCCGCCGGACTAGGCTCGCAGGCCGATTTATTTTCATCAAATTTTACATCTCTTCTAATGATAACATTTTTGGACTTAAATGGAATAAGTCTATAACCTTTTACATCTTCAGAATATCCAACAAAAGTACATTTCTCACTCTTAGGTTCTAAAGCTTTATGCTTTTCATCTGGAATATGGGCCCATGCTTCACTTCCAAACACACGAAAGTGACTTACATCTGGTTTAATGGAACTCCAAGCTTCTTCTGGAGTGATATTCTCTAGAACCTTAGTAGGAGTGCGATTGATTATATAATTTGCACAATTAATTGCTTCGGCCCAAAAACTAAGACTGAGTCCTTTAGATTGCAGCATACAATTAGCCATTTCCTTTAAGGTGCGATTTTTCCTTTCAGCTACACCATTTTGTTGTGGAGTGTATGGAACAGTATGTTGCATTTGAATTCCATTTTCGGTGCAAAAGTTGATGAATGCATTTTTAACATATTCTCCACCATTATCAGTTCTTAGCTTAAGAATTTGATGTCCAGATTGTTTTTCAACAAATGCTTTGAAGGCCAAAAAAGTGCTAAATACTTCGCTCTTGAGTTTTAAGAAGTATACCCAAGTGCGTCTAGAGAAATCATCAATGAAAGTTAAGAAGTACTTGCAGCCAGAGAATGAAGCAACAGGAAGAGGACCACATAAATCACTGTGCACAAGCTGTAAAGGGGCTGAGGCGTGCCAAGAGGCACGTTTGTCAAAACTGTCCCGATGATGTTTTCCGAGTACACATCCGGAACAAACACCATCTTTGCAAGATACCATAGGAAGACCTGTCACCATATTTTCTTTACATAGATGCTGAAGGGAGCGATAGTTTAAGTGACCAAACCGCTCATGCCAAAGTTTGCTCACTTCATCATTATGAGCAACAAATACTGAGGGAAGATGGGATGACCCAAAGTTGTGAAACTTATACAACCTTTTGGAATCATCAGCAAGACCAGTAGCTAGAATCTGTTTAGGATCTTTTAGATCCTTGATTACAACATCATGAGGTGAAAATTCAACAATTTTACCTTCACCTGAATGAGTTATCTGATAGACAGATAGAAGGTTGCAGGATAAGTTTGGAACACATAATACATCATTGAACTGACCATTGTCTAGATGAACAGTTCCAGTCCCTACAACATTAAGAGATCTATCATCACCAACATATATATTTTTGGTGTTACAATCATTTAAAGAAGAAAACATGGCTTGGTTTTTGGCCATGTGACAAGAGGCTCCAGAATCAATGAGCCACTCATGAGAATGAGAAGAAGAAGAAGATACATTTAATGCATAACCAGACTGAGATGATTGACGATGACATGCAGAAAGTGCCGTTCCGGAAGTTGAAGTTGAAGTAGGCTCCAGATGGATGTTATGTTTCTTCATTGCGGCTTCCAAGGCTTCCATCTTCTTAAAGCATTTAGATTCTAAGTGGCCATCTCGATTACAAAAGTTACAATGTCTGTCAGTCTCTTCCATTTGTTTTTATTGGTCTTGTCATTTTGCTGAAATGATCTTTCATCTTGAGGCTGAGTTGGTTTAGGACCATTCCTTTGAGGATAAGACTTCTTAGGATTCTTTGAATTTGGTTGCTGCTGGGCGGCTAACGCTTTCGAGGAAGAGTTTCCAAGATTAAGAAGACCAAGGTGTAAGAGTTTTTCTTGTTCTCTTATTAAGGAATCACAAAAGGAGTCAAAGGAAGGGGGTTGTAGTCTTTGCCTTGACAAATGAAAGCTTCCCTTGTAGAATGGAAAGTGGAAACAAATACAGAGTAGGCTGGTCCCAACTTAGTAAGGATGGAATAAATAAGGTTACCATCTTCTTTCTTAACTTTAACACCTTCCAAGAGATATCTAAGGGTCTTGAATTTGGACAAGAAATCTTCAATGCAAGAAAAATTATTAGGATCCAAAGTAAGCAACTCATTCTCAAGTTGATGGGCTCTAATTTCATTTTTAATCCCAAAAACTTTAGCAAGTTTTTCTAATGCTTCATGAGGAGTTTCAATTTCTGCAATGTGGAATCTAAGATCAGGAGAAACAGACATTCCTATCAAACCACGTGCTTGATCTTGTCTATTTTCCCATTTTTCGGCCTTGTCTTCATCTTTGGGTTTCTTCTCTTGGTCTGTGGCTATTCTGAAGAGACCTTTACTTCTAAGTAAATCTCCCATGTAGGCTACCCATTGGAAGTAGTTAGTGCTGTCAAGAATGACTTGGCATGGACTTTCCATTTTTTGAAAAAAAATCTGAAGCTGAAGATGCTGAAAGTAAGTGGTCCAATGGATAGATCTCGAAAAAATAGGCGGTTTTAAAAAAAACGGCTCTGAAAAAGGCTTCCGGATGAAGAAGTTATGGCTTTTTGAAAAAAAAATTGTTGACGTTGCCGGCAAAGTGCGCGAATGTGCGTGAATGAAAAAATCCGCCCCCACAAAATGGAGACTTGAACCCAAGACCTCTACTCTCTTAAAAAGTCTTTGAACCAATTGATCTATACAAAATATTTGAGAGAGAGAGAGAGAGAGAGAGAGAGAGGGGGGGGGGGCCTCGATTTGCGTGCTTGCCTTGGGAAGGCTCTTTTCCCCTACAAAACACAAAACACAAAACCCAACACGAATATGCAAAGAAAAACAAACCTTACGGCTCAAAGTTAGCTTTAGCCAAAAAACTAGAATTTAAAAAAAAAAACTCAAAGTTAGCTTTTAACCGAAAAACTAAATATTTTTCTCAATGTTTCTGATTTTCCAAGATCACACTAAGGTGCAGGGAAAAGAGCATACGCATGAGAAAAATCCTTTCTTTCTGTTTCTGATTTGCCCAGATCGCACAGAGTCGCAGGGCAAAGAGCATACGCAGAAATGAAAGGTATAGATCCGGGAAAAAAAAGGCTAAATAAACCGAAACCGAAATAAGCAGAGAGAAAATGACAGTAAACTGCAAAAAAAAAACACTGTATACCTCTCGATCTGAAAAATGACGCAGCTAGGGCTACCGGAAACCTTTTCGCGTGAAACGAAAGGGGTTCCTCACTGAAACAGATGCTCCGAACACAACAGAGCAGTCCTCTCAGCCCGAAAGCATCAGAAACAGCAGATCTAGGAAACGACAACCGCATGCAGTTCTACCGGCTTCAGATTTGGATCACCAACGGACGCGGCCCTCAAATAGCTCCGATACCATGTAGGAATTTACAGGGCAAGTTCCTCAGAAAGAATACCAAAAGGACACCGCTCACAACCAGATCTCAAATCAATACACCAGTATTTTTGACGTGGTTAAAACCCTCAGAGTGCAAGGAGGGAAACAGTCCACGACCTGTCCCAACGTGGGTACTACAGGCAATTTATTAATCAAAGAATGAAAATTTACATAAGCTTCTCTCATGCACGGATTACCCGAACAATGACCCTCCATGCGCTTTAAATAGAACTCATGGACCAATCGGGTGTCAAGCCACGGATCAAGTGTCGGTAATACCGAGGTGAGAGTGAACCGTCGGATCACTACATATCGTGACCGTCGGATTGTAAGTTACAAAATGTACAACGGTAAAGAAACACACTTTACCTAACTCTAACCTAACTCTATACTAGACCAAGTTGAACTTAACTATATCGTATGTGTCGGAATATCCTAACAGTGCAGGCAGCCACGGTATTTGAGTATCAAATGTTGCTCCGAATCCTTGATACCCAACTTTTTGCGAAGGGTATGGAAAAGATTTGTGAACTCCGGCACGTCTTGGTCCCTTCCTTGCCGCAGCGTGGTCCACTTTATGTATTCATGCTCATAGCTTCCGACAGGGTAGTATTGCTCCTTGATGGCATTCCGGAATGAATCCCAGGTGGGTGCGGCTGAAAATAGTGAGCCAGTACTTTCATCCTTCTGCTCGCAGTAGGTTTCCCACCAGTCTTTGACGTGGGGGGCTGCTTTGAGAAGAGCAAAAACAATCTTTTCCCGACTCGAAAATTCATGAACAGAAAAATAACCCTCTAGCAGATTTAACCATTTATCTACGACATCTGCGTCTATCTGACCCTCGAATATGGGGATTTCAAAATTAACTTGTACCTTAAAGGGTGTGGCGTTTCCAGAGTAGCTGCTGGAAGCCGATGCGCCGCTTCTGGGTAGCCGCTGAAGGATCTGGGCAAAGCTATCCATCATCGCGTTCCGTTGTCGGTCAAGGGCTTCTTCGAGCAAGATTTTGATGGGATCTCCTGCCCCCTCGTCTTTCTTCTTGTCCGCCATGGGAGGCCGTCGGGATTTGCGAGGTTGGTCTTGTAAAGGTTCAACCAGTTCAAGCCCTAACTCCTTATATCCCGACCTTGTTGGGGACATGCAAAGAAAAATAGAGAAAAAGCAGACCGCTCTGATACCACTGATCCGGATTTAAACAGGAACGCAACAAATTACAGAGATACCCATATACACAAAGATGCAACGGAAGTAATACTTCATTTCATTAATGGAAAAATACTGAAATATGCTTACAATCAGAAATGGAAATAAATCATCTAGGGCGATGGTAGCTTATCTCTGAGAAGAGATGTGATGGCTACATGCCTCTGAACTGTGTTACAATGAGGCTCGAAGGCCTATTTATTGTTGAGAAACAATGGAAAAACCCTTAACATTCCAAAACCTAACCCTAGGAGATGAAATGCCAAAATGTGGGCCCCGTTTGGGGTAAATTGGTACATCAACTTCCCAGGGTCGTAACTTTGGCATATGATCTCCGTTTGACGCGTACAATAGCTCGTTAGAAAGATCTATCCGAGCACTATCATTGTTGGAATGGGCAACATGGACCCATGTTGCCCCCGGATTCCCCAAAAAACGTCGTTTAGGGCCTCAAAACGGCTCCGGAAGTTCAGGACCCGAAAAACTGCTAAAAATAGTAAGTTGTGCTACAATTAAGGAAACTGAAAATGCTGAGAAAGACAATGGTGGGGGTCTAGGTGGACTTGGTAGGTCGCCACCAATATCCACCTGGATCACAACACTTTCAAATCAAAAGACGACAGTTTGATTAGGCTACTATTTTGTAAAGGAGAATTGTAAATGGCGAAAAATACATAAAAACATTCACAATTCTTTGTACAATTGAGGCTGAACAATGCAAAGGAAGGGGGTTTCAACAGTGGTATACTGATCACAGATAGGAAAACTCCTGAATAAAGCTGAAGATAGTGAAGAAAAATCCAAAATCTGGAGGCAGAAACAATCTTACCTGATCATCGCACCTGTAACACAGGGAAACAGGGATGCATCTCACCTACTGCACACGGGAGGTGCGATGCATCCAGTCTTCCAAGAGGAGAAAGTGCGATGGTCCAGGGACGAGACTTTAACTTGGTTTTTGGTCACAGTTTGCAGCTTAGTCCAGGGATTTAGGCTTAGCTAATGATAGTCAGTAAATACAAAGTATAGGGGCTGATCTAATGAGGTTACTTGAGCTACATCTAGGGCACTTAGGATGTTTGCAAGTCAGTTGTTCAATTCATAAACAAAACCTGGAGATTGATAGAAGCAACGTTGATCTACTTTGCACTTGCATAGCAAATGCAGTTCGAAGGCTAGCTGGCTTAACTTCAGGCTCCGTCTGTAGTTTATGAAGCAAACAAATAGAGACAAGCAATCAAACTATTCGCTCCCCAGTGGAGTCGCCATTTTGTTATCGGGAAAACTAGTGTCTATTCAGAACTGCTAGTCCCACTAAGACAGGTAGCTATCTTAGAAACAAACAAACTAAAGTTACTTGTGTTTTCCTTTACGAGAGATAGATGAGAAAGAAGCATAGAGTACCAACCTCAGTCTTTCACTTGGCTCCTTGCTTGTTTCCTTTCCCCTTTGATAGAATCTCACCACTTCTTCCTTACTTGTCCCACTTCAAAGAGCACCTGTAGAGTCAAAGCAGCATAATACCATCAAAGCATAGAGATCTATCACTGTAAAAAACATAGGATTAGATATATATTGACCATACAAATGCATATATCAACACAATATTCAGAGATATACAAGAATATGGAGGAAAACTCAAATAGATTTATTGATAGAAGTAGTAGAAGAGAGGATTACAACCACTTGGTCTGACCCAGTGCCATCCTCCCAGCTTGAAATCCCTCTTCACCTCATACAAAGCAAGATCACCCAACAATGTCTTCAAAGAGAAACCAACAGCACTTCCTTGCTAATTAAAAAATTCCAGCCTTCAACCTCTGGATCTCTGGGATGAGGGATCCATATATAGATGTTTGCAGAGGGGTGAGTCAGCTTCTGGGATTTTGATTAGTGCCATCTCTCTGATAATTCTTGGTTCCACTTGGAGATTTCATGAACTCTTACTCATCCTTGGGCGAATTCAGAGAGGAAAGTGGCAAATGAGCAGCTTCTAGAAGATTCTCAGGGTCTACACCTAGCAAATTGTTTGTGCCATTTGTCTGCTCTCGCTCATCGCACCCTATAGAAGGGCTTTCCAGTATGCATCGCACTTTTTGCATGTGGAAGGTGAGATGCATCACACCCTTAGCACTGGGCAATCTGTATGGTCCTGTTTTGACCAGTTCTGAGTAGTTTTTCATGGAGAACTTTTGGGAGATGATGTAATCAGCTGACCTTGCTCCTTTAGGGTATGAAACAACACTTTTAGGGACTTAGAAGCCCTTGGTTTGTGGACATATGTGATTGGGGTTGCAGTGCCCAAATATGTCTATAACACCATCTCGTTGCCTTCGTATGACTCCTAATTACACAAATGCAAATAGAGGAGTGATTTAGTTACTTACCTGTGATCCGAGTGTATTTGCTGTGAGGTGTTATGGCTCTCTTTGCTGCATGCCTTCATTCTTCTTCATGCATGCTATCTCTGCTAGCTAATGTGTGATTGTGGACTTTTGCAGGTTCTTCTTTTGCTGGAGCTAAGTTGCATGTGCCTTTCCAACCTTCAGATGTGCACTCTTTTGCTGTTGGTGCTGGAATTCTATGGGATCAGCTGCTACAGGAATTCCTACAGGAGCTCCTGTAGCTACTTCTCCCCTTGAAACTTCAGCTTCTCCCTATGCTTGGAGCTTGAGAATAATGCCTGAGGTGTCATGCAGGATGGAGAGAAAATATTTAAGCTTCAGGTAAGGTTATTGGTGCGTTTTTCCTTTTTTATTTTTGTTTTTATTTTTCATATTGGAAAACTGCTTTTTCTGTGTTTTTCTTGGACATGAAAAGAACTGATGCTTGAGGGTGTGATGCAGGCTTGGAAATGATAGCAAGGTGTTATCAGGAAATCTAGTGTCCACTAGGATCTGCTAGTCCCACTAAGACTGGTAGCTATCTTAGAAACAAACAAACTAAAACCACTTTCGTTTTCCTTTATGAAAAGTAGATAAGAGTGGAATGAAGGACACCAACCTCAGTCTTGCGCTTGGTTCCTTGCTTGATTCCTCTCCTTTCTGACAGATCCTTGCTGCTTCTCCTTCGTCTACCCAGCTTCAGAGAGCACCTGTGGAATCAAAGCTACATAATACTATCGAAGAACAGAGATGTACAGTCATAAACAATATAGGACCAGATATATATTGACCACACAAATGCATATATCATCAAACATACAAGAATGTGGAGGAAAACTTGAATAGCTTTATTAATAATCAAGAATAGCAGAGAGGATTACAACCAATTGTTCTGAGCCAGCGTCATCCTCCAGCATGAAAGCCCTTCTTTCACCACATGAAAAGCTTAGATCACCCAACACCATGATATTCCAACAAGAAACCAATAACACTTCCTTACAAGATACAAAATTCCAGCCTTTGGATCTCTGGGATGAGGGATCCATATATAGATGATTGCCGGGGGGGTGCGTCAGCTTCTGGGATTTGATTAGTGTCCTCTCTCTGATAGTTCTTGATTCCACTTGGAGATTGATGATCTCTTACTCATCCCTGGGTGAATTCAGAGAGACAAGTGTCACAGGAGAAGTTTCTAGAAGATTCCATGATCATCCACCTCACAAACTGTCTCTGCCATTTGTCCACTCTCGCCCATTGCACCCCATAGAAGGGCTTTTCAGTATGCATTGCACCTCCCGTGTGCATTTAGGTGGGATGCATCGCACTTTGTCCATGGAGCAGGTGAGATGGTCTAGTTTTGACTAGTTCTGAGTAGTTTTTCATGGAGAACTTCTGGGAGATGATGTAATCAGCTGACCTTGTTCTTTTAGGGGATGGAACAACACTTTTAGGGACTTAGGAGCCCTTGGTTTATGGACATGTTTGATTGGGGTTGCAGTTCCCAAAAATGTCTATAACACAAGGAGGCTTGAAGGTGGTAAGAGGGATGATAAGTTCCTCATGAAGCTCTCTTGGTCCCTCAAATTGCCTTCTGTAGACATTTTTGGCTCTCTGTAATTCCTACAGGAGCCTCCTGTAGAAAACACAGTTTTGAAAAAAAAGTATAGTGGGGTGAAAGAGATGCCAGATATGATGGAGGAAGGTGTGGAAAAGGTGAGATGCATGTTGGTATGAATGTCAGGGTTCCCTTGGAACCTTCTTCTGCTTCCTGTAGTCCTCCTGCAAACTTGCAATGAAACAAAAATTCATTTTTCTTTTCTCTTGTTTTGTTTTTTTTGCTTTTTTTCGAAAACAACTAGGGCGCCTTAGAGAGGTTTTCACCTTAATTGCCTGCCCTGGGTGCCTCCAAGGGGGGTTTTCACCCAGGGATATTATTCTTTTTTCCTCTTTTTTTTTCAGCACTAGGCCACCTCGGAAGAGGTTTTCAACCCAATGATGGGACTCAAGCACCTCCTGGAGGTTTTCACTTGAGTCCTTATTTTTTATTTTTTCTTTTCTTTAGTGAGTGGGCGAAGTGGAAGCTAAGAAATGCTCCACTACCATCATGGTTTTATTGAAATCTTCAATAACCTCTCGCTTGGAGAGGGGTTTCTTGTAGACTTTCAACCAATGTCCATTGACAAGCATGGGGATGGCTTCATCATCAATGGTTCTGATCAGAACTGAACCATTATCATTGCATTTCTCCACAGTGTAGGGTCCCAGCCATCTTGTCCTCAGCTTGCCTTTGAAATATTTGTATCTTGAATCATAGAGTAGTGCCCAATCTCCCTCTTGGAATTGCTTCTCCTTGATATTTTTGTCATGCTATATCTTTCTCTAAAGCTAAACTACCTCTGTATGGAGAAGGAGATAGGGATGGATTGATTTTTAATGTTCTTTCTAGGCCGAAATCTATATTTTTGACACGAAGAGAAGTAGGGTCAGCCACATAGAGATCATACTATGTCTTCTAATGGTGATACACTAGGAGGTGGATTCTGAATCAGATTTTCAATCACATCATTCTCATCTTGCAGTTTTCGTCCCATGGCAATTTCCAATGCACAAAGTAGTAGATCATGTTCTAGCAAGGGTTGGGCAGGAGGATATAGGGTCAACTGCTTGGACATATGCTTGTTCTTGATGGTCATGTTCCCAGCTCGGCAGCTGATGTAGGCATCGACTATAGCCAACCAGGGTCTTCCCAGAATGAGAGGATACCCAGTGAGCTTTGCCTTTGGCTGGAGAACTAAGAAATCAACAGGGTACTCCCAAGAATCAACGGAGACCATCACATCTTCCACAATCCCCTCAGGGGTCATGGTGGAGCGGTCTGCTAGCTGCAGCACCGTCGTGGTCTTCCTCAAGGAGCCCTGGAGGTTAAGTTTGAGCATTGTGTCCTTCGTCATCACATTAATGGCAGCTCCCAGATCAATCAAGGTATGTGGGACCATTGTGCCATTGATGTGGACATCAACTACTGGGCTTCCAGGATCCAGATATTTTGGACAGATTATCTGCCCCAACATCAGGTTGGACAGTTGTCCTATGACATTGATGGTTGGGGCATCTCTCTTGTGCCTTCCTGGATGCCTAAAGAACTTTTCTTTGATCAACCTATTGTAGATAGGCACATCTTTTATGGCTTGGAGAAGTGGTATCTTCACACATAAATGTTTCAATTCTCCCAAGAGTTCAGTCTCTTCTGGGGTAGGATGGATTGTCATGGATAGTCTCTCAGGAAAGGGTGGATTTGCTTTAGGTTCGCTTTCCTCTTTATCTTCCTTAACCTCCTATTGTGGCCAGCAACAACCCCCCTCTTATTTAGTTTTATTACTAATACTAAATAAGTGGAGACCCTTTATCCAAAAAAAAAAAAAAAAATTAGTACTTGTATTCCTTTTTTTAAATAAATCTTACTATCATAAACTTAGGAGAATACTTGAAAAATCAAAAAAGACTTAAGTTTTATGATAAGTTCAAACAAAACCATTCTCTCAATAAAGAGCGTCGCATCACAGAAAGGTAATGGATGCCATCCTACAAACAAAATCCTAAGATTGTGAAATCGCGATGCAAAATCACGCACTGAAGACACTCATCGCATCGCATGCCTCAAATATCACTTAAGGTGAAATGCCTCAAACCGCCGATATGCGATGGCACGTCTTGCAAATCACATTTCTAAAAAAAAACATGGTAATGGATGATTTCCACACGCAAATGATTAGCGATATTGCGAACTGCAATATTGCGAAGAAAATCGCAAAATCGCCTTATCGCAGATCTTTAGGGCTTGTCATTCAAAAAAGTTTTTTCCATAAACCGATGCCTAGTTATCCACGTTAATGCCAATTTAATGAGTTAGTTGGTAATCATTAATGAAATATGGTTTTGATTTGATCGAAGGGCCATTTCACGTAGGGTGATATATTTTATATGATTTCAGCATTTAAAGATTTCCCATCACCTTACTTCTTATTATTACTCGTTTGTAAATTGCAGGAGTGAAAAACAGAGAGGTATACATAGCAATGTTTAGAATATTATGGGAAAGAAGGGAAAATATCCAAGTTCTGAAGACAAAGAAATGACACCCTTGTACACAGACACCACCTGTAACAGAGATGCCGGTGTTACTACTTGGGAAAGCATGCACAACCTACTCGAGGAAGAAAATCCTAGAGTAATGGAGGTTACAGCGACTGCAGATTCACACGGGTCGTCTGAGGCGTCGATTACAGAACTAGCATGTTCGTTCTTGCACTGGATAGCGGCGAGGCCCAAGATTCTTCCATACATGGACATGGTCAAATGGGTACTGGATAGTGCTGATATCACAAACAGACAATTTAAAACTCAGAACCAAGAACTCATGGAGTCATTCTTTCCACAAAATTTAAGGTTTATATCCTCTAACAAAAAGCGCACGAGAGGCGAAAAATAGCACCAGGGAAGCCCGGATCGAGAAACGGAGGCAGTTTCCGATGTGCGATTAACGCATCGCTGGGAAAAACCCCTTGAGAAGGAAAGCCTCAGATCACTCAGTCGTCTGTAAACCCAGAAAAGTGTAGGAAAAAGTGCTAAAGGCTAAAGGCAAAACCCGAGCTCTAAAAACCCATGGTATTTATCAGAGATATTCTTAAGGTGGTATGTAAATATCAGAGACCACTCCAGGATTTCTACCAAATGTACAACATCTACAGACAAGCTGGAGGCAAAAGGCTCAAGAAAGAGTAGAGTCCATCAAAAGGTTAACCAAGTTGAATTGGGATTCTTACTGGACGTACTTGGTAAAACCACACAGCCAGTGCATGACTCTCAAATGTATCGTTAACTCTGCCAAGAAGATGGCGCCAACACTTGCCGATTGTGTTTTTGCAGGACAACTAAAGTTGGAAGTCGGCCAGCCAACTCTCCTCAAGCAAATGTTGAATGCTTGTGACTACAAGGAACATATACATAAATAGTTAATCGCCAGTTTCAGTTTTAGTTTTAGTTTTGCCTTATTTTTTCCTGAAATGAGGACGGTCATTTAAACCACCTCCTACATTTTTGTAATAAACTATTTTTAGATTTAGCTAGTAGTATTTAAACCCTTCTCATGCATTTAGAGAAGGGTCTTGAAATTTGTCAAAAACTTGTCCTTAGAACATGCACTTCTGCACCCTCCGAGGAGGTTTTGATGAATGAATGGAACAAGATTTATTGATATCTGTGTTTAATATCTACTACTGAAATTGCACTTTTGTACTCTTAGTGGATGTTGAATTAAGAAGAGATAGATCATTATTGTTGAAGCTTATGAGTAGAACTTGTTATAAATGGTACTTTTATCTCTTAACAATTTCTGCTTATGCGTTAAGGTGATATTCAAGTTCAGTTATTTATATATGAATGCTTGAATGCTTGAGTTATCATTTGGCACTTCTGTACGGTGATAGCTATTCTATTTATGCTTAATATATGAGTGACTTATTATGCGATATGTTTTTCACAATTGTTTCGTCTAACTTTTTATATGAAATGGTTTATCTTTATTGAATTCTTTTCTCATAGCAATTGAATGATCTTTATTACCAATTGCCATTAGAAATTATTTTAGATCGCATAATTGAAAGATTAAATCTCGGGTTAGTTTTTAGAATTAGATATTTCTATTCATTAGAATACAATTGCATGTTGATAAATTAGATTTAGAATAAAAGCATTTTACTTAGAAATTATTAGGAAGGAAATATCAATTCTCAACACACACACACACACAAATTGGGAAACTAGTCCCATATCCCCAGTCGGACCCACTATACCAAACGGAAAAGGAGCTGCTAACGAAGGTCTGGACCGGGTGGGTATCCCCTTTGTTGTAGACCTGATTTTCGGGGCTTCAACACCTCCTTGGGTGGAGGTTGGCTATCTGGGAGAACTTTCTGAGATCGCAAGTTGATTTCTTGAATCTCCACAGCATAAGTTGGGCATGATGGTTCCCCACTATACACTTGCTGAGCCTATCTGTTGTTTGGGTTCGGATTTGGCTGGGCAGGCATTTGGGGTTGTCTTGGTGGAGCAGAAGGTAACGGTTGTGGTTAGGTAGGTGGTGGAGGCAGAAGAGCGAGAGGAGAGTTGTATTGGGGCTTCCACCTCTAATGAGATGCATTCCACTGAGGTTGTGGTTGAGCATAGGGTTGAAATGAATGAGCGGCTGGTTGGGCATGATATTGAGATGTGAAGGACCAAGGAGGAGGTGTGGACTAGGAAGGATGAGCAGGGGGGGCCAAGAAGGCATGGAGGTGACTTGGTTGGGGTGGTAGTATGCCTGAGATGTCCCTTGCATCCCATGCTGGTATGGTCCAGGTCCATGTGACCTCCTTTGGTTTATGTAATAGATTTGTTCAGTGGCTCCTTCGGCCCCTTGGTATACAATTTTAAGACCGGGAAAGGAAGGGCACTTATCTTTAGAATGGTTTTCTCCACAGACTGAATAGACCTCTATAGAGTTCAGTGGGCATTCATTCCTAGGATGCCTCTTGGTGTATCTAGGACAAAAAATGGCCAAAGCTCTCTCTGCTTCCTCTTACTTTCTTTTGATATGTAAGGTATCCATTTGCATGGCAAGAGTCTACAGCATCTCACTCTTGAAGTCTTCCAGCATGCTTCCAATTTCCCCTTTTATGGATGCATTGGAAGAAGAGGTATTGGCTATGGGTTGACCCCCCCACCTTTCTTTCTGGCTGCTCTAGAATGGTTTCTAAAAATAGTCTTTATGTCCTCATAGGATAGTTGGTAAATGTCTCCCCCGGCCAGTAGATGGAGGGTGTCTAAAAGGTCTTCTCAGATTCCCCTGAGTAGGACCAACTTCAGAGACTCAGGGTCAAGTGTACACCTGACCCTTTTGTAATTGAGCTGGAACCTCTCTTCGTAGTCTTCCAGGGACTCATCACTTCCCATGGTCATTCGAAAGATTTCTTCTTTAGTATCTTTTGACCTAAAATAGTCTCGATACTTTTTGTTAAAGGCTTGCTGCATCTAAGCCCAAGTTGTGATGCTATTACCAGATAACCCCATGAACCTGCGCAATGCTGCGTCCTTGAGAGTAGAAGGGAACAGTTTCAACTTTTGTTTGTCTTCTGCATAGTCATAAGTTCGACAGATGACGGCGAACTCAAACAAGAAGGTGTTAAGATCTTTTGTAGTCAGGCCATGGAAGTGAGGTAGGGCTGAAGGACTTATATTTTTCATTTTGGTGTCCCCTTTGGTCTCTCGAATGGGAAAGGTATCCTCTTTTCTTTCTCCATTTCCCCTAGCATTTCTGTTTTCAGCCATTGGCTCCAGAGGAATGTTTTCTTCTTCTTCTTCCCCTATAGGTTCTTCAAATATGTCTGGCTATTCACCTAAGGGTTCTTCTTGATCGCAGCCACCGAAGAAGAGAGAAGGTTGGCTGTGTGAAGCAGTGGGGGTGTTGGGCAAAAACTTTCCTGAGTTATCTCTATTCCTATGAGGCATGAAAGGAAATCTTTTTGGTTGGTTTTTTTTCTTTTCCCCACATTGATAGTACCTACAGAAACTGAAATTGTGATTGAACAAAACAAATTGCAACTAGCTGAAATGAACTTGCTAAATGGAAATTTGCAGAATTGAAAAGGAAAGCAAGGAAATGCAGAACGGAAAGAAAGGAAATGACTAGTCTACTTTTGCCGAAATGAAATTTGCAGAATTGGAAGGGAAAGCAAGGAAATGCAGAACTGAAAGAAAAGAAATGACTAGTCTACTTTTGCGGAAATAAACTATTAGCAGAATGTTGTAATAGAAAATAGAAGAAAGCAGTAATCACAGAATACTCTAACGCTTCCCCGGAAACGACACCAAAAAGTGGTGAGCGCCAGTATTGCAGCAAGAATGCTGCAACTCCTGGGCTTCCAACTTTACTTTTATCAACCTGGTAGTTCGTAACAAACTTGGAAGCGTTGGTGCTGTATGCACAAGTACTAGTTCTTACTGCAGGTTGTCACTTGGTCAGTTGGCGCAAGATCACTAGGAGCTCAAGCCAACTTCTATAGATCTCAGAATAAGCTCTATGTGTGATGAAAGAAATAAATATTACTCTACAGAAGCTATTCTAATTGCAGAAAGGAAAAAGATTGGAATGTAAAGCAAGACCTAGTAAACCCTAATTAACAAGCTAATTCTACTTTTTCCAAAAACACTATGAAAACCATGAAAGAAATGCCATTACCTACTCAAGAAATCAAACAACATCTAACCATGCTATTTTTGGAAGTAAATAAGAAAAAAACATATTTTTGGATTTTTATGTGAATTTGACATGCATCTAATTTATTGTGTGTGAGTGTGGCAGTGAACAGGTGGCGTTAAAGGGTGGTTTTGGAGCTTGGGAGGATGGAAGATGGTGTGGATGGGTCCTAGGAGATCTTAGGTGGATTTATGGAGGCTTTTCCCACACTTGGCCTTCAAAAGAAAGCCCACAGGAAAAACTACAGGAGGACCCAGGGAAACTACAGGAGGAAATTAGGGAAACTACAGGAGGCCTAGAAGAGGAGGCCGAGAGAAATTTCTACTATTTTGAGGGTGTGAGAGTGGGTGGAAAAGGTGGATGAAAGTTGGAAGGAGGTGTTAGGGTGCCTATGGTCTACCATGAACCACAAGGAGAGAGAAATATGATTGGGTTTGCTCAAGGAGAGAGGAAGAAGTTCTATGAAAAATGCAGGAAACTAAGGCAAAATTGAGGTGAGGTTTGGGAAGATCTGTAGGGCATGGATCAGATCTGGGATGTGATTGCTGATAAGATGACCTACTACTAGAAGATATCTACTGCAAAGGAATTGACAGTTAACCAAGAAGATCAAGCAAACAATGAAATGAGTGCATTTAGGAAAAATAGAGTTTTGCATTAAAATGATCTAAACTATGACCTATGAAAGGAAATGCTGAGAAATGCTGCAAGAAAGGAAAGCATGAAAGAGGACTATTGCAAATCAGGAAGTGAACATGATAAGGAAGATCTGAAGCAAAGCAAAACTGGACTATTAACCTACTAAAAAGCTGCAAACACTAGAAGTCCTATGAATGAGGAAAATCTGTGTTTTTGGGGCAGCAAGAGGGTCTTTGCCTCAAATCATGGTCCCAGAGGGAGGAAGAGAGGCCAAGGCACTATTTCTAACCTTTTGAATCTTTTCTGATCGCTGCTTAACCTACTACAGAAAGCACAAATGGAAGCAAACTACTAAATCATCAAAGTAACCTATTCTTAACCATAAAAGAAATACATCTAACAACAAATTAATCTACAACTGAAGTAAGCATACAAATACAAGTAAAGAGAAGCTTGGCTGCTTGGATTGGGCCCTAACCCAAGAGCTTCATCCCTCTGAGGTAACTCAGTGCTAGCTCAAAAAGGATTCCATCTTCATTATCAAAAAATAGCAAGTTTACATGAAACTGTCACAAAATAGTAAGCTCGAAATTTGAGCAGAGTTTACATAAGAAAAAATCCGACCCTAGTGAGGCCCTAGGCCTCTCTACTTATACATCTGAAGCTACCAACAGCTTCCTTAAAATCAGGGAGGCTTGGCTCCCAAAACTCGAGATAACTATCAATCATCCTCCACTTGCTCGGTTGCCTTCTAGTGCATGATTCGGCTGCTTGTACTTTGAGCTGAATGAAGGGGAATTCGAAGTGAGGAGTAATAAATGAGGGGGATTCCCTCCTATAAGTCCTCTCCTCTATCTACTTCGAGTTATTGCTACCATTTGACCACTGGATCCTTGACTTTGACCTCGAAATCCATCAATAATCTGCATTAAATACATGTTAGATCACATGGCATCATAACTAACTCAACTCACTCTATAAGCATAAATATAATAAGAAAATCATACAATAAGCTAAGAGAATGGTTGATTTGACTAGGTTAGGAGGTAAAATGAGCCCATATAATTACCCATTTATGAGGCTCATAAAAAACGCCTGTCTATCTTTCTTGATGGGTGCATAAATATCGTTGAAATTCTTGATGAGCTTATGATAGAAGCTAGTAAAAACATGAAAAATCCTAACTTCAAAAATTTTCTTGGGTGAAGGCCAACTTACAATTGCCTCTATTTTCTTTAGATCCATTTTCAACCCATCCTTTGAAATGAAAAATCCTAAGTATACTAACTTAGACCTCATGAAAGTACATTTCTTTAGGTTAATCAATGGTTTCTCTTGCTGTAATATTTCTAGAATATACCTTACATGCCTAAGTTGTTCTTCCTTTGTTCAATTGAAAATCAAAATATCATCCAAATAAACAATAAAAAAATTACTGATAAACTCCTTCAAGGCCTTGTTCATCAACCACACGAAGGTGCTTGGTGAATTTTTCAATCCAAATGACATGACCAACCATTCATATAGTTCGATATTGCTCTTGAAATCTATCTTACACTTATCCCCTTCTCTGATATGGATATAATGGTAACAACTCTTCCAATAAACCTTTGAAAACTAGGCTACCCCACTCAAACAATCCATCATGTCGTGCATCCGGGGCAATGGAAATTTGTATATGATTGTATTATTGTTGATTGCTCTGGAATCTGTGCAAATTCTCCATTCTCCATCTTTCTTTGGACTAAGTATCACAGGGACATCACATGGACTCAAGGCCTCCCTTATCATCCTGTTGTAGCTGCTACAACACCACGCAAATTTTTGGGCATATTCAAAATTTTTGGTACCCCACCACTCACCCCGAGCTACTAGGGTTTCGATAAGGCCCCAATTGGTTACTCTCCCCGCAACCTTGCCTATCCAACCCTTTTGGGTGTGCCCTCTCACATTTCATACATTGCATCTACGGATCATGCTTTATCTTGGACATAAGCCTTAGGACCGCATTAGGGTTTCGAAGGTTATTGGTTGTGTTGATTGATCAAGAGTCTCTCATTATTTTGAGGCTCACCTTCGTATATGCATCTAGAGGTGCATCCTCATCGGCATCACTTGGCATCATGGCAAGAGGTATTTCAAAACACTTTCCTAGGTTCTTGCCCGATTCTTCACCTCAGCATGTGCTTTGGGGTTTGTAGGGGTCATGGCTTTCCCTTAACATCTCTATAACCCTAGGTGCATGTGAGTGAAGGTGCAACCCTGTTTTGAAATGATCCTCACCCTAAAGAGTTTGTGGGAATGCAGTTTTTTCGATGGCACTGCCTCACCATCATCCTCGCCCCTTCAAATGTATTTTAGTTTGGGTATTGTGATCCCCATCTTGTGCACCCGAAACTTGATGATTGAATACCCCCCAACCTTGTCTCACATCACGTTGTCCTTTGATTGCGTTGCCACAGACATGGGTTGGCACTGTCAGCGCACCATAACATCATTCTAGTTGCATCAGGATTGGAGGGGTTTTAATGATATCCAAATTATTGCTTCGATCTCTCTCCTCTCCAAGATGAGATCATAGCTTCGAGCTGAGCTGAGACACAATAGCTATATATTCATTTTTTGAATTTGAGTCAATTCACGTGCTAAGGGGTATTGATACATTTGATAAATTATCTTTTTACACACCCAATATTAAAGCCTTGGATAATACACGCATGTGAAATTTATCATGTTTTTGTATAACAAGTATTTGAATACATGGCCCCTTGTTCATTATGCTTGTACGGATTAACATATAAATGTATAAAAGCTTCTCCTTGTGACCAACATCTAATATTACCTTTGGACATGCAGGTTCGACAATAACGGTGGTTTTGAGTAATCTCACTAAAGATCACGATGGCACCTCGCATAGGAATAATGAGGTATGTAGGTCTTCGCCAATGGCCATCACCCATGAGACCTATACATTGAAAGCTACCTTTTTGAGCACGCTAAAGGTGAATGGTGGACCATATATTAGATGAGTTATGTATAGGTCAATAAGGAGCATAGATTGAAAGGGTGCATTGGTAATTATGAGGCATTGATGAACACCAGATCCAAGAGATAAACATTTGACGCACCATTGGCCATACTGTGCATACGCCTTGGTGCCTTTAGTTGATATGAGGTTCAAAAGATCGTGGGTTTATCCCTCGTATTGTAAAACCGTAAAATGTTGCGATTAATAATGTCCCTCATGAAACCAATGGGAGTTGGGCCTTCAAGGGCACTTCAAGCACCTGAAACCACTATGAAGGAACCACCTATCATATACAACTCCATGTAAGAAGGCACGTGGCTAAATGTAAAATGATTGAAGAAGCGTACAGTTAACTGGGACATCAAGATTATGCATCGAAATACTGTTTCAAATGGAAAATGTGCAGTGTTAACTGGGACATCAAGATCATGCATCAAAATACTGTTTCAAATGGAAAATGCGTACAATTAATTGGGACATCAAGATTATGCATCGAAATAATATTTCAAATGACAAGGCATTAACGTAACTCTGTAAACCTTGGGATCTCATGGCGGGACAACGTGTTTTGTTTATGTGTTGAAGTCATAGTTAACACGATCCGTTAGGGGTCTAGAACTCATGGTAGGATGGTTATGCTGGAACGACACATACACAATATGCACAAAAAGGTATAAAGAGAAGCGATGCTTGGTATGTCGTTGTATAAGGGAATTGAGAGGCGAATGCCACTATTTTGTTGCGTAGAGCCCAGATTGCTGAGAATGCTACCAACCTTGCCATCCACCTATGTGACCTCCAGTAAGTCGCACTCTTGCACAGGTTGCAAAGTTGCATTTTAGGCCTCAGTGAAAGCAGCCAAAAAATGTGTCTACCCTCAAAAGCGACTCTTCGACCTCTCCCAAGTCGCCAGGTCGCAAAATTTCTCCTGAAGCAAATAAAGGTTGATGCGACTCCTCTTATGCTGCGACTATGTAATCGATTTTTGAATGTCTCCTACAAGAAGTCGTAGAATCACAGGCATGATAGGCCATCAGAATCACGGCTTCCAGTAAAAGGTGACTGTGCGACTTCTCAACTAGAATTGCAACCTAAGGATAACATTTATTTATCTCTTCACTCATCGAAGGTATCTTCTTCGTGATGTGAGGACACAGAACTAATCTATTGTCAAGAAGAGCATGTTCTGAAAGTTACTATGCCCCCCTTAAGACATTGTTACATTAAGTTGTGAAGTAGCAGAAGCAAGGCTCGATGCATTGGAGTTCTATTTCAGAATTAAAAGTGTTGGGCTATGAGAGCACTGATTAGCTTCAGAACCCAACTAAGAGCCCTCATCTACAATAGAAAATACTTGTGCATTAGAATCTGGAGAATTAATCAAAGAGAAGGATTGTGCTGTAGTGGAGGATGATGTTTTAGGCAAATAGTGGCCTATTGTCAGTAGCAGACTCTTGGAACTTCCTTAGACTCAACCATGACATAATTTGCAGGTTGACAATTTGAAGGAATGTTGACAAAAGGCAGCATTGTGTTCTCTAAGTAGATCTTGATGCCTAGTCATTAGTAACTAAGGAAACTCATCTGTTGCATATTGCGGTGTTGAGTTTTGATGCAGTATTGGAGGAACAGATTCAAAGGGTGGCCCATCTTTGTTTCAATTGAAGAGTTTTCAATAGCATCAAGCCTATGGAAATTTTACTAGGCAGAAAACCAATACCTATTCAAAAGAAACAACATTGTGAGTTAAGGGATCGGACAAAGTTTTCTTGTCAAATGAGAATTTTCACAACTGACCAACGTGACAATATCTAACCTTGGTGTACACTAGTGACCTTGATTAGACAGTGATACCAGGATAGTGTGTGTAGTGAAACGATAATGAGAGTAAATGAGAATACATCTGAGGAATTCCAAGAGGACCCCCCAAGGCCACATGCATTGAAAATGCTGGGGCACAACAATTGACCACACAGGGGTCTATATTAATCATTTATTAATGTCATTCTTTCAAATTAGTTGATTGTAATTCCATTGTCATGATTTGTTTGAAATTATGTTTGATTAATGTTATTTGCCTGCAGGTAGCGGGAACGGAACAAATGTTGGTCTACACAAAGGGATTAAGGTTTCTCGTGGAGCTTGCATAACTAGGGTTTCCTTTAGCAAGCCAGATGGGCCCTTCCAAGTTCCAAGAACCTTTTAGCAAACTTGAAGGCATGTCACCAGAGGATTAATGAATGTGAGTGAGGCATAGTGGCAGGAAAACAAGTCGGTTTCAGGACCAAGCATCTGCATCATTGTGAGATATGGGCAACAAGCATTATAGGGTTTCCAATAACCCTCTACATCCCTCCCCTCTCTCTCTTTCATCATAATGTAAATTTCACCCACCATTATATCAGCCATTATGTTGGGACTGATGTGAGCACGTAACAAGCATTCTTGACTTGAGAAAAAAGTGGGGAATCTCAAGAGTCAGGAGGGTAGCCAAAAGGGCATGGGGGAACATCAAGAGTCATGGTAGGCGAACAATCACCTAACCTCTATAAATGTATTCTCATGCCTCATACTACAGGACTTTAGCACTTTAGTTGAGGCCAATAGAGATAGCTGATTGATGCTTGAGAGCTAAGGCCACTCAACTCTTGGTAGCTAGGAGAGTGGGTTTGTAGTAGGGCTAGGGTTTTGACATCGGGCAAGGGTATGAATAGCCCATGTTCCACTATCGGGTATTGAGAAATTGCATGATATGTAATTGAAGTTGTAGCATATTAATAAGATGTTTTCTTTTATCTTTGGCACTGATTCCCATGCTCACTCATGGTCGTTGTATTAGCTGTCTGGTACATCACCATATTTGTATGTGTGCTTTCATATACACAAGATATTATGTTCTGATACATAGTGGTTACATGTATGTTTCACTTTCGAATCTGTGTTTACTTGTTCCTTGCCATGTCGGTGACCTATTGTGAACTACTTCGCAATTGACCTCCAGCATGTTCTTGTTTATTATGTCCGATGGGGTTTTAGCTCACTAATCACTCTCATTGTTTATCTCTTCTTATCATTGTTGTGACTTGTTTAAACCTCTTTCTGCAATTTGTCAATCTTGGGCTGATTTTGTTTCACTGCCCGAGCACTTCACCCTTGCCCCACTCTGGCACCTTCTCATTTGATAACCAAGATCAGAAAGCATTCATGGAGACAATCGGGCCCACATATCGGATGGGGCTCCTATCCCAAATGGTGTGAGGTCTAATTAGGACTTTACACAGGGGAGACCCCTTACTCGTTGGTGGTACATTTTGGCCCGTCAAAAAATTGGTGCTAGAAGGAGGGCTAGATGACAAGCTGAGCCCTTGGAGCCTGCAGCGTAGTCTCATATCTATTAATGGCTCCAACTAGAACCTTGCTCTTGGGGTGTTTATCTAGTTTGTCTATTTTTTTTATTTTCCATCACTAGGAGTAGCTCCATCACTTGTCTTCGTTAAAGTTTGATGGTGAGGATGGAACACATTTAATCAAGCACATTTATGAATTCCTCGAGTTTTGTGAATCTTTTGAGATTGACGATGAAGAGTTTGCTTGCATGTTTTTCTCCCTCACCCTTGAAGGTCATGCCTAGCAATGGTGCCATACTTTGCCTGCAGCGTCCATTCTCTCGTTCGAGCAACTCGTCGGTAAGCTTTAACAAGAATTTGATAGGTACGATTTTCAAGATGTGTTAAAGAGGATAAATGAGCTTAGGATGAAACCTAAGGAATCTTTAGAGGATTTTTCTTTCAGATATGTGCATATTTGTTTTGAATTTCCTGAAAGTGATGTCGACTGGGTGTATTTGAATATAAATTTTCAACAATTGGTTCTCGTTTCTTTACAACATTTTCAATTAGAAATAAGTCTTGTTTCACATGAGTTTCATCATAATTTGCAAATTACAAAGTGTCCAGATTCTATCTGTAATTTTGTTTTGCCTATCTCTTTGAATCTGGAACAACCTCAAACCCCCGAGGAAGAGATTACTATTTGTGGGATTTCTCATCCTCCTCTTGAATTGTTACATAATAAGATTGTGGCCGTAAATGGTTCAAATGATGAACAATTCTTTCTGGGAAATGGATCTCATGGTCTCGCCTCTAAATCCCTCATACATTCTTTTGGTCTTGAATATGAAAATCACATAACATCTCTTCCTGCTGATGGAACCCCAATCAAGTCCATTCAACATTCGTCTCACTATATTCCGGGATCTCATTCACCTGTGCATGATGACTTTGGTCTTGTCTCAAGTAGCGTTGACTGTATTATCAAATCCATGGAACACATCAGGCCTGTACATTTTTCTTTCTCTTTGGCGAACATAAATGGGCAAGATGTGAGTCCGAGTCTGGTCAGTGCTCCTTCATCTGACCCTGTACATCTTTTCTACCCTAATTCCCTAATTTAGTCCATGGGTCTACTGCATCGGCGGTTCCTTCAGATCATTCATATATTTATCTTTCTCGCATTGATTGTAATCATGTGCATGGGGGTGAGGTTTCACAGTCAAGGGATGCAAAGTCTGAATCCCTTATGCTTGATCTTTGCCACTCGCAGTCTTTAACAAGTGAAGAAGAGGGCCCTGCATCTCGTCTAGCTCAAGTTGGTTCCCTCATTAATCCCTCTTCTCCCCCAAGCCAAGAGGAGCCTTATGTATCAGATACCCAACTTGATCAAACTGGTGGTTGCAACAATTCTCATTTTACCAGAAATATACTCGCTCATGCCTCTGGTGATTATCCTACGTATCCATTTGTTAATCCTACGAAGCCACTAGAATTTTCTGACCCACCTTTCGAATGTTTAGGGACTTATCAGGAAGTTGAGGCACTTCAGCTTCCGCTGATGGTTATTTCAGGTTCTCACATTCCTGATGAGACCCCTGAACCAAGTCAAATTAGGGTTCCTTAAATTAGGGTTTCTGCACATCACGCTCCTCTCAACATCATCTCGTCGGATGCAAGCTCATCTTGGAAACCCTTTGATTTGAGAAATGTCTCTCTGAGAAAATATTTCCATCACCTTTTGACTAATGCGCATCAACCTCTATACCTTAATTTGTTTGCTGAAGGGAGTTGTCTGGCCATTGTCTCGAATCTTTTTGATTATCTCCCAAGCAATACAGTCTGTCAACATACACAATCAAATGATGTCTTACAGTATCCTATAGGGGAAGGGGAAAATATCCTGACCTCCCCTCTACCCAAGACTCTTTCCTTTGATTTAGTTCATTTTTGGGAATCTAAAGAATCTGATCTGTTGAGCTGTCGATTTATCAATATTCAGATGGTAAATCCAATCCACAATATTTTCATTGATTGTTGTTTGGTCACAACCAACGATAACCATATGCACTCACCTTCAAACCTTACAAAGCTACCGATGTTTGATGGTGTGTCATTTGAAGGTTCAGATATTGGCCTAGATGATGAGGCACCTCAGCTTCCGCTGATGGTTATGTCAGGTCTTGATATTCTTGACGAATTCTATGAACGATTTCAAACTAGGGTTGTTGAAATTAGGGTTTTTGTGTTTGAATCCTCAGGGATCTCAGTGATACCCAACAGAGGCCCCTCTTTTCAGGGTTATCAAGTTGATTATCCTCTACATCATGATAGGGTTGCTGATCGTATTAGTCTGGCAGATTCCTTTACTAGCCGGAAACATCTTGCCTTACTTTCATTGGATTAGGGTTAAGCATAAACAAATGTATGTTATGGCTGGATGACTATAAATATCATGCTTGTGTTTCGGTTTACCAATATTGGGTTGCAATTTTCCTTGAAAGGTCTTCTCTGACACATTCCCTTGTAAGTGGATGAGATGTTCTTTCTGTTGTGCATGCTTTACAGGTAAGCATGCTATTTTTTGCACAACTCTTTCCACAAATTCTAATTGCTGTCATCTTCGTTTTTGTAGGTTGGGAATTGCGGGGGTGCCTGCATTGGAAGTTTGATTTCACATAACCCGACCTATGTTTTGGTTAAGTTAAGATTTAGGGTTTAGACTAGTTAGGTTTTAGTTTTGCTTATTAGTTGGTTGATTAGAGTTTGCTTTATGATTTAAATTTGTCATGCTTCATTACTGGAGGTAGTTAGTTCCCTGCTTGTTTATTTTTGCACTCATTTCCTTGCATTTGTTTGTTGTTGAATGGCATTCATGAAATCTATGCATATGCATTACACTGGTCCTTTAATTGCAATTAGTTGATCTCTTCTGCACATAGCATTACATTGTGTCATTAACCGTGTCTGCTACATTGCATCATACACTTTCCTTCTTGCTTGGCACACACTCACCTTTGACCTATCCTAGAAATTTCACCTATGTTGCATACCGCCACATGAGCCTTCATGAACTTGAATATTTCAAATCTGTAGTGCCGTGAGTAACTTTCTATCACATTTTCCTCTCACTCCAGCCTCAAAGTGTAGTGCTTCGACCTCTTCACACCTGTTTGAAAGCCCTAGGAGAGTTTCGTGGTCACCTTAACCCTAGAGCTGAAACCCTAGCCCTAATGATGGTGGGAAGTTGTGATGGTTACACTGATGAGTAGTCTCTCTTGGAACCAGTCATCAAATTTGCATCCTGGAGATCTCTCCTATGAGTCTAATTTATTAACAGGGAAGATAAGAACAAATTTCTCATGGGGAACCCTAATATGCTTGAATGACCTATACCCATAACTTGAACCTAGTGCCCAATGTGGTCTTGATTGTTTCCATGACTTGTGTTATTTTTCACTTGCTGACTGGAAATGAGATGTGGAAACTTGGCATGAGGGAAAACCTAAATCAGGATATCTCTTAGTTTCTATCAAACAAGAAACAACCTCTCTTGCTCGTAAAATAAGTTGGGATCCCTCATCCGCCCTAGTGCAATGAATGCCCAAAAATAAGTGCAAATGCACACGTAAAAGAAAATGAAACCAAATAAAGGGTAAAGGATCGAGAAAGGCTTCCTACGCAGAGAGGTAATGTAATGATTCCGCTGGGGTATTAACCAGGCTCGCTGGTAGTGGAGCAACATTTGTGATTTCTTGAAGTGACTCCACTGGGGTACTGTCTAGGCCCGATGGCAGTGGAGCAACACCAAAAACTTACTTTTAAAATTTTGAATACAATAAGCCCTCTGCCCTGTTCTTTGCATCATCATCAACTACCAGCATGTGTGAATTGTCAATTGGGTGTTTACCGACTGGAAAGACCTAGCTGAGGCAGGAGGGAAAGCATATCTGCAAATATTGTGGCAACGCAAGAGGTGCCCATAGCATCTGATAAATATTCCTTTGCATCATTATTCGAACTCGGACTACTACAAGGGTGTTGATAGAGATACTAGATTCTACCATTGGTTCACCAATTGTTGTAGCCACTACAACACCACCCAAATTTTTGGGCATATTCAAAATTTTGGGTACCCCACCACTCACCTCGAGCTACTAGGGTTTTGATAAGGCCCCAAATGGTTACTCTCCTCACGATCTTTCCTATCTAACTCTTTTGGGTGCACCCTCTCATGTTTCATACATTGCATCTACGCATCATGCTTTATCTCGGACATAAGCCTTATGATCACGTTAGGGTTTCAAAGGTTATTGGTTGCATTGATTGATCAAGGGTCTCTCATGATTTTGAGGCTCACCTTCTCATATGCCTCTAGAGGTGCATTCTCATTGACATCACTTGGCATCATGGCAAGAGGTATTTCAAAACACTTTCCTAGGTTCTTGGTAGATTCTTCACCTCAACATGTGCTTTGGGGTTTGTAGGGGTCATGGATTTCCCTTAACATATCTGTAACCCTAGGCGCATGTGAGTGAAGGTCCAACCCTATTTTGAAATGATCCTCACCCTCCAAAGTTTTTGGGAATGCATTTATGTCGATGGCACTGCCTCACCATCATCCTCACCCCTTCAAATGTATTTTAGTTTGGGTATTGTGAACCCCATCTTGTGCAACTGAAATCCTAATGATCGAATAACCCCTGACCTTGTCTCACATCGCCCTATCCTCTGACTACATTTCCACAAACATGGGTTGGCACTGTCAGCACACCATAACATCATCCTGGTTGCACTAGGATTGGAGGGGTTTTAATGATATCCAAGTTATAGCTTCGATCTCTTCCCTCTCCAAGATGAGATCATACCTTCGAGTTGAGTTGAGACACGACAATTACATATTCATTTTTTGAATTTGAGTCAATTCACATGTTAAGGGGTATTGATACATTTGATAAATTATCTTTTTACACACCCAATATGAAAGCCTTGGATAATACACACATGTGCAATTTATCATGTTTTTCTAAAACAAGTATTTGAATACGTGGCACCATGTTCATTATGCTTGTAGGGATTAACATATAAATGTATAAAATATTCTCCTTGTGACAAGCATCTAATATTACCTTTGGACACGCAGGTTCGACGATAGCAGTGGTTTTGTGTAATCTCACTGAAGATCACGATGGCACCTTGCATAGGAATAATGAGGTATCTAGGTCTTCGCCAATGACCATCACCCACGAGACCTCTACATTGAAAGCTACCTTTTTGAGCACGCTAAAGGTGAATGGTGGACCATATATTAGATGAGTTGTGTAGAGGTCAATAAGGAGCATAGATTGAAAGGGTGCATTGGTAATTATGAGGCAGCGACGAAGACCTGATATGAGAGATAAACATTCGATGCACCATTGGCCATACTGTGCATATGCCCTGGTGCCTTCAGTTGATATGAGGTTTGAAAGATCATGGGTTTATCCCCCATATTGTAGAACCGTAAAGTGTTGCGACTAATAATGTTCCTCATGAAACCAATGGGAGTCGGGCCTTCAAGGGCACTTCAAGTGCCTGAAACCACTATGAAGGAACCACCTATCGTATACAACTCTGTGTAAGAAGGCACGTGGCTGAACGTAAAACGATCGAAGAAGTGTACAGTTAACTGGGACATCAAGATTATGCATCAAAATACTGTTTCAAATGGAAAATGCGTAGTGTTAATTGGGACATCAAGATCATGCATCGAAATACTGTTTCAAATGGAAAATGCATACAATTAACTAGAACATCAAGATTATGCTTCGAAATACTGTTTCAAATGGCAAGGCATTAATGTAACTCCGTAGACATTGGGATATCATAGCGGGACAACATGTTTTGTTTATGCGTTGAAGTCATAGTTAACACGATTTTTCAGGGGTCTAGATCTCATGGTAGGACGGTTATGCTGGAACGACGCATATACAATATGCACGAAAAGGTATAAAGAGCAACGATGCTTGGTATATCAGTGAATAAGGGAATTGAGAGGTGAATGCCACTATTTTTCTGTGTAGAGGCCAGATTGCTGAGAATGCTACCAACCCTGCCATCCAACTATGCGACCTCTAGTAAGTCACACTCCTACACAGGTCGCAAAGTCGTGTTTTAGGCCTCAGTGAAAGCAACTAGAAAAAGTGACTCCCCTCAAAAGTGACTCTGCGACCTCTCCCAAGTCGCCAGGTCACAAAATCGCTCTTGAAGAAAATAAAGGTTGATGCGACTCCTCTTATGCTATGACAATGAGATCAATTTTTGAATGTCTCCTACAAGAATTCGTAAAATCATAGGCGTGACAAGCCATCAGAATCACGACTTCCAGTAAAAGGCGACTGTGTGACTTCTCAACTAGAATTGCGACCTAAGGATAACATTTATTTATCTCTTCACTCATCGAAGGTATCTTCTTCGTGATGTGAGGACACATAACCAATTTGGTGTCAAGAAGAGCATGTTCTGAAAGTTACTATGCCCCCCTTAAGACATTTTAAAATTAAGTTGTGAAATAGCAGAAGCAAGGTTCGATCCATTGGAGTTCTGTTTCAGAATTAAAAGTGTTGGGCTACGTGGGAATTGATCAACTTCAGAACCCAACTAAGAGCCCTCATCTACAACAACAAATACTTGTGCATTAGAATCTGGAGAATTAATCAAAGAGAATGATTGTGCTATAGTGGAGGATGACGTTTCAGGCAGATAATGGCCTATTGTCAATAACAGACTCTTGGAACTTCCTTAGACTCAATCATGACATAATTTGCAGGTTGACAATTTGAAGGAATGTTGACAAAAGGTAGTGTTGTGTTCTCTAAGTAGATCTTGATGCCTAGTCATTAGTAACTAAGGAAACTCATCTGTTGCATATTGCGGTGTTGAGTTTTGATGCAATATTGGAGGAACAGATTCAAAGGGTGGCCCATCTCTATTTCAATTGAAGAGTTTTCAATAGCATCAGGCCTATGGAATCCAAGAACTGAGATATACTAGGCAGAAAACCAATACCTATTCAAAAGGAACAACATTGTGAGTTAAGGGCTTGGACAAAGTTTGCTTGTCAAATGAGAATTTGCACAACTGACCAACGTGACAGTATCTAACCTTGGTGTACACTAGTGACCTTGATTAGATAGTGATACCAGGACAGTGTGTGCAGTGAAATGATAATGAGAGTAAATGAGAATACATCTGAGGAATTCCAAGAGGACCCCCCAAGGCCACATGCATTGACAATGTTGGGGCACAACAATTGACCACACAGGGGTCTAGATTAATCATTTATTAATGTCATTCTTTCAAATTAGTTGATTGTAATTCCATTGTCATGCTTTGTTTGAAATTATGTCTAATTAATGTTATTCACTTGCAGGTAGCGGGAACAGAACAAATGTTGGTTTACACAAAGGGATTAGGGTTTCTCATGGAGCTCACATAACTAGGGTTTCCTTCAGCAAGCCAGATGGGCCCTTCCAAGTTCCAAGAACATTTTAGCAAACTCAAAGGCGTTTCACTAGAGGATTAATGAATGTGAGTGAGGAACAGTGGCAGGAAAACTAGTCAGTTTCAGGACCAAGCATCTGCATCATTGTGAGATATGGGCAACAAGCATTATTGGGTTTCCAATAACCCTCTATGTCCCTGCCCTCTCTCTCTTTCATCATAATGTAAATTTCACCCACCATTATATCAGCCATTATGTTGGGATTGATGTGAGCACGTAACAAGCATTCCTGTCTTGAGAAAGAAGTGGGGAAGCTCAAGAGTTAGGAGGGTAGCCGAAAGGGCATGGGGGAACGTCAAGAGTCATGGTAGGTGAACAATCACCTGACCTCTATAAATGTATTCTCATGCCTCATACCGTAGGACTTTAGCACTTGAGTTGAGGCTAATAGAGATAACTGATTGATGCTTGAGAGTTAAGGCCACTCAACTCTTAGTAGCTAGGAGGGTGGGTTTGCAGTAGGGCTAGGGTTTTGACATCGGGAAAGGGTATGAAAAACCCATGTTCCACTATTGGGTATTGACAAATTTCATGATATGTATTTGAAGTTGCAACATATTAATAAGATGTTTTCTTTTATCTTTGGCACTGATTCCCATGCTCACTCATGGTCGTTGTATTAGCTGTCTGGTACCTCACCATATTTGTATGTGTGCTTTCATATACGCAAGATGTTATGTTCTGATACATAGTGGTTGCATGTATATTTCACTTTCTAATCTGTGTTTACTTGTTCCTCACCATGTCAGAGACCTATTGTGAACTACTTCGCAATTGACCTCTGACGTTCCTGTTTATTATGGCCGATGGGGTTTTAGCTCACTAATCACTCTCATCATTTATCTCTCCTTATCGTTGTTGTAACTTGTTTAGACCTCTTTATGAAATTTGTCAATCTTGGGCTGATTTTGTTTCGCTGCCCGAGCACTTCACTCTTGCCCCACTCTAGCACCTTCTCATTTGATAACCAAGAGAAAAAAACATTCATGGCGGCAGTTGGGCCCACATACCGGATGGGGCTCCTATTCCAAACAGTGTGAGGTCTAATTGCGACTTTACACCTGGGAGACCCCTTACTCGTTGGCTATACATTTTGGCCCATCAACACATCCCTTTTTCCAACAGTCCTTGAACCTATTTTCTTATCTCTTAATTTTCCTTAGGTGTCATTCGGTAAGCGACTTTATTCAGAATTATTACCCCTGGTATCAAGTTTATGTGATGGATGATACTCCTCTTAGGTGGAAGCTCACTTGGAAGATCATCTACCACGATATCCCTAAACTTATGCAACATTTCTTGAATATCAACAAGTAAATTTGTAATATCAGTGTTTAGTGGTATTACCTTAGGTTTGTAGACCACTGCATAGATGATCTCTCTTTCTCCATTTGTTGTAGAATTTACTTTCCTCCGAACAACAGTGCTTTTGAGCTACTTTTCCTAGCTATACTTTCTTCCTTCAATGGTACAAGAATGTTCTTGATACCATATTTTCCAAACCTATATGTGTTTTTATCTCCATCATGCACCACTTTCCTACCAAATTTCCAAGTTCGTCCTAAAAGAAGGTTGCATACATCCATTGGAATGATGTCAAAAACTATCTCATCCTTATATCGGCCTATTTGGAACTCCACTTCGCTCTATTCACTCACCAAAAATTGGTGACCTTTCTGCATCCATGACACTTTATATGGTGTTAGGAGCTTCAACCTTTTCAATCCAAGTTTTTATGAAATTTTTGTGGAAACTAGATTGTTAGTGCTTCCACTGTCAATCACCATTTTGCAACACTTTCCTCCGGCCTTGCAGACAGTCCTAAACAAGGATTTTCTCTATGCTAGTTCAATAATCTCCTTGGCTAGCTTCAACAAGACCTTATTCATCATTAAAGCTTCTTCCATCTCTGGTGCATTTTCTACCACACATGATTATGCTTTTGCTGCTTCCAGTTGAGCTACATATGCATCACTTTGTCCTCCTTTTTAATTCTCAGGACACTCAAAAGATCTGTGACCCAACTTCCCACATTTATAACACCGATAGATAGTCTCTTTGCCTCTTCCTCTACCTCTACCTCTCTAGTAAGGTCTTCCTCCTATAGAGTCACCTTCTTTCTCTTACTGTCCTTGCTATCTTGGGTTACTTGCATCATTATTTTGAGCTAGAGCCTTCCATATTCCAATTGTGTCTCCTTTTCCTTTAGCAAAACCACAACCTCTGCTTGAATTCTACTTCCTCATTATCTTCTCTTCTGCCTTCAAAGAAAACTAGTATGCTTCTTCCATCGTATTAGGAGAAAGCATGTTGTTTTCATCTTGAATCTCCAGCTTCAATCCATTGATATTCCTTGTTTTTTTCTCCGTGGTGTATTCTACATAACCTACCCTCAAATTCACCCTGTAAAACTCCTCAGTATACTCTCTAACTGTTAGCAATATTTTCTTGAGGTTACGCGCCTGTATTTAGAGGGATAACTAATGGCCTTTCGGTAGAAACTTACCCTTCATTTTCACTATCATCCTATCCAAATTTTTTATCAATGGTTTCCCCTGTCTTCTCCTTTCAACCTGCACATTGTCCCACCACAATGCAACATGACCTTTGAACATAATTACAAATTTTTTTACCTGCTTATCTTCTTCAATTTCCTCATACTTGAAATACTTATCTATTTCACTAATCTAATCCATCAAATTCTTGGCTACCAGACTACCATCATAGGTAGACAACTCAAGTTTTGGTCTCAAACTTTAACTTAGCACTGACCTCAACAATTTAACTTCCAAAGTTTCATCCATAGGTGTTGCTCTTTCTGTTGTAGCTTTTTCCTTCGATCCAATATCACCTCCAACCTCAGGGTCTCGCTGCCTACTTGTCTCCATGGCATCTAAATGAGCTTGCAACCTCTATATCTCTTCCTAGAGTTTTGCATTAGCTAAGGGTCTCCCTCCTCGACCTTGTGCTCTCCTTGCTTGCATAACCATCTCCCTTTGCCGTAGACAACACCACCAATGCCAAGCACAACTCTACCACAAACGTGGCTCTACCTCAAACCTGCTCTGATACCAAAAATTAATGGAACATGTAGATTGAAGGCGAAACAAGGCTCAAACACAATGCAAAAAAATTTGGCTGTAGGCACTGCAAAATATTTTTGGAACGCTCTTTTTAAAAACACGTAGGTGCTGCTAAATATTTTTACAGTGCTTCTAGAAACTTTATTTTCGAGATTTTAGGAGGCGAAATGACTTTGTCCTTTGCTCAATTGATTCCTCCACGGTCTAGCTCAATTTTAACTAAAAAAACATGTTCTCCTCCTGCCTCTCCTCATCCAGCATTCACATCACTCAATTTTATGGTCTGAATTTAAGGTGAAATAACAAATTCTGCCTGCAGAAATAGAAGCACTGCAAAATATGCTCGAAGATCATGGCGAAGGACATGCATGAAAAACCATGATCAAAACAAATATTTACAAATAGATAACACTACAGAAATGGTCACACGACTTATCAAAAGTAATCAAATGCACACACAGTTCAAAAAAGAGATAAGAGGACACATATTTACAAATAAATATGTTGTTACACGACCTCAACTTCATTCATTCCAAACATACAAACTTGGAGGTAGGAGAAGAGATCTCTCCTCCCCAGTCGATGCCTCTTTTCATTCACAATATTTGCAGATGGTTCGCTTACCTTTCTCTCTAATTGGTTGAATTTGAAAATACAACCATGTGGCATATTCATTACAACATAAATGACTCTTACATTCCTAGACTCTTCAACTTATTATAATTCTGCATTTACATTAATTATTTAAAATTTCAACAAAGGTAACAAAATCGTTTTTTCTAGCTCGACATGTGGCTAGTACACCACATTGTTAAGCCCCCTCCATTTATTCATCATGAGATAGGTCTAATTCTTCTGCATTAGGTAGGGCTGAACAAATGTAAAACTAATATTATTATGTTTGCTTGTGTGTAGTACAAAGTATATGCGAGAGATATGAGGTCCTTTGCATAGTGAGTACTGGGGTCATTGTGCATAACGTTTACAGTGCAGAGGACAGAGTATGTGTGGGAGATTCGACATATTTTGCATAGATGGGGATGATACAAAATTGTAATTTCAAAAAAATTGTTGTGCGGTAAAACAATGTGCAGAAGGCTTTGTTTTTTTTAATTATTATTTAGCAACTTTTTTCAGAAGTACAAAAGTAGATGTACGAAGGTGGTTGTGTGAAGCTAGCTATTCAGAGGTATCATATGCAGAGTTTCAAATGTAAATTAAGGGCATTATTGAGTGTGAAAGTAGTTGTGAGGACGAAGTTGTGTGGAGGTTGTTGTGCGTGCAAATGTTATGCTAAAGTTTTGTTTAAAGTTTACTAAGATAATAAATATACAAATCTTGTTTTTTAATTGTTATTTAGGGATGTATTTCAAAACATATAATCATTAATTAATATCAATTTCAAAGCTAGATGTTTGGAGGTTTTGTGTGCGGAGGTTTGAATGTCAATTATGGGCGTTATTGAGTGTGGAAGTAGCTGTGGGGATGAAGTTGTACGAATGTTGTTGTGCATGTGCGGATGTTATAGTTTACTAAGATAATAAATATACAAGTCTCTTTTTTAATTCTTATTTAGGGATGTATTTCACAACATATAATCATTAATTAATATTAGTTTTGAATGTTAATGACTGAGGGCATTATTGATTGCAGAAGTAGTTGTGCATATGAAGTTTTGCGGAGATATGTAACCGCCTCCTCCCACATTTACCCAATTTTGTCGGTTTTCTCAGGGTAAACATGAGATGAGGGTCACTATGACAAGACTGAACCTCCTATATGACCTTAAGGAAATTGAGTTAACAAGTTAAGACCTTATACAATTCCCTTAGGCATTGCAAGACCTCCAGGAGCTACCCAACCTGTCCAGGTGTCCAACCCTTGAGCTAAATCTCCTTTTCACTTCCCTAGAGCCTCAATTGCTCCCTTGACAAGGCCTCCAAGTGACTGTAAGCCTCCAATCGCTCCCTTGACAAGGCCTCCAAGTGACTGTAAGCCTCCAATCACTCCCATAAGAATGCTTCCCAGTGGCTGTGCAGTTTTCCAGTCAATTCTATGTTAGTGACCCCGAATTTTGGTCCACTTTTTTAGAGCTAGGATTCAATCCTCTACCCAAAATTCAGTAAAACTTCCAGAAATGATAGAAAACATAGAAACAAAGCCTCTAAACCAAAAAAATGATTAAGGAATTGACCTAACCCCTCCCAAACAGGACATGCATTCCTTCAAACACATGGTAAACATGCAACCTACAGGTCATGAATGCATATATGAGCATATGGATCTGAAACTTATATGAGGATTAACAAGAAGGACCAATTCATTCTCACAATAACTATCATAAAACGAATTAGGTCATTCATTAACTAACCATACATTCATTAATTAAAATGTGATAAGAGCCATACATAGATCTTTCATATAACCATGCTTATAACCAACATATAACCAGATATATAACAATTATAGAACAACCATTAAAGCCACATAATACCAAGTATAATTACTCCTCAAAGACAAGAGAAACTTATCTCTTATTAACCATATGAAAAATCCAACCAAGTCAGGGACTTCCACATACCACCCGACCATAGATTGACTTAACCAAATATTTATTTCAACCAATCACCCCCATGCCATATTCCATGTATGAATGTGGGATCTCATGGGATAAACCAATCCATAAACGACTAATGGAATCAAGAGCTTAAACCACCTCTACCCTCACCATACTGTGGTCTCACCTAAACCATCCCCTAGATCATAAAACCAAACTGAGCTTGGATGCCTCATAATTCCTTTACCATCCCTTGAGGAATTTTCTTGTATCCACCCACCTGTTGAGGGCTTCCCAAAGAAAACCATCTCCATCCCTAACCCTTTGGATTTTCTTGAGACCATGTCACTCGAATCCAAAACCTTTTAGCAATCCAAAGCTCAAACAAGAGATAATCCCATCACACCATGGATATCTAGAAATGGAAAGGCAAGGCTAAAACCACTATCAAAACTCGACAAAACCCATGCCAATGAAAACAAAGGAACCAAATACACACATGCATATACCATGCATGCCAAAATCAGCTAGGAAATCATACATGCAACCTGTTACCTGCAAGTATTCCCACTGAAGCTACTTGATCCAACCTTTCCTTACTTGATCCTTGATTTCCTTGGCTTTCCTTGTCCTTCCTTTGGTTGCTTGTTTTCCTTCTCCTCTTGGTGCTCTTCTCCTCTATGAAACCAATTCTGAAACTAAACTGACAAAAGGCCCCAAACTGATGCTTTGATGTATTTTATTATTGTTGCCTCTAATTTCTTCATTTTTCCTCTATTTTCCTTCAATTTCCTCCTCATATGCAACCTGTGACCTTTCACCTTCCTTTTCTCCTATTTTCCTTTATTTTCATAAATAAAATACCAATAATGCCTTTTTGCCTTTTCAAAGCCTTTGCCATTTCCTTTTCCAATTTCCCCTTAGCCATAATACACAACAAGTGATGCCCACTAGGATACTTCACCCAACATTCATCTTGGAATAAGTGTCCCATGACCTTGGTCTTATTTTTCCTTTATTAACTTTATTACATGAAATTTTAACCCAATGTTGTTACAAACCCCTCCCCCTTAGAGGAACACCATCCTCGATGTTCTATGACACCTACAACCAACAAAAATACTAAAAGACAAAACATACTACCCATGGAGCTTTATAACCCAGCTCGTTGTGATATTTACAATGAACAACCTTCTCAAAAGAAAAACCATCATGAAAATCATGACAATATGATAACCATACCACTTATTGGAGCTTTATAACATAACTCATTGTGGTATTTACAATAGGGACCATACATAAATATGTAAAAATACCAAAAAATCATTTTTCTCCACTAGTAAACAATGAAGGATACATAGCCTACATTTGATTAACCATATCCCATGTAGCTTCATTGGGACCAAAGTGCTTCCACTACACTTTAATTTGCTTGATTTCTCTATTTCGTAGCATGCACTGTTTCCTCTTCAATATGCACTGAGGTTCCAGTGGGAATTCACCTTCTAGTTCCACTTGCAATACAAACCAATCAATAATATGATCAACACCATTTTCATATATTTTAAGCAATGAAACATGGAAAACATCATGGAATTTCACTGTCAGAGGCAATGAAAGTCTATAGGCCATTGATCCAATCCTCTCAAGGATCTCGAAAGGCCTGTAATACCGTGGTGCGAACTTTGCACATGATCCAATCCTCAAGGAGATCTTCTTGGGATTGTTGTGCAAATACACATTCTCCCCAACTTGAAACTCCTTAAATTTCTTGTGATGGTCCACATAACTCTTTTTCCAGTCCTGTGATGCCTTTAGATTCTTATTTATAACCTACATTTCCTGTTCCATTTCTTCCAACATATCTAGTCCGATAAGTACCCTGTTCAGTGGATCACTCCAATTGATGGGAGTATTACAACTCCACCCATATAGTGCCTCTACCAGACTCATCCTCAATGAATCCCGATAGCCATTGTTGTAAATGAACTTGACCAATGGAATGTACTCCTCTGATCTCCTCTACTTGTGCATGACATATATCCTCAACATATCCTCAAGAATCTTGTTGACCCTCTCTGTCTCTCCATCTGTCTATGGATGATAAGTTGTACTGAAGGCCAAATATATTCCCAAACCTGCAAACAAATCCTTCAAAAACTTGGAAGTGAATTTAACATCCTGGTAGAACACAATCTTCTTCGGAACACCATGAAATCTCACTATCTCCCTGATAAAGACCTGTGCCACCTCACTATATGAATAAGTAGACTTCACTAGAATGAAGTGAGCTACCTTGCTAAACATATCGACCACAACCATGATAGAATCATGCTACCGCGATGTCCTCGGAATACCTGTAATGAAATCCATGGAAGTGACCTCCCATTTCCATTCTGGAATCGATTGAAGTAACCCACCTGAATGCTTACACTTTTCTTTCACCTACTGATAGTCCAAACATCTAGCGACAAACTTTGCCACTCCCTTCTTTATATTCAACCAATAGTAGAACTTGTTCACTACTTTTAATGTCTTCTGATATCCTGGGTGACCTGAATATGGTTTGACATGAAACTCCCTCAAGATAAGCTTCTTGATCCCAGTGTCATCCAACAGATAAATCCTGTCCCTAATTCTCACCAAACCATCTGTTGTGAGATGATAGTCCACATCCTGATCACCTGTACCCTGCTGTAACCTATGCCTAAGCTCCTTATACATGTAATCCTGCTGTCCTAAATGTACGATCCAATCTTGTAAATATGTCCCATACGAGCTCAACGCTACAACTTGGTTCATTTGAAATCCCCTACTGAGAGCATCTGCAACCCTATTCTCCTTACCCTTAATGTATCTAATCTCAAAGTCAAACTCACTGAGCGTGCCCAACCACCTAGCCTACCTGGCATTCAGATTCGGTTGGTAAAACACATATCGCAACCCACTATGATTTCCCATTAATACAAACCTCATGCCAAGAAGATAATGCCTCCACATCTTTAAGGCATGAATACTAGCTTCCAACTCGAGATGATGAGTCACATAGTTCTGCTCATGATCATTTAGTTTCCTAGACTCATAGCACACCACCTTTCCCTCCTACATCAAGACTCCACCAAGTCCTCTGTTGTAAGAATATGTACACACCACAAACTCTTTATATGGATATGAAATCTTAAGAACCACAGGATTTGTCAACAACTGCTTTAGTTGCTAAAAACTGGTTGCACATTCCCTTGTCCATTCAAATTTCTTACCTTTTCTTTGCAATGATGTAATAGGATATGCAATGTGGGAGAAGTTCTCGATGAACCTCCTATAGTAACTTGGTAACCTCATGAATGATCTGACCTCATCCACATTCTTAGGAGCTTCCCACTCCATGATAACCCTTATCTTTTCCATATCCAATGTTATGCCTTCCTTGTAAACAACATGCCCCAAGTAATGTACGCCTGTTTGAAATAAAATGCACTTGCTAAGCTTGGAATCCAACTGATTCTCCCTTAGCAATCTCAACACTACTACTAAATGTTCGACATGCTCTTCCTCATTCTTAGAATATATCAATATATCATCAATAAACACAATCACAAACTTATCCAGATAAGGATGCAATACACTATTCACCAAGCACATAAAAGTAGTTTGGGCATTAGTCACACTAAAAGGAACCACAAAAAACTCATAATGGCCATATCTGGTCCTAAAAGCAATCTTGTAGATGTCATGTTCTTTGATGCATACCTGATGATATCCTGATCTCAGATCAATCTTCGAGAAAATTGATTCTCCCTCCAACTGATAAAAAAAGCCATCAATCCTTGGAAATGGGTACCTGTTCTTAATTGTCACCTTGTTCAGTTGTCTGTAATCAATGCACAATCTAATAGTACCATCCTTCTTCTTCACAAACAACACTGGCATACCCCAAGTTGATACACTTGGCCTAATATATCCCTTGTCAAGAATTTCCTTCAACTCCAACTTCAACTCTACTAACTCTGGTGTGCTCATCCTGTAAGGCGCCTTTGGTGCTGGTGTTGCTCCTGGTACCAACATAATAGAAAATTCCACTTCCATGTGGGGAGGAAACTCTAGAATCTATGCTGGAAACACATCATGAAACTACTTTAATACATGGTACCTCTTGAATATTTTTGCATCCTCAACATCCTTACCCTTACTACTAGAAATATTAATTGCAAACATCACACACCCTTTCCTGCAACTGCGCTTAGCTTGCATACTTTTGACCATCATAACTAATGTAGGCTTCTTCTTTCCCTGTAAGATTCTCTTTTCCCCATTATCATCTAGGCACTCAATGGCCTTATCGTCAAAATATACTTTGGTCATATGAAGGTACAACCAATCCATACCAAAAATCATACTATATGATCCCAATGGTAGTACATTTAAGTGTGCTACTGTAGGCATACCATTAAGCTCAAATGCACAAGCTATTACTTGGTGATGACTCTATTCTTAGTACCTATAGCCAACTTCCCCAACAAAGAATCTGCATGCACCTCTTTTCTCAAGACACACTTATCCACCAGGCAAGGATTAACATAACTATAATTAGATCCAGTATCAAACAAAATAGAAACAAATCAACCACAATGCTTATCTTCCATCTCAATAATGGATGTTTGATGATTTGACTTCTTATTGTCTAACCTTGCATAAATTCGAGGAATGCTATGACCAACATCCTCAATTGTATGCACCTCCTAAGTGATATATATCTGAGGCCTACCACCCTAGTACAATGGAAAATACTTCTTGCGATGATCTTTGCCACATATCCAACACTGCAATGGTACCCTACTATCACCTTTGTTTTGTTGCTCTTGAGGCTATGACCCATGTCCCTTCTCAACTGCATTAGAATTATTGTAAGGACCAACAATTTCTTTCTCACCTGCATCCTGAGGTCTTCCCTGTTTCAGTGGCCACTTTCCTTTAATTTTCTCATTCCCCTTCAAATCACATTTAGGCTCAACTTTGCACTTTGACTGATCATAACAATGCTTCAACTTCTGGATGGCCTCCTCCAATGATCTAGGTTCATCAAAATCAATTCATTCTCTCTATGTTGTTGGAAACCCATTGATGAATCTCCAAATCTTAGACTTCTCATCCTTGAGGTAAGGCACATACCTCAATAACTCTAGGAATCTACCAGTATACTCATCATCTATCATAGAAACCATCTGCAGCTCATAAATTTCCTTAGCTTTGTCATCATAGTACCCCTCTGATAGGTACTTCTTCTTGAAGAGTCTCTCGAACTCATCCCAAATCAACTCTTCTTCCCTAATTCCCTTGAAATTCTTCACATCTTCACACCAAATGTCTTCTTTACCTTTAAGACTAAAGGTGGCTATTTTGGATTTCATGTTCTCTGAATAGTTATGCAATCTAAATAATTTCTTCATCCCAAGTAACCATGCCTCTGCGTCTTCTTACTTCTTCATCTATCCTTTGAATGTAGGAAGCTTGACTTTTTGGAACTCCTCAAGAAAGTACTCACTCCTCCTATAAGGATGATGACAATGATGATGGTGATAATGTCTCATGGATGAGGAACTAGAATGATACCCATACATACCATTTCTCTTGTTAGGTGTATCCAATGATCTTCCTCCTCTGACTGTATCCCCTTTACCCAACCTGTATCTGGACCGAGACTTGCTACCATAGGCTCCATTAGTTTTCTCTTCCTGCTCTTGATTGATCCTCAACTGTCCCTTGATTGATCCTATAGGTCATGAATGAATATATGAGCATAGGGATCTGAAAATTATCTGAGGATAAACATGAAGGACCAACGCCTTCTCACAATAGCTATCATAACATTAATTAGCTCATGCATTCATTAACCAAACATTCATTAATTAAAATGTGATAAGATCCATACTTAGATATGTCATATAACCATGATTATAACCAACATATAACTAGATAGATAACAATGATATAACAACCATTAAAGCCACATAATAAAAAATATAATTACTCCTCAAAAACAAGAGAAAATTAGCTCTTATTAACCATATGCAAAATCCAACCAAGTGAGGGGCTTCCACGTACCACTTGACCATATATTGACTAAACCAAATCTTTCTTTCAGCCAACCACCCCCATGCCATATTCCAAGAATGAATGTTGGATCTCATGGGATACATCAACCCATAAAAAACCAAGGTAATCCAGAGGTTAAACCACCTCCACCCTCACCATACCATGATCTCACCTAAACTGACCCCGAATTCACAAAACCAAACCGAACTTGGATGCCTTAGAATTCCTTCACCATCCTTTGAGGAATTTTCCTATCTCCACCCACCTGTTGAGGGCTTCCTAGAGAAAACCATCTCCACCCCCAACCCTTGGGATTTTCCTTAGATGACCTTACTCGGATCCAAAGCCTTTCGGAAATCCAAAACTCAACCAAGAAAGAATTCCATCACACCATGACTACTTGGAAATGGTAAGACAAGGCTAAAACTATTGTTGAAACCCAACAAAACCCATGCCAATGATAAAAAATTATCCAAATACGCATATGCACATACCATGCATGCCAAAACAAGTTAGGAAATCATATATGCAACCTGTTACCTGCAAGTATTCCCTGTGAAGCTGCTTGATCCAACCTTTCCTTTGTTTAGCCTTACTTTCCTTGGCTTTCCTTGTCCTTCCTTTGCTTGCTTGTTTTCCTTCTCCTCTTGGTGCTCTTCTCCTCTCTGAAACCAATTCTGAAACTGAACTAAAAAAAGGCCCCAAACTAATGCTATAATGTCTTTTATTATTGATGCCTCTAATTTCTTCATTTTCCCTCTATTTTCCTTCAATTTCCTCCTTACATGCACCCATGACCTTTCACCTTCATTTTCTCCCACTTTCCTTTGTTTTCATAATTAAAATACCAATAATTCCTTTTTCCTTTTCAAAGCCTTTTCCAATTTCCCCTTAGCCATAATACACAACAAGTGATGCCCACTAGGATACTTCACCCAAAATTCAGCTTCGAATAAGTGTCCCATGACCTTGGTCTTATTTTTCCTTTATTAACTTTATTACATGAACTTTTAACCCGGGGCTGTTACAAGATGGTTGTGTGTGTGCAGAGGTTATGCAGAGAGCAAATGCATGTGCAGAATCTGTGTAGAATGAGGGAAGCGCAGAGGGGTCATTTAGTTGTAATGCATTTTGATATTAGTTTTACTATTAATAGATTTTTTGGGATGCGAATATGCATACATGAAAGCTTCAAATATTTTTTCACATAATGGACTGTGCTATTTAGAGGTATCTTTGAGGTTTCACATATATGCATTTGTGTTATGTTCAAAGTGTACGAAAATTATGTTTCTAGATTTGATGTTTTCGTGCTTATGTAGTCTTCTGAATGCGTGAGAATGTGTACTCGATGAATTAAATGCTGAGATGACTTGTAATTATCTGCAACTTTGTTTTATATTAATTAGAGGACAAACATCGAGAAGATGAAAAATTTGGATGACAATTTTATATTTGTAGTGTGTTTCAAACACAAAATAGTGGCAGGTGGTGATTTCTAGGGAAACGAGACTACAAATATTTGAAATAGCTAGTATAGTAAGGGGAAAAACACTATTTGTAGTGATATACAAAACAGTGGGGCATGTAGCATTTTCTCTTTGCAAATTTCATTTAAGAGCTTGGAGTATTGGCTGAGCTTCTATTGCCTTATATAAACTATTATCTGTAAATATGAGCTTGGACGATAACAACAGTGCAAGGATACAAAAGATGTACAATATTGCAAGCTTCTATACCTATTTTCCTATTCTCTTTTGGCAATGGTGTGAGTTTTTGGATCATTAAGCTTTTCTCTATAATACTTTGCAATATTCTATAAATATTGGTTTACTTTACGATACTGCGAGAAATGAGTGTGTCAAGTTATTCGTAAATCAAATTTGGTTCGATTTTACAAAGTAGTGGGGAGTAGTTGTGAAGTCGATTCGTCGTATAAGGTATTTTTTCTATTTTATGGTATTATTGATAGTTTTATGAGTTTTAACTTTCAATAATTATATTATTTTCACAATTTAAAAAAACAAAGAGTTTAAAATTAAATGCATCTGTGTGGAATAAGGTCTGAATTGCATTGTGAGAAATAGATGTGTAAGGTTATTCAAAAATAAAATTTGGTTTGATTTGTCAAAGTAGTGGGACCAGTTGTCAAGTCGATTTGTCGTAGAGTCACTGAATATATGTTACGAAAGTTCCCAGAGAGTTATTTTTCGCCGGAATCCAGCAATTTGATTCAGCACCATCAAAAACTCCGTGGACACCCAAAATATTGAAGCCTAATAGCTGTAACCTAGATTTCCCAAAATTTATGTGGTATTTTAGCAAAAACCATGGCATAATTTCCACTATTTTTTGAGTGAATTTGTGGTCTCTTTAGATTACTGTATATGCCTTTTGCACTTTCTATTTGTATTTATTATTGATGGCATTCTCTATGGAGGATAATATTTGATGCAAGTAACAAAATTATCTATGGGATTCGATGGTAAAAATTTGAATAAATCGAATGCTGAAAGTATTCAAATAATTTTTTAAAATATTTTAAATCTTGACAGCTGTTACTAGAATATTTAAAAAAGTTTCTGGTTAGAATGTGGCATTATCGATAGCTTTTCAAGTATTCAAAATTGACTGGAAAAACAAAGGAAGTTCAGGTATGTTGTTGAAAAAATATGGTTGTGACTTTTTGTAATTCGAGGTTACAGTTGTCAATTTTCATCATCTTGGGTGTCAATGAAAAATGTTAACAAAAAAAACACAACGAAAAAAACCATTAAAAAAATAAAATAAAATGATTTGTAGTGATTTTTGGTGCTCTTGGAAATTTGCCAATGGGGTTTTTGATGGTGCTGAATCCATTTCCACTATTACAAAAAATGATTAGGTTAAACGATAGGTTTTGGCTGTGTATACCGGTTATCAAAAAATTTCTGTTTCTTAGGGTGTGTATGTCAATGATCTTGAAGCAAGAGCAAAGTTCATAGTAAATGCATAGGATGCTTTTGGAATTTCAAATTTTTTTCCTATTACTGTTAGTGAAACTTGGTTTTTCTATATTTAATTGCTATTTACTTAGAGCGCTATTTGTAATGCTTTTTCACATGATTAATAGTAACAATCAGTGTTTGTGGAGAAAATTGGGAATTGTATAGTGGAACAAGATTTGAATACATGATTCATTGACATAGTTATTTTTTTTTCCTCTGTTGCAAAGGAATAATGGGTAGTAGGTGAGGGAAAGAGGCTATTTGCAATTATACAGTTAACTCACTTGCTATGATAGATGATATCTTTGAATGGTCAAGGAATTATGAGAGATATGTGAATCTATCAACGAAAGAAAAAATAGATAAAAATATTTGGAGCACCGGATTGGAAAATGTTGGGTGTGTTCCAGAGGTCTTTAATTTCAAAGAAATTATTTATCTGTGTGCATATAATTTTGTTTTCAGAAATAGGGAAATTAAGCTAGGAGCGATAAAGGTTTCTTTGAATCCAAATTTATTCAGATGTTTATTCAAGTTAGTAGAACCGAACAAGCGTTTAGAATTGTCCGCTGCAGATAGTTTCCTGGAGGTAGAAGGGCCCAAAATTAACATTATACGAGAATTCATTTCTACAAGTTCTCAGGTTCCTTCCAATATTTCTCTTGTAGATAATTCTTTGTTTAGGAAACCATTTAGGGATTTATATTGGATGTTTTCCAGTCCAGTAGGGATAAAAAGTACATCACATGTTCCAAAATTCATTTTCTATGTGCTTTATGAGACATACACAAATAATTGTATGTTCAATTTTGCTTGTGTCATTTCAAATGAATTAGATTTTCAGTTACATAGATTACCCAAGAACAATGGGTTCTTTATAATGTCATATCTGATAACCCTTCTTGTGTCAAGGCATGTGTTTGACGAGTTGACCTATAATCCTATATTCAAGTTTCCCAAGGAACCAATGCAGTTTTGGTATCCTATATTGTGGAAGCATGAAGATTATTTAAATTTTTGATTAATTTAGGATGTGTTTGTGAGAAAAGTGTATAGCATGGTAACTATAGAAGAGCCTCCATGAATCGCTACAGAGGCTGAGGCTTTCTTACTTCACAAGGGGGAATTTGAGGAAAGAGAAAGTAATATAGTTATATGAATTTATGGTTTTGAAGAAAGGCCATTACTTTTGCTAATATTTGTTCTAGATAGGTATTTTGTTGTTGAAGTATGTAGGCAATATCGCTGCTAGCTATCTATATTTGAACATAAAAAGAAGCGACAATTGATTTCTTTTCCGTTTATTGTCGACAAAATGACTATGAAGAATACGTCTCATGCTCTCATTGTTGCAAAGTCTTTGGATGCTTTCAACATAAGTGAAGTTGAAGCTATTAAATTATTTGATAGAGGAAGAATTTTCATGGACCACCCTGATTATATGAGATACAAGAATTTGTTTTTGAAAAGTAGAGAGCAAGGCGAGCAAAGTCACAATGTTGATACAAAAATGCTAGTAGATGTTGAACAAGTTGCTGAAAAAGAGATCACCGTGACGAGAAAAAGACCCAAGAAAAGAGGCGAAAATCGTGGGGGGAAATCTCAATCTTGCACATGCAGTACTAGTGCGACTTCATCTACTAGCAAAAAAATATGGTGGTACTAAGAATAGAGTCATCACCGAGTAATAGCTTGTGCATTTGAGCTTAATGGTATGCCTACAGTAGCACATTTGTATTATTTATGTATATTTGATATAACTCATATTGTTATAGCAACAAAAATGAATACACGCATAATAGATACTGTTAAATAAAATCCTAACTCTTGTAAGAGACACGCTTCCATTTTATTTATTGTACTTTGATTATATTTGCATTACAAAACACAACTGTTGTTGTTGTTGTTCTTTTTTGTTGTCTGTGCTTGCATTACTTTCGAGCTATATTTTTTAACATACTATAACCAAAAGTTATTATCTATATATATATATATATATATATATATATATATATTATTTATTTATTTATTTATTTTTATTTTTATTTTTCAGGAAACATATGATACTTAGAGATTCAGATTCAGGTTTCAAGGCAAAAAGTGCTTTTAACATTTCTATAATACTTTTGTATTTGCTAAAACTAAAATCCAGTATTTTTGTACATTACTAATGAATTTGCTTGATCTTATTTAGTTTTCATTAGACAATTATTACTTAGTTTCAATTATGGTGTTCTTTTAAGCAGGGGTTTTAGTGTGATATTTGTGAATAGGAAAAAGTTATCGAATTTGAATGATGTCACAGTAGACATGGACCACAATTGTGGACATAGCAATGAGCAGTACCATAAAAACATATATTGCAATAAACAAAACAAAATCAACACAAAATATAGAAGAAATAAACAAAAATAGGTACTTCTGCACAAAATCAATTAACTGTGTATCAAAAATTTCCTTTTAGTTATTTTTTTTACCTATCATCGTTTTTCTATTCTTTGCTTTCTTTTTTCTTAAAAAAAAATTCAATTCAATGGTTATAATTAGGAAAACAGATGTCGAGTTGATGCTATTGTTGATCAAAGATATCAGTAACAATATAACTGGATTTCTTTTTCATGGCGTTGTCTTGGTCACATATCTAACATTTTTGGAAAAAAAAATAAGTCAAAAGCAATAATTCGTACAAACTTAACATATAAGAAAGGATAAATGATAATAAAATTTCTTGTGCCAACATTGTTAATCGAATAACATGAGTCAAAGATGCAAAGGTTGGTGTTTCTATTAAATATTTCAAAATTATTCCAAAGCATAAATACGATTGTGGTGATTGTGAGAAAACTATATGTCTAAATAGTTTTAGCAGCGTAGAAAACATTTTCCCTATTTGTGCAGAGCACCGATTTTTTCTAAACATGATAATTGCAAATTTGTCACGTAATGACAATGCCTTTTTAGTAGGCACAATCGTATATATTACAATTCAGACCACACAAAAAAACAGTGCAATATGACCTGGAAATAAAAAACAACAATGGATAATAGGACATAGATACAATAATCTTTGTTTTATTTAAAATTTTTGTTGTTACAAATTTCATTGAAATAAAAAACAAGTTATGTATACGTAGGTATGTATATTTCAATGTTCGGGGAAAAAAATATTCATCATCTATTGTACAATTTTCATGTATTGTTTTACAAATGTTGCATATGTAACAGGTTCAAGTACACGATAAACTTGTTGTGGCATGTGTTATGTTGAAAATGCAGCAAGAAATTCCTAATTTGATTTTGCCCAAAATTAATTTGGAGAAATTCGAATTCTAATTTCATAAAATTACTTGGAGGTAGTTAATTGAGGTGACATGGCCTTGTCGCTCAGTTAGGTCAGTTAATTCGAGTTAGAGACACTTGAGTTATGTTTAGTTATTATTTATTGCTAATCTCTAGCAATCAGGTTCAATTAATTTTAGTTATTATGAGTTTAACTAGTTCTAACTGATTAAGAACTAGTGGAGGGTCTAGTAGTGGGGTGTAATTTTAGCTAACCTTTCAGTTAACTCATCAATCAACCCAGAATAATTGATGCATGCAGATAACTCGAGTTACCTAGTTGAGATTTGAGTTCAAAGGTAGTGTTCTATCAGTTGTATAATTTTCTGGGTTGTACAAGTGGTGCATGCAGTGAGAGAAAGGCCTAAATAAATTTCACAATTCTCAATGAACAATTTCCCTAATTAATAGGGGGCTAATTCCTTATTGAACAATTCAAGGAATTATGAGTCTGGGCAGGTAGAAGATTGGCTAAGTAATGGCCAGGGTTAGTTTGTGAAACAATGAGATAGATTATACTAGTGCAAAGGTTGCTCAGGCTTGAGCAAGCATTGTATTTCTTCTCTATGTTCTAATTAATGTAATACATATAGGAAGGGGTTTTGATCAATTTCTTTCCCCTTAGCTAATTATCTGAGCATATGTGATTGAATCTTGTCTCATGTTCATGTTGTGATTTATCGATCATTTAATTATTTCCGCTAATGAATAGAGTAGATTCAAGTCTTTTGTTTTAGAAAACTACCTAAGCAGTTTGAATCTACAAGGAATTTCTAGATGGTATAAGAGCATAAATCACTATAGAGAATAAAATTCAAAGTTGTCTTTGCAGATGAATCAAATTTACAGGATCATTCTTCAGAGCTAGTAGGATGTCTTTCTATGGATTGAAACTCGAGTATGCCCTTGAGGGTAGATGAAATTATATTGTTTGGAAGGACATGATGGAGGCATTATTGGAAGATAAGAAGCTGAAGGAATTCATAGATAATGATTTTCCGAAGCCTCCAACGTTTGATGCTCAAGATCTAGTAGAATGGAAGAAATGCATAGAAAAGGCGAGGAGGATAATATTTTAGGGAGTTCGAGATCATCTTGTTACGAATATCCATGGGAAAGAGACTCCATATGCAATATGGCAAGCCTTGACAAACTTATTTTAGAACAACATAGACCACATGAAGCTGGCATTGAAGGACAAGCCTAAGAAGATCAAGATGGAAAAGGTTGACACAACAACACAATACATGAGCAGGTTCACCCAATGCCAAGATGAACTTGGGAGTGTTGGTATCACAATCATAGAAGATGACATGGTAAGCCTAGCACTTCTAGGCCTTCCCAAGAGCTGGCAAAAATACCAGGATTCAGTAAATGGGAGGGAGAAGCTACCAAATTGGGAATGGCTATGGTCAGATTTGGTAAAAGAAGAGATAAGGTAGAGCACTGGAGATGGAACCTCATCCAAGCATGATGATGAGGAGAACAATGCCTTACTAGATGGAAATACAAAGAAAGGGAAAGGGAAGCAATCCCAACTTGAAGGGGATTCCAGTCAAGGCGAAAAGAAGAAAGACTTATCGAAAATCAAGTGCTTTCACTATCATGAGCTAGTACACTATGCCATGAAGTGTCCACACAAGAAGGTTGGAAAGAAGCCCTCAGGAGGAGTGACAAATGAAGCTTTGGTTTCCCAATTCGAATTGGGTTCCACCCTCCATTAGAGAAATTTTGAGGTCTAAAATGGGTCTCCTAAGAAAAATGCACAACCAAAATAAAATTTATAAGGTGCAATAGGATTCAAGATGATGATGTCAACCATGGGGGATGTTTCACAATTTTTGGAGTCAAAAGGTAAAGAGATTAAAAAATAATAAAACTACTTTTTCAACTCGTATTTTCAACTCTTCTCCCTAATTTTTTACTCAAATATCCAGCGGGAGTAATCATTGGATGAAAAATTTCATTCCTCATTCAAGGAGTACCCATGTTGCATACTTTTGATGGACCCTGCTATACGAAAAATGAGAAATACATGAAAACACGTGATTGCAATCAAATTTTTCATGTATTTCTCTTTTTTCGTGTATCAAGGTCCATTGAAAGTATCTAACATGGGTAATCCTTGGATGGGGATTCAAATTCTGCATCCAACGAGTGTTCTCGCTCGAAATTCAAGTAAACCCATAGGGATATAAGTTGAAAATATGAGTTGCAAAAGTAGTTTTATATTTTTTCCCTCTAAAATTTAATGATGTAATCTAATCTTAATTTATTATTTCCACTATTAATTTATAATTTCCTTAGGAGGCCCTTTTTAGACTTGAAAATTCCTCTAATGATTGCATGGTGAGAACAGTGATGGGTAGTGTGTGGTATCTGGATAGTGGGGTTTCATTCCATATGGCGGGAAACAAAGAATTTTTTAGTGACTTGGAGAAGAAGGATCTCCAGATGCACATCGAAATGGGATATGATGGAAGGTATAATGTGACCAATATTGGTACAATTACTCTTCAGTGGGGGTCTGTCTCCCCTCTCAGGCTCAAGGATGTGCTGTATGTGCCGGGTCTGAAAAAGAATTTGGTTTCCATAGCTGTATTGGAAGACCATTGCTACGATCTGATATTCAGTAAAGGGAAGGCTTTCCTGTGACACATCACTATGGGTAAGTGAAGAAGATTGGGGTTCAAGTGAAGAACCTCTACAAATTAGATGTTGGAGATTGTGCAACATTGACCACAAAAGCAGAGAAGGTAAAGAGCTAAGACATCAGTGAATTATGGCATAGAAGATTGGGCCATTTGCACCATGATTTATACAAGCCTTCCCAAAGGTGCACTGGAGCATTGGGATACATGCAAAGGGTGTCCATTGGGGAAGCACATGAAATCCACCTTCAATGATTGGGACAATAAGGCACAAGCATTCCTCGAAAGGATTCACTCAGATGTGTGTGGAACTTTCTTGAAAGCCTCCAGGGCCAAGCACCAATATTATGTGATATTTGTAGATGATTTCTCATAGAAGTGCCAGATCTTCTTCATTTAGAAGAAACACCAAAAATTCTCCAAATTTGTTGAGTTTAAACCACTTGTTGAGAAAGATACTGGTAGGAAAGTGAAGGCTCTCAAGAACGATAATGGTGGAGAATATGTGTCGAATGAGTTTAAGAAATTCTATGTAAAAGAAGGCATTCGACAGGAGTTGACAACACCTCATAACCCACAACAAAATGGGGTGGCTGAGAGGAAGAACTACAATATTGTGGGAGCTGCATGGGCGATGTTGCATGACAAGAGCCTACCACTACACTTGTGAGCTGAAGCATGCGACACAACTATTTATTTGCAGAACATGAGTCCTCACAGGAATCTTGGCATGAGTACACCAATGGAAGCTTTTCCAGGGAATAAACTAGATGTGCCACACTTTAGGATATTTGGATCATCAGTTTACAGTCATGTTTCCAAGGATTCAAGGAAAAATATAGAGCCTACAATGTAGCTGCGGATTTTTGTGGGGTACATCGATACACCTCACAACTATTGTGTGTACCTTCCATCTCTCAGGGTGAAAATGGTCATAAGAGATGTAAAATTTGATGAGGATAAGGTAGTGAGTTGTTCTCTTGAGAGGGAGCTTTAGTTGCAGCCTAGTCGGGAGTTTTTGGATCCAAAGGAAGAACCTTAAGAATTTTTGGAGTAGCCAGAAGCAGAGGAGTAGAGAGTGGAGATAACCACTCAAGTAGAGACATCTAGAGAAGGAAGGAAGTGAACCAGGGAAGCTAACAAATTGTTACATGATGCAAGAGAGAATGTGGGAGCACCCACATCTTAGCACAAGCAGAGGAAGTCACCGGATTGACACACTGGCTACATGGCTCTCACTAGTGATTTTGTAGAGCTTGAGCCATCCTCATTCGAGGAAGCAATGTAGAAACCTGTATGGGTTGATGCTACATTAGAGGAATATGATTCCAGCGCTAGAAACAATGTTTGGGAAGTGGTCCCAAGACCAACAAATAAGTTAGTGGTGAGTTCCAGATGACTTTACAAGGTAAAGCATGCAACGTATGGTAGCTTTGAGAAACACAAGGCTAAATTTGTGGCCAGGGGGTTCTCTCAGGTGGAAGGAATTGACTATGAGGAGACCTTTCCTCTAGTAGCAAGGTACTCATCCATCCAGTCAATTATAGCACTGTTAGTATAAATGGGGTGGAAGATCCACCAGATGGATATGAATACAACATTCCTCAATGGAGTGATTGAGGAAGAGGTGTACATTTAGTATTTGAAAGAATTTGAGACCTTCGATCAAGAGTCACATGTGTGCAGACTCAAGTGAGTACTATATGGATTGAAAAAAGCACCCTGTGCTTGGTACACCGGGATCGACAGTTATCTTACCAGGTTAGGATTCACCAAAAGTGAAACAAATGAAATCCTTTACCATATTGTTGTTGAAGGTAGATTATTGATTATAGTATTATATGTCGATGATTTAATTTTGATCGAAGATGAGAAGATGCTCATTTATTGTAAAGAGGATTTTGCAAGAGAATTCGAGATGAAGGACATGGGGCTCATGCATTACTTTCTTGGTTTGGAAGTATGGAAAGGAGATGAGGAAAAATTTGTCTCTCAGGGCAAGTATGCCAATGATATACTGAAGAAGTTAGTAGGGAATTTGAGGAAGGAAGATGCTACTTCAAGTGAAGTAGTGGAGGCTACCATATATAGGCAGTTTATGGGTTCACTTATGTATTTGGGGAACACACGACTAGACATGTGTTATGTAGTTAACCAACTTAGTCAAGCAATGGTTAAGGCAACCAAACTGTATTGGAAGGCAATAAATCATGTGTTGAGATACCTCAAAGGCACCACTCAGTTTGGTCTTAGGTACAAACGGATAGAGGGAGTTAAGCCGTAAGGCTTCATAGATGCAGATTGGGCAGGGAGTCCATAAGACATGAAGAGAACTTCAAGAGGCATTTTTAGTGTTGGGTCAATAGCAGTTTCTTGGTACAACAGGATGCAAAGATCTATTGCACTTAGCTCAGTAGAAGAAAAGTACATGTCTGCAAGTCAAGTAGCATGTGAGTATATCTGGATGAGAATAATTATTATTGCATTATTTGGTCAAAATATGGATCCTAATATGATTTATTGTAACAATCAGAGTTGTATCAAACTCTCTAATAATCTAGTTTTTCATGATTGATCAAATCATATCAACATCTGGTATCACCATCTACGAGATTGTGTGCAGAGGCGGATCATGTTGTTGGCGTACATTCCTATAGAGGAACAAGATGCAGATATCTTGACAAAGGATTTTTCAAGAGGAAAATTTGAGTTTCAAGGAGGCAGGATCAGGGTATCAGATAATCCCTTTCTTAATGAGAGGGAGTGTTGAAAATGCAGCAAGAAATTCCTAATTTAATTTTGCCCAAAATTAATTAGGAGAAATTCGAATTCTAATATTATAAAAATACTTGGAAGTAGTTAATTGAGATGACATGGAATTGTCGCTCAGTTAACTCAGTTAATTCAATTTGGAGACACTTGAGTTATGTTTAGTTATGATTGATTGCTAATCTCTAGCAATCATGTTCAACTGATTTGAGTTATTATGAGTTTAACTAGTTCTAACTTATTAAGAACTAGTGGAGGGTCCAGTAGTGGGGTGTAACTTTAGTTGACCTTTCCTTTAACTCATCAACCAACCCTGAATAATTGATGCATGTAGATAACTCGAGTTACCCAGTTGAGATTGGAGTTCAAGGGCAGTGTATTATCAATTGTATAATTTTCCGGGTTGTACAGGTGGTGCATGCAATTAGAGAAAGTCTTAATGGAATTGCATAATTCTCAATGAGAAATTTCCCTAATTAATAGGGGGATACTCCCTTATTGAATAGTGAAAGGAAATAGGAGCCCGAGAAGGCAAAAAATTGGCTAATTATTAGCCAGGGTCAGTCTGTGAAGTAGTGAGATAAATTATGCTAGTGCAGAGGTTGCTCAGGCTTGAGCAAGCATTGTATTTCTTCTCTATTTTCTGATTAATGCAATACAAATAGGAATGGGTTTTGAGCAGTTCCTTTCCCCTTAGATAAATATCTTAGCATATGTGATTTAATCTTGTCTCATATTTATGTTGTGATTTCTCGATCGTTTAATTATTTTCACTAATGAGTAGAGTAGATTCAAGTATTTTGTTTTATTAAATTACATAAGAAATTTGAATCTACAAGGAATTTCTACATTTTACAATTCAAAGAGATTTGAAACAAAACATTTTTATGTTGATATCGCTAAAAAATATAGTTAAAAAACAATAAAAAGTTTTCGTACATCACAGTCAACGTTCATTTATGCAGTGAACACATGAAAAAAGGCTGACAGTCTAAGAAATCTGCTTTCCTTGCCAAGAGGAATATGCATAGTAATCTATGTCATACTATTTAAATAGACATAGATAAAGAAAAATAAATAAATTTGATTTCGTGTTATTAAGTATTTGTTTTCTATGTTAAATTTACAACATTTTCAAAGATATCTGAAAGCGGTTAGCATATATACAATGCCATTCAAAAATGTATGTGCAAAATGCAATACTCCAATCACAACTGCTAGAACTATAAACAATAATATGCTTTATTGAAATGCCTGCAAGAAAATATTTCGATTTCTTTATTTTCATTGTCTAAATTGCATCATGCATGTAGTTGACAAGACTGCAAAACAATGTATTATGAGGGGCATCAAACTGGAAAAATTATTACCTGCACTATGAAAAATTTCCTATGACTAATACTGTGTAGACATAATAGATGCTATTTAAATCTTGAGCAACTTCGAAATACATGTGACATTTACGATATACTATCAAAAAACAGTTGTATGTATACACTGGTAGGTTTCTTATTTTACATTGCCAAGAAATTCGACAATGACATAGTGTTCGCTCGTTGCATAGTGAGATGTCCTAATAGCTCTTTCATTTTAATGGACATTTGCGATATGATTTCACATCATCAATCAATATAGAATACCCATGCAAACACGATTAGTAATATACTCATCACAACAACAAGACAATTTTTTCTACCAATGCAAATGTTACTATGACATTGTACATAAACGTAATCCAATGAATTTTTTGTTTTTGTTTTTGTTTTGCCTTTATGTTTTGTATTATGCTATGTCATTTTTTTGGCCCTCATTATCATTTTTTTCTTGATTTATCAAATTTGCAAGTTCTATAACTACTCCGACTCGGTGGCATTACTTTACAATAATGATCTTCTTTGTTTACAAATTCAATCTTTTTTTCCTTTTTAAATAGCTATTCCATACAAGATTTAAATAAAGATCCAAATAAATCGTCATACAAAGCTCAAATGATTTTTTAAAATCGATATAACCTATAAAACATATTGAACTTATACATAGATCTATAATCTAGAATAGTCTAATATGTTTCTTTGCATATAACTCTGTCGACAATATTACAATGCATAGCCTTTAGCATATACCGAATTTCAAAATATATTTAACAAATAGGAAAAAAAATTGATAACACTTTCTCTATTAGTTAACCATTGTTTCTGGGAATTAATGATTATACTGATTATGCTATTAGAATCAAGACCTAATTCATCTATTCATGATTTACAATAACTCTTCTGATAACATTCTTATAGTATCTAGTTCATCTTCGAGACGCCCAAGCATTTGCTGAAGTTCTAGTATTTTACGCATTAACATTAAAATATATTTTCTAAGCATTAAGATATCTTGGCTAAGCATTAAAATATCTTCGCTTCCTGCTTGTACATCTTCCTCTATGCCATTGCCAAAAATTCTTTGAGCCATTTCTTCGGTGTTAGTACCAAATAAAAAAAACAATAAACAAATTATAAAGCTATACCTTAAAACACTTAACAGTTTCAAAGCAAAATGAACATTGACAAATTGTTTTTACATGAAACAAACATATATATAATGCATAAGAGGTAATAAGTCATCTAAATCACAAATTGACATTTAATTTCTGAAATGACATTTAACTACTATCAACTTCAATGATAACCATTAACTAGTAATTGTTATCAATGTGGATATTATTGATTTGCCTCATCTTTAATAAGAAAAGACTGTTGTAAAGTATGTTACTTTAAATCATATACATTTTACTTAAATTCCAATTTGACAAAGTGCAATTGACATGATTACGTTTCATGATTAATCTACCTTACACGCTATATAAATAGGTGTCGACATACTATTTTATTAAAATCATAAATCACATTCTATTTTCATTAACTAAAGATTTTTTTTCTAATAAATAAAAGTCTTTTCTGTAATTATTCACCGTTTTAATGCGTATATAGCATATTTACTATGTAGACTTGCCATGCTACTAGCCAACTTTTACTTTGCAAAAGTAATTTCAGAACCTAGATGTCAATTCGCCACTTGAATGCATTTTTCCCTTTCTCGTATTATGCAGATATTAAATGAATTTTGTTCACTGAAATAAGTAATGTGTATCATTTATGTCTCATTTCCACTTCTAACTACCTAGACAAAATCTATAGCAATCACATAATAAAATATGTTATAAACACTAATGTTATACTACATAGATAAAGATTATAATATGTGATATCAAAGTTGATAAATGAAAACTGATACTGCATATTAGATTTGAACTTTTTTACAACCAAACTTAGCACTTACGTACCCCTTCCCCAATTTATTGTTACAAAAGCCTTTAATGCAGAATGTGAGTGTTCGTAGAATCAAAGCTTGAAAGCTTCATGCGTGCTAATAATTTACTCATAAATTATGTGTATCTACTTGTCTCTTTAGCTAATTAAATGGGCTCTGCATGTCTCCCTCACTTCTTCACATATGCTAATTTGAAACATTATTTACAATTGAAATTTAATTAAATAGTAGTAGTATACATTATTTAGAATTAAAATATTATCAATAATATGTGCATAAACAATGCTATCATCCGCAAAACCCAAACTTGAAAGCTTCTTTTGCTACAAACAAAGCTTTTGATGAATGAAATGCGGTTTTGTACACAACTTTGTGTGCACCCCGCACTACTTTTACTCACTTGAATACTAATATGCATTATCTATAACTAAAGTATTAGCAATAATATTAGCAATAAAAGTGTTCAGTTCAAAGTTTGTACATCCACACAAAAACATTTTCTCACAAGGGCATAAACAAACAGATATTCGAAACATTATTTACAATAAAAATATTATCAACAATATGAAAATAAATAATGTTATTATCTATTGAAATTTTACTTAATTGACTGCTAATATGCATTATTTATAATTAAAATATTAGAAATAATATTAACACTTAGTGCAAAGTGGGTACATCCGTACAAAGAGCACTTCCGTACAAGTAGATGTTCGAAATATACAAAATATTAGCAATAAATTCATATACGTTAACCATTTACTAAAATAGCTATTCGCTTTGGTGGGGTCTCCACATATAACGTGTATGGAAAAAGTTGTGTGGACCAAGCAATGCAGAAAATGTGGACCTCTTCGCACAATAGAGTTACGTGTCCAAATATAACATGTACAAAAGAAGCTATGTAGTCGTAGTTGTGCGGAGAAAGCAATGCGGAACAAGCAATGTGGATGAAATACAGACTTCTCCGCAAAAATACAAAAAGATATTCGAAAATATGAATATCACCAATAATATCGTATACCTCAATTGCTTACTAAAATATTAGAAATACAATCCTATAGTGGACGAAATGTGGAGCTCTCCACACAATATAGTTACATGTCCAGATATAGCATGTATGGAAGAAGCTTTTCAGTCGTCGTTGTGCAGAGCAAGCAGTGCAGAATAAGCAATGTGGATAAAATACAGTCCTCTCTGCAAAAATACAAAAACAAGTACTAATTGTGTGAAAGAAGCTATGCAAAGGCGACAATAATGAGAAAATGCAAGTGTCAAAAAAAATCTCGAATAATGATATGACTAGTTGTTCCGAGAAAGATATCCATAAACACATTGAAATCTTCCTCTACATAATACAACTCATTCACACTTCAACACATATGCCTAATTATTTACAATTTAAATATTATCAATAATTGCATGGAGCTATTTATATTATTTTATTATTGGAAAATGAATACGTCATTACTGAGAAAACATTATGAAAAAGAAATCAATTGTTTTTATTTTATTTTATTATTTGAAAAAAAATACATCATTACCGAGAAAACAACTAATAACTTTTGTGCGAGAAACTTAGCCTATTGTGCATAAGCGAGAAACTTTGCCTATTGTATGGAACCTAGCTCATTGTGTAGATCTATTTATTTTATTTTATTATTGGAAAAAAATACATCATTACCTTTATTGTTGGAAAACGAATACACCATTACTGAGAAAACAACTAATAACTTTTTGTGCGAGAAACTTAGCCTATTGTGTGGAAGCGAGAAATTTAGCCTATTGTGCGGAACTTAGCTCATTGTGTAGAGCTTATAGCCTATTGTGTGTAACTTAGCTCATTGTGTAGAGCTTATAAAGTATTGTGTGGAAATTGGTTCATTGTGCAGAGCTTAGGGCCTATTGTGCGGAACCGAGCTCATTATGTGGAGCTATTTATTTTATTATTGGAAAACGAATACATCATTACCTTTATTATTGGAAAAAAAATACATCATTACAGAGAAAACAAATAATAACTTTTGTGCAAGAAACTTAACCTATTGTGTAGAACTTAGCTCATTGTGTTGAGCTTATAGCCTATTGTGTGGAACTTAGTTCATTGTGTAGAGCTTATAACACATCGTGTGGAACATAGCTCATTGTATGGAGCTATTTATTTTATTTTTTATTTATTGTAAAATGAATCCGTCATTATAATTGTTGAGCTATATTTTAGTGAAAATCACATGGGAAACTTTTTGTTGACGTGTTTCGAACCATCTAGTGTGGTTCATGGTCAGGACAAGATAAAATACATCATTATTGAGAAAACAATATGCAAAAAATAATAATTAAATAGCGGTAGAGGCAGGGACTATGTTGCATCATAGCTATTACCCTTGTTATACTTTTACCAATTCGTCATAATGCATGTTCTATCATTCACTGATATAGTCAAAATTTAATGCAAGTTATACCCTTTTATATATGGATATAGATATCAATACATTTTCCTTAAAATCGGGTCGAAAAATGAGAGAATAAGATCGTTAAAATTCGAAACATTTTCCTATTCATTTTTTTTATGACAAATGTATCCAAACTAATTTTAGACCCAAATTTGTAAAAGTTTATATATGAATGATGAAATGGTTCAAGACTCAAGTATTTTGTTTAGAGTGATAATATAAGTTGGCCTTCAATTATGATGTTATGAATTAAAATGGAAATGTAAAAATTTATTAGTAAGAAATTATCATTATAAATATATAATATTTTAAAATGATTTAGGTTAGGAAATTTACTAAGTATATATAACAATTTGGAAGCTAAATATGTTGAGAATACACTTACATTAAGGAGTAGGGGTGGATTACTGCAATACATTTTTTTATTTATTCAAACATATGATTCACAAACATTTCTTCAAGGAGTTTATGGATTAAAATTAGGGATTTGATTTTCCAAATCCTTAATTTAATTCATTTTAATTAAAATTAGGGATTTTATTTTCCAAATGAAATAGGGTTGTTTAAAGAAATTAAGGGTTATTTCCTCATTGGCATATAATGCACTATTTGAAGTAATTTTTTGGAGGAGTTAAATTTTTAGGCTTAGATTAAATATTTACATGAATGGATGATTTAATACATCTTCAGTTGATCTCAAAAAACCATCATTGTTGTATATAATTAATATTTGTGAATACGAGAAGTGAAAGACATACATCGAATTGAGTAAACCAGGAAGGTTGAGTAGAGTCGAAATGCTATAATGGCCCTTTAATGTCAAATCTAGCTGTATTAGGGTTGATATGGTTGACAAGAGGAATTTTGGGAAGAATTCATGTATAGAGTGAGGTTCAATAGAGAGATTCTATGACCAATTTTCATATATAAGTAGCATCTGATCCTTGTGTAAATCATAGAAGGTTTGAATTGGATTTGGAATGAATGTGCTAATTCATTTGAATGATGAATACATCAGTCAATGCAACTTTCCAGTTCTTCATTGTTGTAGAAATAATTAATTGTTGCAGAGTGATCAAATGAGACCAAATCCTTTTCACACATAATAGAAGAAAAATTATAGTGATTTGAATCACTTGTGGTTCCATGCAAGGTTTTAATTTTGGAGTTTATGCAAAATCAATCTTCCTATTAATAGATCTATTTATAAAGGTTACTCGTAAATATTCCAAAGTGTGCATCAGTTGAAGGGAATGAGAATTTATTTTCTACATATTAGGTAGTTTCGTAGTCTGGTAGTATAGTAGTTCGGTAGTCAAGGAATTTGGGTGTGAAAGTATCTGGTGTTAAACTCACCAAAGGTGGCATATAAGATTCCATATTTTGGAATTCATGCCAAAAATTATCTAGATTGAAACATAGATATCTAGCTCTATCACGAGAAAAATATATATCTAGATCTAAAGAATTATTCCGATCAAAAGAGGATCCGTATTAATAAAGATATATAGATTCCTCGAGAGGGAAAGTACAAGGATCATCGAGATCCTCTGATCAAGGTGCTAGTGGAAAGTTATTTAGGTTGAAAAGGTATTCATGTAAATAGTGATAGTGAGTTCAAGAATCATCAAAATTTCAGATTGCATGAGAGGTTGGTTTTAGTACCTTTTGGAAAAGCTCCCTATCATAGCATCGGGTTTCATGGATGGAATATATTAAGCCCCAAGTTCTCAGGGCTTATAAATTAGGGATTGCAATTTTTTTTCAATGTTAACTATGATTATATTGGGAGAGTTTGAAAAGCACTGATGGTGTTGGTTAAAGTTTTAAATCCCAATCCATAATCTTGATTTAAGGGATTTTAAAACAATCCCAAACACTTGATATCAAAGCATGATCAAGGGGTTTTGATATAATTCATTTTTGGCCACCTTGTATGTGTGGAAAGTGGATGCATTGGCATAATTTTTGGTATCAGAGTAGGATAAGTACGCTCATGTGAATATTTGCAGAATTTGAAATCATTGCAACAATAAGAGTAAAGATAGTGGCAAAACTAGTGGTGGATTAACATAGGAATACTGAAGAAGAATTCAAGGTAGGAGATTAAAGTAAGAATGCTTCTGAATTTGGAGAATTTTCTAGAGTTTAAAAGAAGACACCAATAGATTGTCAGGAAGATATTGAAAGGAGACATGTAAGGAAGAGAGACTACATATACTAAGGTAACAAATTTATTCTATTTGATAATTAATCTGATTATATGATTGATAGGAGATGAAAAAGGAGTTGTATTTACATGAATGCATGTTTGGATAAGGAAATAGAGCATAAAGGATATGGTGCAAAGGAAAGCTAAGATACAGTAAAAGTCTCGTAAATTGAAGACAATTCCAACAAAGGAGGAGCGCTGGGTAGAATTGTTGATGATAGCTTTGAGGCAAACTTGAAGAGATTGGTTGCAATACAAATCTTGTAGGAGTTTGAAGCAAAGAACTCAAAATTTCTTGGAATTGCATATTTGATGAGATCTAACATGTAACATCATATTTATATTTTCAAATTAATTTGATAGAGAAAGTGTTGATGGTAGGTAGTATAAAAAAATAAGAATTAAATGTGGCATAGACTATTGCAACAAAAGAAAATGTAACAACTTCTAGTTAAGGTTGTGTAGAAGTTGTTGAGACAATTCCACAAGATGATATTTTGGGTAGAATTGTTAGAATAGTGCATAAAGAGCATAAGCCTAAGAGGAGTAGAGGAAGATCTAGAGGTTCCAGAGAGAGAACTAGAAGTACTAAAAGACCAAGTTCAAAGGCAAGAAGTTTGGTGAGGTATTTTGTAGCAAAGTGAAAAATACTTGTTATTGTAGAGGCTTGTTTCCAGATCATAGTTGAACAAGGAAGAGCTCATAGAGAAAGGGATGGAGATGAATAAGGAAAATCAAAAAAAAATTCCAGAGTAAAGCCACAACATGATGAAAGAAGATGCCATAGTAATTGGTGGAAGAAAGAAGTAGATGATTCATGAATAAATTGACAAAGAAATTATTGAGTTAAAGGAATGGCTTAGTGTAATCATGAAGTTTCTATAAGAGAGTGAGAATGAAGACCAGAGATGTGGATGGAGAATGAAAAATCAAGTTACATGGCATGTTAAGAAATTATTTACAAGAAAGTTTAGGAAGAAGCTAAGGAACATGTTGAGAGCTTAGTTGAAGGAAGAAGAACTTAAAGAATTGAGTATGAACTGAGAATTTACTATTGTGAACTAGAGTATAGATAATTCCTTGGAGAAAATGATAATGTAAATGTTGATGAGAGGCTTGACAAGAGTCTCATGGATTGTTTGGAAAGTTCATATCAACATAAGAATATGATTATAGAGACATCAAAAGAGGCTAAAGAGCCTTATGATTTTAAAATTGATAATTTGAGTATGAATGCAAGTTTTGTAGATGGAGGAAAATGATTAGAATCTGTCATAAGGAGAGAGAAATATAAAATAATGATTTTTGGAGGCACTGAAGAAGAACGTAATCATAATATGTCATCGGAATGGAAGTGGTAGCATTTCCTCATGAAGGAAACCAAAGGGATACCGATACATAGTCAAAGGCTGCAATTATTGAAGGACGAGTAAATATGGTAAAATTGGCTTGTAAAGACAACCGAAAGGAGGAAAAAGAAGATAAAACACAACATTCAAATATGATGTCGATATATTTAAACAAGGAGATCAAGTTGTTGGACAAGTTACTAAAGGAATTTGAGTATAAAATTAGGAAATTACAACCTATTCTGAACAATATTTAGGAATACTTATCAAAGCATAAATGTTTAAAGCATCTGAATTGAGGAGTATTTTCAAGTTGATTATGTGTGTATAATTATAGAGAGTATAGACAAGGGAAGAAGTGACAAAAATGTCTCAAAGAATGAAAATTTATTTCATTCTGAGCAAGAGGATGGTGACATGAACAAGAATATTTTGGCACGTGGAATGAGGTATGAAAACCTTATATAAGGAAATATAGATCTTGATGGAGAATTTAAGATGTTATGAAAATGGCTAGTCAATCCAAGGATTACAGAGGACTACACAATGATTGCAAAGATGAAGTATGAAGAGGAAGAGATGCATGAAACATTTAATGAAATTAATTTTAGTAATGGAAAATAATAGTAGGATATTCATTTGAGAATAATCCAACAACAGATGAATCCAATGAACGAGATGATGGGACATCCATATGTTTACTGAAGAATGAGGGAAAAATTGAAGAATATACACAATACAGTGGTGCAGAGCAAGAGATTGTCTTGGGAGACAATAGGAATAAGGAAAGAAATAAATGTAGCCATCAAGCTACAAAATATGAACCAAAAGTTCAAAAAAAGACTAATGCACATGAAGGGACAATAAACTACACATTTGTTGTAAACAACAATGAAGATAAACTAGAAGTGATATTTTTTTATTGATGATGGATCTCAAGAGTCTAATGAACAAAGTATTCAAGGTAATGAGTTTATTTTGTGTGTAGATACAAGTAGAGCCAATTTTTTTGGAGATGAAAATAAATATTAATAAAGCAGTTATGGAGAAAGCTGTCAAGTACCTTAAACATCTTTGGAAGGATTTCTAGTGATGAAGAATGGAAGCTATGGTAATGGTGAAGGCCATAAAGTTTTTGAATTTTGAAGTACAACTGTATATAAATAATGCCAAAATGTATCAATAGAGGGGTAAGCTAGACATTAAAATAGACGAGTTATTGATGTTTATGAAGAAATGGGTTAAGAAGAGGTATAGTGAAGTACAAAGAATGGTCAACAATAAAATAAAATTGAATGCACAAGTTTGAATCAACAGAGAAAGTGGAGCACATAAAAATAAAGTACAGAAACATGGAAAGTTGAGGAAAACATAGTTAATGATAAATTTCAACATCAGGACACAATTTGCACGTTTGAAAATGCTTATGGTAGAAAATCAAGTGAACAACAGAAAAATAGAGTTTCGGATCTAGCAGGAGGAGAAAATGTAGTAGATGCACATGTGATTGAGAAATGTCAGACACTAGAATGGGAGCTATAGCTAGTTAAAATATCACAAAAATGTTTGAAGACTCATGAACATGAGTCCATGAATTATTTTACCTTGGGATTCAAATGTAGGCCCATCTCTTCAAGTAACCAATATCTATAAAGTCTTACCACATTTACTAAAGGGAATGGGTTCCCTTAATTTAATTCAATTCAATTAGAGTTAGGGATTTGATTTTCCAAATGAAATAGGGATTGATTGGAAGAATGAGGGAATATTTCCTCATCAACATGTAAAGCACTATTTGAAGTAATTTGTTGTAGGAGTTAGAGATTTTAAGTTTAGATTAGATATTTTCCATGAATAGATGATTTGATACATCTTTAGTGGATCTCAAAAAACTATCCTTGTTGTATATAATTAATCTTTTTGAACACGAGAAGGGAGAGAGGTAGATAGAATTGAGTAAGCTAGGTCGGTTGAGTAGAGCCAAAAGGCTATAATGGGCCTTTAATTTCAAATCTAGACGCATTAGGGTTGATATAATTGATAAGAGGAATTCATGCATAGAGTGAGGTTTAATAAATAAATTATATGACAAATTTTCATATATGAGTAGCTTTCTTATTTTTATGTAAATCATATAAGGTTCGAATTGGATTTGGAATGTATGTGTTGATTTAGTTGAATGAGGAGTAGATTAGACAATGTGACTGTCAAATTATTCATTGTTGTGGGATGAATTAATTGTTGCTGAGTGATAGAACTAGACAAAATACTTTCCACACATATGAAAAGAAATGTTAGGGTGATTTGAATCAATCGAGGTTCCATGAAAGGTATTAATTTTGGGGTTTATGTTGAGCCAATCTACCAATTAACAAATCTCTTTGTAAAGGTTCCTCATAAAGGTTCCAAAGCATGCATCGGTTGATAGGAATGGGAATTTATTTGCCGCAAATTAGGTATTCCAATAGTTTGGTAGTTTGGTAGTTCGATAGTCAAGGTGTCCGGGTGCAAAAGTATTCGGTGTTCACCCCATCACAGGTGGTAGATAAGATTCTAGATTTTGGAATTCATGCAAATGTTATCCAAATTGAAACAAAGATATCTAGCTCTATTATGCGCAACGATATATCCAGATCTAAATAATTATTCGAATGAAAAGAGGATTCATATTGATAAATATATCTGTATTCCTAAAGAGAACAAGTGTGGTTCATCATCAGGACCAGATGAAGAGGTAGACCATGGTAAAGGCTTAAATAAAGAGCAATGTAGAGACATAATTTCCATGTAACAACTATATTTGAACAATAATATTTAAATTATGATATTAATTTATTAATATATTAAAAACAAATATTATTAAGTAATGGCTAGTTTTTAAAAATTAATATTTAAATAATGATATTATTTTATTAATTTATTAAAAATATTAATAGGTAACGACTATATTAAATGATTAATTTTTGAAAAATAATATTTAAATTAATTTATTAAAAACAAATATTACTAGTTTTTGAAAAATAATATTTAAATAATGATATTAGTTTATTAATTTATTAAAAATATTAATAAGTAACTACTATATTAAACAGTTAGTTTTTGAAAAATAATATTTAAATTAATTTATTAAAACCAAATATTACTAGTTTTTGAAAAATAATATTTAAATTATGATATTAGTTTATTAATTTATTAAAAACATATATTAATAAGTAATCTCTATCTTAAACAACTAGTTTTTGAGAAATAATATTTAAATTAATTTATTAAATAACAATAACATAAAATAAAATAAAATAAAAATCAAACTCTAAAGAAGGAGGGAAGTCAAAAGTTATAAAAACGAGTCAAGATTGACTTCCTCCTTCTGTAGAGTTTGATTTTTTTTAATCAACTAATTTAAATATTATTTCTCAAAAACTAGCTGTTTAATATAGCGGTCACTTATTAATATTTGTTTTTAATAAATTAATAAACTAATATCATAATTTAAATATTATTTTTCAAAAACTAGTAATATTTGGTTTTAATAAATTAATTTAAATATTATTTTTCAAAACCTAGGCGTTTAATATAGGAGTTACTTATTAATAAACTAATATCATTATTTAAATATTATTTTTCAAAAATAGTAATATTTGTTTTTAATAAATTAATTTAAATATTATTTTTCAAAAGCTAGCCGTTTAATATAGCCATTACCTATTAATATTTTTAATAAATTAATATCATTATTTAAATATTATTTTTCAAAAACTAGCCATTTAATATAGCTGTTACTTAATAATATTTGTTTTTAATATATTAATAAAGCAATATCATAATTTGAATATTATTGTTCAAATATAGCCGTTACTTGGAAATTATGTCTCTACATTGTTCTCTATTTAAGCCTTTGCCATGGTCTGTCTCTTCATCTAGTCTTGATGATGAACCACACTTGTTGGTTCGAAACACATCACCCAAAAATTTCTCTTATGTGATTTCTACTGAAAGACTTTGCTTAATTCATTATGGATCATGGATTCTTGAATACAGAAACCATCCAAATTCCCAATTGTGTGAGAGGTTGTCCTTAACACCTTTTGGAAAAGTGCCCAATCATAGAATAGGTTTTGTGGAGAGTATATATTAAGCCCTTGGTGTTCAGGGCTTAGAAATTGGGGATTGTGAACTTGTTTGCAAGGCTAATTGTGATTATATTGGGGCAGTTTAAAAAGTGTTGATGGTTCTGGTTAAATTTTAAACCCCAACCCATATTCTTGATTAAAGGGATATTTAAATGATCCCACACACATGAGATTGAAGCACAATCAAGGAGGTTTAATCAAATTTAGTTTGGGTCAACATGTATATGTGGAAAGTGGATGCATTGTCATCAACATTCATGAACCATAATAAAACAATGACATATGACATATATAAAACTTCATTTTATAATTATTTGCAAGAAACAACCTATTGTTATAAATATTTGTAGGCACTGACCTATTGGAGACGCCAATACTCATTATTGCAAATATTCATAGGCACCAACCTACTAGAGACACCAATCCACACTATTGTAAATATTCATAGACACCAAACTATTGGAGACACCAACCCTAATTGTTGTAAATATTCATAGCTACCACCTACTTCACTAAGTCTTCTTGCTGCTTCTGCCTTCACCTTGTTTACTTGCTACTTCTTTCTTCACTAGGTTTACTTCTCCCAAAACTTGTTGTTTTTGGTTACTTCCAAAAAATGAACTTGTACATTATGCCACATATCCAAATTTTCAATTATGATTATGAAAGTTTTACTTGAGGCATTTCTATATGTCTCCTTTGATCCATGAAAATTTCTCAATTTTGAAAATCCTAGAAAATAAGTTACATAAAAAATTCCAAGCAAACTTGTTTGAAATTGATTTTAGGATTATTCAGAAACCCTAACTTATACAATGCATATCTTTGAAAGCATATCGAAAAAGAGTTTGAAATTTTTACTTGTACTACCGCTATATGCCTCCGTAGGTCTTTGAAAATTTCATTTTCTAAAATGTCCCATAAAATACTTTATAGCTAAAATGCTAATTTGGTCTGTTTGAAGTTGATTTAAGGACTATTTTAAAACCCTAAATTTCACATGACATATATTTGAAAGTACAGTGAACCAAATTTTGAAAATTTTACTTGCACTATCGCTATATGCCTCCATAGGTCATTGAAATTTCATTACCTAAAACATCCCATAAAATAATTTATAGAAAAATTCCAAATTACCTGTTTGAAGTTGATTTTGAGGACTATTATAAAACCCTAACTTCCACATGGAACATAAAAATAATTATAGTGAACTAAAGTCCAAAATTTTTACCAAATTATATGTCCTTAATATTTTATACTCTGAAACATATTAGAAAATAAGTTATAGTGAAAATGTCAAACCAACATGTCTGAAGCAGATTTTAGGAGCATTTAGGAACCCTAACCTCTTCGATGCATATGTTTGAAAGTGTAGTGAAATAAAGTCTAAAATTTTTACCACATGTACATGAAAATATATTCTCCATCTCCTTGAAGTTTCATAGCCTGAAAATATTTTTGGTCCATTTTTAAACCTCCAAGATGATTCCCTAAATTCTCTTGAACACCTTAGGTCTATTTTTGTTTGAATGGTCTTGAAATGCACTCATCTGTTACTTATTTATAATATTTTTGTGTTCACTTATGGGGCCAACTTGTAAAACTAGATAGGCCTACCTGTGCTTTTTGACACAGATGACCTAATAGAACCTTTCATATCCCTTCATATCTATGGAGTTAAAGGGAGTTACATATACCATTAGAAAGGTCTTAGAATACAATTTCCAACAATATATCCTATGTTCCCATTTGATATCGGTATTTAGAGTAAAAATTCCTTCAAATATAGGGTATCCAAACTATGCATAAAAAATTTGGGCATCTAAACAATATCTCCAAGAATATTCTTCTAGAAATATTTATCTTGGACATTCATAGTCCTATCCTATCTTTGACATCAATGCCAACAATATTTCCAACAAAATATACCAATAAATTATCAGACCTTGTGAGGCACACAAAAATGGACCTTTGTCTGAAAGAGATTTTATCATTTGGATCACACTAGACTAATATAAAACTTGTAAAATTTAAACTTGGATAAGAAAAAATATTTCATTCCTAGCTTTACCAATTTCATCGATTTAATTGGAAAGTCATTTTATCTTTTTTTTTTTCATGCAAGTTATAGTTTTACCAATTTCATCGATTTAATTGGAAAGTCATTTTATTTTTTATTTTTATTTTTTTATTTTTAATTTCTTTCATGCAAGTGAGTTATATTGGAATCTAGAACATCAATATTATCGTGTAAAAATCAATATTCTGAGTTGAATTATCAATGTTATTGGTTAATTCAATATCAATAATATCTACATTTTATTATTTCTATTTCATAGAAATGACCTTGACCAAGCAATTGATAGGAATTATTTCTATTTTATAGAAATGACCTTGACCAAGCAATTGATAGGAATTGTTATAATGGATTGAAGGGTCAATGTTATGGGTTATTTCATGAATATCCATAATATTCCCATTTCCCACTTTAAAGGGAAAAAATTCCTTTCTGTTTCTAGCATTGGACACAATATATTTAATACGGAAAATAATAGTAACTACACAAAATACAGTACATCACTTCTGTAAACGTGCACAAGTTTTTAAACAAACTCGTTTAAGGAGTGTTACTATTTGTACATGTTATTCTAGGGATGGTATGTTGCATTTCTCTTAGTTTTTAAACAAACTCGTTTCAGGAGTGTTATTATTTGTACATTTTATTGTAGGGATATTATGTTGCATTCCTCTTATATATTTGGTGTTTGAAGTATTATATATTAACTCAAATAAACTATAAATGTACCGTACACTCACAAGCACTTACTTTAATTTTATTCCATCAACCACCATTATTTGTTAGACATTTATTTGTCTCAATATTTAAAAAAAAAATAAAAATTTTTTAAAATATAAATAGATTTGAAAGCCAAAAAGAATTCTAAATCTCAATAAATTAACATCAAAATTGTAGAGTCTACATCCATTCAAACAAACTAGTGGTTTTGCAGTTTCTTTAAATCTTGCATATAAAGCATTTAATACAACAATTCAATCTAGCTTTCATGATAGAGATAAAGATAATTCATCTTACTATGAAATCCATCAATATTAAAAGATATAGGAGTTGATATAAAATAAAAATGCATATGATTATTCGTTTATACAATAATTCCCATGTCAAATAATCAAAGGGATGAAATAAAAGAGACCTTGATATTACACATTATTAATTCCTAGAGTTAGTAGGATAGTTATATTTCCATGAGTGTCGTCTCTAACCTAACATACAAAAAAATACCTTTATAAGTCTACGTTTCAGTCATGTTATGATGCATGAGAAGAAAAAATTATTCAGATCGATCATCTAAACATAAAAATATGATTGACCTAAGCTTCCTATTGTGCTTTCGGTACATGATTGTCTACATCGTCTTTTGGATCAACCATGCATTTTATAATCTCATCAACACGCAAACCTACCCAAATGTAGACAAATAAGATTGGAATTGTTAGGCAAACCAAACAAATTTGGCAAGTTTCCAAATTTTTAATCCTTAATAAAATTTAAACTCATTTAATGATTTGATGACTTTCTCAAGAAACTCTTTATTATCTTTGTTATCCTTCCTAGATCATCTATTGTGGAAGTTTGTACCATTGTCTTACCAAAGCCATGGTCTTTTGCGCCTTTCATAGAAACCCTATAGGCACAAAGTTCCGTGAGATTGTCCTTTACAACATCGTTTCCTTCATAGCCTTCACTCAAATCATAGTTTAAGTGTGGAGCATGATACCTTCCATGATTGATGCATTAGATTTGCATGGTCTAGTCAAACTAAAACCTTCAACATAGTATTGCATTATATAATGGGGAGTAAATAAAGTGTATCCACCCTTTTCTAGTATTCGATCACGACCCTTGAACTCTCTCATAAAATCTATTTGATCATCACATGTTGGTCCACACAAATTGTTGATGTTTGTCCAAAACTAATATTCAATGCATTCATTTGGGTGAGGCATGATTTTAATTTAATCAAGTTTAATGGTTATGAATTCATCATTTTCCAAAGTCTTTTTCAAGTCATTCCTAAAATATTTCTCAATTAATGCAGATGGAATTGATATCTTGTCAAGGTAAATAGTTGTTGTCTTGTCTTCTTCAAGAGAATCCATGGTTATGACAGGTTCATTACAATCATATACAACAAGAACAACATCAACATAGATGTTTTTTGTAACAAATAAAATGGACCATTAAGAAATAAAAAAATATGAAGTTCATATTAAAGATTACTTGCACACTACCCAAACTAACATAAAATGAATTCATCCCCACACTAGTACAATGTCAATGACATGCATCGTATGCAAGAGACAAGGATAAATGAAAAACCCCATAGATTTTTAAAAACACATAAACAATAGATAATTTACCCATATGTAGGGTAATGATCATCATAATATTTATTTAAATACAACCAATACACTTTTGCTTTATGGAAGACAACCTCCTTTGTGGGAGTTGTGACACCATAAGGAACATCTATCTTCCTCAAGACCATATCAAATGATGTTGCAAGTGTAAAAATGTGATTGCATGTATTTGTAAATATGTCTTGGGAGAATCCAATCAATTTTTCATTAAATCTTTGAATGAGAGAAGTTTGTAGGGCTAGACAAATTAATCATTGATCCAATTATACACTCAATTATGTGTCTTGAATCAATTAAAAGGAAAATAAAATAATATATGTGGCCTTCATCATTGAGGTAAGATCCAAAAAACCAAGTCTCTTCGGTATGGGTTGATGGAATGAGAAATCCAAATTCTTTGATAAAACATCAATTACAATGAGACAAAAAATAAGGTTTTTCAAAACAACATGTCAATGTTTACAAACTACTTGAAATCTTGTAAACACTCCCAATAAAACTTAATGAAATATTAACTCAATAATCTCAAATGACAAAAACTTCCAAATAATTTAATCCATGAGGAAAAAAAGATTTTTTGAAACCAAAATAAACATTGAACATTATAGGTATTTTAAAATGTTAAAGTGAAACTATATTAATATGTTAATGTGAAAAAAATATATTTAATTATAAAACTAGATTAATGTAAAGTATATTTTAAAATATAGATTAAACTATTTTATGTTTATGTATTTGAATTACATTTTGTATTAAATACATCTTTTTTTTTAAGATATATAACTTATACGGTTTATCCCTATTTTATATTTATATGTAAAAGTAATTTGAAACCCTATAAAACAATATATCAAACGTTTATTGGTATATTTGATATTAAAGTATATAACCAAAAATATTTAAACTTTACATTAAAACTATAAAAAAATGCAATAGAGTGAAAGCTTCTATTAAAACCATATAATTTTTTTTTAATATAAAATTGAATTAACGTTAAATTTTTCTATATAAATGTAGTTTGAAACCATATTAAAAAAATATGTTAATGATAAACTATTAATATACTTTAACTATTTTTTGAATTATATAGTGTTTTTAGATATTTATTTTTCTATGTAAAATTATTAATAGGATGCTTATTTTAAAATAATATTAAAATATTATAAGAAAAAGTGAAATTATATATATATATATGTGAGAGAGAATGTTAAATTATATTAATGTAATCGTTATAATATAGAATCTATATTAAAATTAACATATATTTATTTTAATATTAGAATGGTTAGAAAAATTAATTCTTTCAATATGTATTTCTTTTTGAGTGTCAAATTTGAGAAAAGGTTTAAGTTTCTAGAGATTTTATAGATTTTATTACTCTCATCATTTGCTAGATCCTTAATTAAGATAAATCTGTGCTGGTTCTTAAGAATATTATTTATATATATAAATTTCACTTCCCTATATGTAAAAAAAATTCTCATTTTTAATTTTATTAAAACCTTGATTTAATTTCTATAGAATATCTATCAAATATTTTTAGTAACAATGAGGATAGAGACTTTAGATATAACTCAAAAGTAATTACAATAATTTTTCTTTTATATTTAATAAAAAATGTTATAAAATTAAAATATTTATAAAATATTTTTATTGTGAAATGAATAATGGTTTTTGGGCATGTGGTATTAATAAGCCATCGTATTGTATCAAATCTTATTTACAAGCTAATAATATCCATGGTAAAATGGGCTTGAATATCCATGGTTAAAAATCTTATTATATTGTAAGTATTGAGTTTTTATGTGCTTATTAATTAAATTTAAATATATTAGGAAAATAAATATTTTAATTTATATGGTAAAATGGATCTTAATTTATAATTTGTAGCCACTATTTACATGTTATATATTTTAATGTGATATGTATATTAGTGGACATTAATCATCCTCATATTATGATTTTCTTTCATTTCTATTTCTATTATTGTTTTTTTTTTTTTATAATTTTACTAATAAAAATGATTTTTATAACTAATTTTATTATTTTTATTATTTTTATTATTAATTGAGTTAATATTTAAATGTTTACATTCATTTATGGACAATACATCTCCTTTATACTATCTATATTATTTTTAATTAACCTTATATGTAAGTGTTTATAAACAAATATTTACACCACTATAACATCGTTCCATACTAAACTATAAAACACTGTTCAATGCAAATATAATTTTTTAAATATAAAACTACATTAATATTAAATTATTTTATATAAAAGTAATTTAAAATTATATAAAAAAATATTTGATTTCAAAGTAATCTACTTCAAAGGAACTTAAAATGATATCAATATAAATATAAATATATTTATTTTAAAATTATATTAAAATTCATATATTTATTTAAAAATTATATTAAAGCATTTTATGAAAAAATGAAATTATGTTAATATGAAAAAATATATTTAAATGAAAATGATATTAATTTATGTATGATGTCTATTTTTAAATCGAGTGGTTTTTAGTGTTATTTTTTAGGAGTTTTTCAAGTGGGTTTTTCCGGTCTAATTTCTCTAAAACTTGGTAGGAATTTATCGAAATCACAAGTTTGATGGTTAACCCTTGTACAATCTAAGTGCCTTAGGGGTTTTTGAGGGTGTTGAATCCATATATAAAGTCAAAAAACCAGTTTTCATAACACAAATCAAGATTTCACCTTAAAAGTTTCAGCCAGATTCCAACACAAGAAAGTTCAAAAAATTAAACTAAAAACAACTCCTTTTTAAACTACATTATATTAAAAATATTGATATAATATCTATTTCAAACTATATTATAGGGTTTAAACTATTTTATATTTATGTATTTGAATTACATTTATATTTATGTGTTTGAATTCCATTTTGAATTACATAATATTTATATGAAAATAAATATCAAAATACACCATCAAAAATATTTAAACATAAAAAAGAATGTGGAGTGGAGCTTACATTAAAACTATAAAATTTTGTTTTAATATAAAATTGGATTGATATTTATTTTTTTACATAACAATAATTAAAATTGTATTAAGAATATATTTCAATGTGAAACTATTAAAATATTTGAATGAACTACACAGTACTTTTTGGATATTTGGATATTTAATTTTTTTAATTTAATATTTTATAATTTCATTTTATTTTATATTTATATATAAAATTAATTTAAAAATATATAAAAATTTATATTTAAAAATATTAATATATTTGATCGCATGGCCACCCTATGTATGCACAAGAATGCGAGTAAATATTAAGCAAATTTCTATGGGATATAAAGATTAAAGTGGGTTGCTGAGTGTAAATAGCTTGAGTCCCCGATGAATGCAACATAGCTTGGTGCTAGAGAGAGCATTGTGAGGCCTGCGAGTAAATGCTTGCCAGTGAATCAAGGAAATTATGTTCTGTCATTCTCTGAAGTGACTTTGGGGGGATTTCTATCTGATCGGCTCTGCTATTAGGCTATTTGGGTAAAAGCTCATTGCTGGAATTGAGGGACACGAGGTTTTGGAAGATTGCAAGGGGACTTGGTTGTTCTTCCACAAAATACTGTGGATTTTCAGGCGTTGTTAAAGAAATTGTTGCATTTGTATCCTTTCTAGTAATTCCGCCTTGGTGTGTAGTGGCTTCTATGACCTAGTTAACTCTAAACTCCTTTTGTTATTTTTACAAATTGTATGCATGCATTTTCCTTGGCTTTTAGTGTTGGTTTGGAGGCAGTCTTGTATGGTTCAGTAGTTTCAAGATAATAGTGCATATTTCTCTTAGCCATAACAATGGGGTGGTGTCCCATTTCTATGGTATTTTTTCTTCTCTAGATACTATACCTTGCGTAAACCAGTGCCACCTCTTCACTTGTTACTTGATGTACTCATTCTTGAGTTGGACCCTGACCTTCTTGTGCTCCCAAACCTCTGTCTTGACGTCGACTCTGGATTTGTTTCACCTCTGTATGAAACCCTCTGTCATGGTTCATACCTTTGTAGACATCTGGTGCATAAGTTTTTTGGTTAATATGCAATGCTAAAGGATGCGAATTCAGTGTGGAGGGGGAGGCCGCGACACTAGGGTCAAAACCGAGCCCAACAACATGCCCAAAAGGCTACTAAAACTTATCATTCGATTGTCTCCCTGAAAACCCACAATGAAATCCATCAATTGGAAATCTTTGTTGGTTGAGATAGACATGCCTTCTTCGACTCTAAAATAATGGAAGAAGTTGTTAATTTTTTTTAAGGGTGTTTTTAATTAATCCGCGTTAATTTTGTGACCAAATATTTGTGCCCAATTGCTTTCTTCCTAGTTATCTAGTAGCTACACCATTTCCATAGTTTCAGTTAATGCTTGTGCCATTGTTGGGGTTTAAGGTATGGGCCACTGTGCATTAATTACACGATCAAATAAATAGAATAAATGTTTAGAATGCATTCCATGTGCATGCAGGTTACAGAGAAGGTTCAATGTATTGTTTTCCTTGCATTTATACATGTACAAATGACTTATATCAAACTTATATTTAGTTTTAAGATTCCATGTGGTTAGTTTCAATGGTTTTAGAAGATAACAATGATAACCATCATTGAAATATGGTGGTGGTAGTGGCATGACAGATCAGGGGGAGGAGCAAAGGATGGAATCCATCCAGTACGAGTTTCAACGGGAATTGATGTCAACAAATTGTTTGAATCCTCTTATTATAATGAAGACTACTCTCCTTCAAAATGCATCCATACTTCTACAAGTTTTAATGCTTACCTTCTCTTCACTGTGTATAGACTTTATGTGGTTCATTATTTGTTGCAATATTTTATGTTTCACTACCCTAAAACCTTGGAGAAATGTTCAACCATTAGGGTTTTTGTACAAGGGTTTTGGTTACTTTACCTTTACTTTGGTGTACATTGTAAAGTTATTTATTTTATGGCTCAAATTAAGGTTTTCTTGTAAGAGGGTTTTGTTGCCTTACATTTACTTTGTTGTACAATATTGTACAATTATTTACTTTATGACTCCAATAATTATTTATAAAATTGACATTCCTTTTGTGAGAGTTTGTCGATTCCACTTAACTCTATTATCGTGACAATCAGTAACATTTGTGAATTAGAAGTCGTGGCTCTATTTTGATGGGTTTGTAGATATCCATTAATCATGATAAAAATTTTATTTGCAACATTCATCTTATCATATTTCGTAGCATTAATAAATTTTTCGTATGCGATCTCCTCCATTTCCACCATGAAAGGAGGATCAACCCTATTCAATCTACATGATCAGGGTCCTCTATTTAGAAAGTAATATCCTCAACAAATTTAATCAACTAGAATATTAGTTGGATGTTTGGAAATGGATACAAAATTCAATACTGGATTGAACCCATTATGAACCGACCCTCTCTCCAAGACTCCGAAGCTTTGCTTCCCCTATAGATATACTTTTAATAGTCAAGGAATTAACATGCTACCCTAGCTCTCTTTGTGGGATGACTCAGGGCAGTGGAAGGGATGGAAGCCAGATGATATCCCTCTCAATCTTAGACCTCTTGGGGAGATTTTAAAAGGTCTCAAAGGGTGTGCCCCTTAGAGCCAAAAGACAAAGGATAAATTGGGCTAGAAGGCACAATTCTATACGGTTAAGGATAGATATGAAGAGAACTTACTCTCTATGTAGGTGCTATTGAATTCCTCCCTTTGGAAAAAGATTTGGCACAATAATGCTATTCCCAAAGTTAATACTTTCTGTTGGCTTCTTTCAAATAAGAAAATTATATCTGCTGACAATCTCAAGAGTGGGGAATCCAGGATCCTTCACATTTTCCTCTATGTGAGAAACATGAACAAATGGTCCTACATCTATTCCTCTCATGCCCTTACACTTACCGAGTCTATTATGATGCTTTTGTCCCCTTATTTGTTCGCCTGAAGTGGCCCGTCAACCTTGCAACCATTTTTTCCTCCTTGAGCAAACATTATATGGGCTCATTTTCACGAAAACCTTACTTCAGATGGATTTGTCTATCCCTTCCTAAGTATATTTACTGGTAGGATTGGCTATCCCGAAATAAATTCATAGTAAAAAACATTAGCATTCCCTCATCTTTTTTTGTATTGAGTTTAACAAGCCAAATATAAGGGATCATGACCCCTCTTAGATCAATTTGAGCAACAATGGATGGACTCTCTGTTGGATCTGCTAGAAGCCTTCCTATTCCCTCTCCATTTTCAACTATCAAAGGAAAGGGCCTAGAAGCTCTATCTATCGGATGGGGCATTTGAGGAATGGAAAAATACTCAGAATAGTTGGATGCTTTTCTTTGATGGTGCTTCAAAAGAGAATCCAGGGGTGGAAAGAGGGGAGGGGTTATCTTAAACTCTGAGGGAAATTTAGCACTTAGGTACCTTTGGGGGGCCAACAATGAGACTGAAATATATAATCTTCTAATAGGGCCAAATCTAACATTTCTAAGCTTCCAATTATGGGAGACTCTCTTCTAACCATCCAATACCTTCTCAAAGGATCTTCTCCTAAGGAGAATCAATTAAAGTTGCTACTTAGAACTTTGGGATCCCTTGGACACTTCCAACTCAAGTCCTTCTTCCATATCTCTAGAACTCAAAATAAGGAAGGGAATGCTTAGGAAAACCATGCTTGTCTTTTGAACTCAGACCAAAATGACATCAACAACTTATTAGGATGGAGACACATCCCTTAATCTATCCCTTCTCATCACTCCCAATTATAATTTAGAACCTCATAGTCATTCCCATAGAGATTATATAAAGACCAAAGCATTCCCTTTTAATATCCCCTCTCCCTCACATAGAGCCCTCCCATATAGCTAGCGACCCATTTTATATACCAATCATCAAAGATGAAGTGGTGGACTGGCTTCAAGCACGCCATGTGGTGACCACTCCCTCTTTGAATTTGCATGTGTATGGTGGTTTGGATATTCGATGCCATAACCAAATCTTAGATCCTACACCTGAGCCTTTAATGGCTTCGAGGTGGTGGTTTGTGGTGAAATTTAATGGTAAAATTATTTTTGCAACATGTGGGAGCTTCGACAGTGGTGTTAAATTGATGGACATAGATTGGATATCTTGGTTATGGACTCCATGACACTTGCACATGTTATGGCACTGTTGGATTAATGGCCTAAGTTGGGAAAACATATCTGATAGGAAAATCTTCATCAACTTTGACTTAGGAACTACTTTGGGTATTTCTTCGCTCCAATACTTCGAGGAGATAAATCCGTATCAATTTTGGTCAATAGGTGGAGGTTCAAGTTGTTTAGGAAATTCAGAGGAATCAAGGTTCTCTTTGTCAGAACATGAGGTCATAGTCTCTCTCAATTTTTCCCTTCTCCTAGTATTTTTTTGGTGAGGTAAGCAGTGGGTCGTTTTGGGCCTATGGAAAGATCTAAAATTCCAACTCTCTGGTATAGAATTCAGCTTCATCTCGGGCTTCGGTGAGAGGTCCCTTGGTCACATTGACTTTCTTCAAATTTTCCCTTCTCCCCATATTTTTTCGGTGAGGTATGCAGTGGGTCATTTCGGGCCTATGGAAAGAACTAAAATTCCTACTCTCTGGTCTAGAATTCAGCCTCATCTCGGGCTTCCATGAGAGGTCCCTTGGTCTCATTGACTTTATTATTGCACTCAAGCACTCTCCTACTCAGTATCCTATGCATCTAGGTATTCTTCCTATATTCTACACTTTGGAAAGCACTTAGTCAATTTGGCATCTTCTTCCTTTGTTACTAGGGTTTTCTTTTCACTTTTGGTCCCATAAGTTTTGCTTTGAACGATTGGACTACCCTCACCAGCAATGGAATTCTCATCATCAAGCAAACACAATTATGTTCCTCGTAAAAAAATCAATCTCTCCACTCCAAAGTCAACCATTAGGAAGATAAAGTGCATGCTATGCACAAGCAATTAAATGATCTTCAAATGGAGTTTGAAACAAGAAAAAATCAAAGTTCTGCAACCAATGCTCCCAACCAACCTACATGAAATTTGTTGATCAACTTAAATAGGCCCCAAATGGACACCATCCCTCTAGTTTATGGATTTCCCATATAAATATGTTTTGTTGTTAGATTAGTTTTGCAAACTATATGTCTTCCAATGTTATGGTGTAGTTGAGGATTTTTTAATAACAAACTTCTAATGTGAGATTTTGATATATGAAAAATCCATGTAATTCTCCAAAGTATTTTGCTATGACCAAACACAAACTTAATAACACAACTACTGTTTTATATATATAAAACAAAAAATATATTACAAAGTGAAGCATCCTGTCTCTACACAAAAGCTAAATTTTTTCAAGATACTAGTCCACTAACATATTACGTGTGAGTGATTTCACTTACATGTGAAGCAATTCTTGGATGAGAAGGAGATTGAAAAGGTTAGTAACATGAGAAAGGAATAACGGAAGGAGTCGAAGAGAAGGAATGCACAACTAAATGGAAATATTTTCGCAAAGAAGCCTTCTTCCAAACACTAGCTGATGATCATGTTGTAATTGTTGGAGGAGATGACATTTTTAAGTGGGACTTATCTTCTCATACAGGCGAGGATAAAATGGAAAAAATGATATTGCCAAAATTTATGCGAGTGGAGCCAACTATGGAGAGCCGAGATTGGGAGTGGCTATTGTTATGGCTCAGGTAGAGTTGGTGAGTACTATTCACAAAACATGGTCGGGAAAGATGTTGGGGCTGGATACAAACAAAGTTCTGGAAAGGGCTCTGGTTATGGTGTGGGCTTTGGCTACTGTGGTGAAGCTTATGGTTCTCGCTCTGGTTTTGTCTCTGTCTCTAAGTGGCATGGTTGAAATGACAGCTAAAGGCAAAAAAGTGGCCTCGAATTATGTTTATGCATATTTATTAGGTTATAGATCTATTAATATTTAGGGTTATAGGTTATATATACCCACCATTAGATAATATACCTACTTAAATCCAACCATAAATATATACAACCCTATACATTAATAACTACACATTGATAAATATTTGTTATCATGTACATTGGGAAAGCTTTGGCACCTACCATTCAGATTCCTGTGACGGTACTGCCTACAAAGCCGATGCTAGTTTCACGAAATGTATTAGAATCAATATTGGGATAAGTGGAGAGAAGCATTTTTTTTTTTGACAAAAAAAATGGAGGAGAAGTGTATGGTCCATGAAGAACCAGTAAAAAGTTGGTAAAATTTAAATTTATTAAATTGGAAAATAAAATGGAATAATTATCAAATTGATAAATTTTAATTTTTGATTATTATTAAAATTATTATATAAATGAAATGATTGATAAATGTTTATAGAAATTAAAATATTTGTGTTATTTGTAATATGGAGAATTTATAATGTTAGAATAGGGGTGAAGGGAATTGGAAAAATAGTTTGGAAACTTATTATTGGAATTATAGTGAAGTTTAGTACTCCCAAATTTACAATTTAATAAATAAGTTTAGATTAAGATGGATGTAGGCTAGTTTGATTTCCCTTTTTAAATATGCTATATTTCACATGAGTCAATACCACTGGTTCTCAATACCATGAACCATTTTTATTTTATTTTTAAAGGGTTTTTTTATTTTTATTTTTATTTAATTTTAATTTTCATGGAATTTGACTTAGTCAAAATGTTAAACATTACATTACAACAAGAGCCTCTCTTGGCACAATCACCATAATCTTGTATATTTGTTGATATCCTTTCTCGACACAATCATCATAATCTTGTATATTTGTTGATAGCGTCTCTCGGGGCAATCATCATAATCTTGTATATTTGTTGATCATCATAATATTGTATATTTTTTGATTACGCTAATAAGATTGGTCTATATTGAAACTCGGGTTGGAAAATTTGATTTTTTATTAAATGAATGGTTCAAATTTTCTCTCATGGAAATATTCTTTATCGTATACATCATTCAATGAACAATATAAAAAATTTACATATCATTTTTTAGTTTCTTAGTTTAGCTCCTATCTTAATTTTGCAAATTTTGAAATTTACAAATGACACAAGTGTGTATTAACTCTTTAATTTATTAAAAATGATTTATGAAACTTGGTTAGTGTTATAAAACTTGTGCCCCCTCGTTATTCTCCTCCACTAATGTGGCTGAGGGTTATCAAAAGCATGAAACTTCCATGCTCATCGGTTATGAAATGTTTTCCATTCTTGCTTATGAAATGTGGCTTAGGGTGAAATGTATGAGGACCTCATAATCTCAAGGTTATGAAATGTTTGTGGTCTTTTTATGTATGCCATTTAATAAAGTTAAACTAAATCAGTTTTTATCTTCTCGACTAATTGTTTTTTATTTCATTGTTGAGTTCTTATTTAACATTTTGTTGTAGCGGCTACAACCACCCTCCAAAATTTTGGCTCACACGCAAATTTCGAAGCCTACCATGGATCATATGATCGATCGTTCCTTGATCACTTATTGGTAAGTTGATGATCTCAAGCTTCCATCCTTGATCCTAAGAGTTGTTCACGTTCTCATCTTTATGTAGCAAGTGTCATCTTTGGGCATGGGGATTATTGTTTGTCATGCAAAGGGAAGTTTATTCTGCTTCAATGGGAAATATTTGTGCGTATGAGTTGTTCTCATTACATAGACACGTTTCACACTCACTTCACACACTCTTGTTATGAAGGTTTTTGCATCAAGCTGATTATGTTTTATATGTTTTGGATGGTTTATGTTATATCACTAAGTGTTCGAGTGTGTGATCATAGTCAAGTTCTATCACTGTTCACATTAGTTTCACTGATCTCACACTTAGCCAGTTTCCTGAGAAACCTAGCCTCATCCAACTTTCCAGAATTGCACACTTCGCTTCTGCAACCCTCAATATTTTTCCCTTGTCTGCTGGAACTGTGCAATGCGCAAAGGCCCCAACCTCCCTTGGCATCAAAAATTGTGTAGTGGTTTCCTCCAGTGTACTTCCCCTAGCCGGAACCCATTGTCTTCAAAAAATGCACAATGTTGTTCTTCAGCTACCCAATTTATCTTGCAACCTGAAACCATGCAGATGTATTCTCCTAGAACCCATTCCACATAAGTGTCTTGCATCTCAAAACTGTGCAGTGTTTTCCTAGCTACCTAGTATACCTTGCATTCAGAAACTGCGCAGAGGTTTCCTCCCAGGACCTCATCCTGACAACAGTCACTGCTCGATGAAATTGCGCAAATGTATCTCTCAGTGACCATAAGGAAAGATGAAATGTTAGATGAATCTAAAGGAGTTGAGGAGAAATAACAAGGAATCGAGTTATGATAAAAGACCAGGACTGCGTCCAAACTCTGTTGGATGCATAACTATCTGGAGCATAAGTATGGTAAGTAAAGTACATATTTTTGAAGTACATCTCTTAGTGTAGCTTGAAGTACTGTTGATCATCATCATATCATTCTGTCTTCAATGACATAGATGTTTTCAAACACTGAAAGTCATTATGTGTGTTTCTTATACATGTCTTGCTCCCTTTCACTTATTGGACCAATTGTTGTCTTTAGCATATTGAGTGCTTTGTCATGCTTTTGATCTTGTTCTGGTGATTTTGAAGGTTTTTCCTTGTGTGCATGAGTTGTCTTCACTTTGTGAACATTTATCGCGCTCACACACAAAGTTACAAGCATAGTCACTCAAGTGTCGTCACGGTTGTTCGAAGGTCTATCTCAAGTGTTGCACTTGTCACTCTTGACTTTAAGACAGTTCCATTGTGCACATGTTTCGTCTTGTTGGTTGTGTTGTCTTGTCGTCAAAATATGCTAAGTGTATGATCACATTGTCAGTAAGCACAAACTGTTGAAAATGCAACAAGATGATGGAGCTTAGTGAAAAGAAGTCGCCTTCACTAAGTGGGCTCACAGGCTATTTTTGGCGCAAAGTCTATTTTTAGACTATGTCTATTTTTAGACATATGGATCATGGTCTATGAGTTTCAGGATGCTATTTATGGATGATTGGTCATGTTGGTAAAAATAGATGGACCTCTATTTTTAGACATATGGGCAGAGTCTATTTTTAGATTGCCAGTAAAAAAATAGAACAGTCGATATTATTAGCTCTTAATAATATTTGGACTATAAACATTATCTTATCCTCTTGCAGCACTTCAGTTCGAGCTACGGATGTGGCACATGCAACTGCCAGAAGGAAATACGCTTTTCCTATGGGTTATTTGAGCTATTGCATGATGGACTTCAGTTAGAACTCAAGTGATTGAGTTTGGTGGAGTTGATTGAGGAGTTGATGGAGTTGTGTTCAGTTTGACTTAGTTGAACTAGTTGTATTTAGTCTAACTGCTAAATATACTAGTGATGAGTGATGTGAATTAATTATTAACTCATAAATCAACTAAAGAATACATCAGTTAACTCAGTGCATGGACAGTTCAGTGGAGACAAGTGTTAGAGGTGGGTGAAAGGGTGAGACTACTATCAGTTGTGACTATAGCTGTGCATGAGATTTGAAAAATCATTGATTGAGATTGCCAATGAGGATTGCGCAGTACAAGCCAAGGGAATTCGAACTTGGATCCGATCTATTCTCAACTTGGATTGCGCAGTAGAGGTAGGCAAACAGTGGAGGAGATTTGAACCCGTGACTTGTTTAGATCTGAGCTAGTTTGTGTGTAGCATGTGGAGATAGTATTGAGTACTTGTGAGGAGTATTGTACTATGTATTGTTACATGTTCTCTATCATTATAATATACAGATAGTTGGGGGTTTTCAGCTATGCTTTCCCCATTACATACTGTGTTCATATGTGTGATTGATGTTTCAATGTGCACATGCGATTTTTTTTTTTAATTCCGCAAATTGATGATCAATGGTAGAGGAGGTTATGTATTATGCATGCATTCCGAAAATAGTGTATAATCAGGATAATCTCTGTGAATAAGTGTTATATTATTCAAATTTCTACATGGTATCAGAGTGAAGTTGATCATCAGATCTATTATTCAGAAAGTGATTACATTTTATTTCTTCAGGCAGAGTCTGTAATCGGGCCAGGTAGCCTCTGGATTCATCCTTCTTTTGGAAGGTGAGATATTTGGTAAATGCCCATACAGTCAATCTCTGTACGAGAAATACTTTGTTCTCACAAATTTTAGATCAGAAGCAGTTGAGTTTTGAGCTGGTGGAATTCGAATTTGTAGCAGTGTTTTCTTGGTGTCGAAGTTGAAATGTCTTTCAATGGATTGCGATTAGAGTATGCCCTTGAAGGCAGCTCGAATTATATTGCATGGAAAGACAGGATGGAGGTGGTGTTAGATGACAATGGTTTGAAGGAGTTCATAGAGGCTAAGGTCCCAAAGCCTACTGATGCTACTCAAGTTGAGGCTTGGCAAAAGAAGACAGCAAAGTGTTGAAGGATTTTGTTGGAGGGCGTGAAGGATCACATTGTATCCAGCCTGCATGGAAAGGCTTCTCCATACTTGATGTGGAAAGCGTTGACAGATTTATTCCAAAGCAAGAGCGACCAGAGGAAGTTGGCGCTCAAGGATAAACTCAGAAACATTAAGTGTGAGAAAGGAGACAGTATGCCCAAGTATCTCACGAAGTTCACCCAATGCCAGGATGAGCTGGGAAGTGTGGGGGTGACTGTCGATGATGAGGACTTGGTGAGCTTGGCTCTCCTTGGTCTTCCAAAGAGTTGGCATTCCTATCAGGACTCTATCAATGGTCGGGAGAAATTGCCAGGATGGGAGAGACTTTGGTCTGATCTTGTGCAAGAGGAGATCAGGCAGAATACCAGGGACAGATCTTCATCAAAGGCATCTGATGAAGAAAATTGTGCTTTGGCTACCAAAGCAAAGAAGGGGAAGAACAAGAAAGCTTCTCATTCCAGTGCGAAAGGCAAGAAGCAGGACATGTCCAAGGTGAAGTGCTTTCACTGTCACCAGCATGGACATTATGCCACAAATTGTCCGCAGAAGAAGAAAAATAAGCAAGCTGCTGGATCTGCAGTGGGAGAGGCCTTAGCCTCGCAGTTTGAGCTGGATTTTTCGCTGATCGCATGCTTGGTATCAAGTGTGATGGGATTGGTATGGTTTTTGGACAGTGGTGCATCTTTTCACATGACAGGAGATCGAGATTTGTTTTCTGATCTAGATGAGAAAGATCTTGGAGTGCACATCGAGATGGGTGATGATGGTAGATACAGTGCGACTAGTATCGGTACCATTTCCTTTGAGAGGGAGTCTGGTAAACCCTTCGTATTGAAGGAAGTGATGCATGTTCCAGGATTGAAGAAGAATCTTATCTCTGTGGCAATGTTAGAAGACAAGGGATATGATGTTGTCTTCAGCGAGGGAAAGGCTTTCCTGCGCAGTAAGACAACTGGAGAAACTCGGAAGATAGGGGTTCGAGTCAAGAACCTTTATCAATTGCATGTAGATGGTTGTGCAACAATGGCATGCAAGGTAGAAGGATTGGTGAGCCAGGATGATGGCGAGCTGTGGCACCGGAGATTGGGCCACCTTCACCATGGAGCCTTGAAGATACTGCAACAGATTTCTACTGGGCTTCCTAAAGGCACTCTTGCGCAGTCAGATCAGTGCAAGGGGTGTACTTTGGGAAAATTTGTGAAAGCCACCTTTCACGAGAAGGATAGTCGCGCCACGATGATCCTTGAGAGAATTCACACAAATGTGTGTGGACCTTTCTCAGTAGCTTCGACAGCAAAGCACAAGTACTATGTGATCTTTGTTGATGATTTCTCTCGAAAGTGCTGGATCTTCTTCATGCAGAAGAAGAGCGAGACATACTCAAAGTTCTGTGAGTTCAAAGCACTGGTCAAGAAGGAATTGGGGGAGAAGGTGAAGGCTCTTAGGAGCGACAATGGTGGTGAATTCATCTCTCGTGAGTTCAAGGACTTCTGCAGCGCAGAAGGGATTCGAAGAGAGCTCATAGCTCCCCATAACCCACAACAGAATGGGGTTGCTGAGTGGAAGAACAGAACGATCATGGGTGCTGCATGGGCGATGTTGCATGATCAGGGCCTACCCCTTCACTTGTGGGCAGAGGCATGCAATACTGCAGTATATGTGCAGAATCGTTGTCCTCACAAGATACTTGGCATGAATACACCCGAGGAGGCTTATTTTGGTAAGAGGCCTGATATTTCCCATTTGAGGGTTTTTGGTTCTCCTGTTTACATGCATGTGGCGAAGGATTCCAGGAAGAAGCTGGAGTTGACCGCAGAGGTTGGGATATTTGTGGGGTACACTGATATGCCCCACAACTATCGTGTGTATTCGCCAGACAGTCGCAAGACTGTTGTGCGACGGGATATCAAATTTTAGGAGGAGAAACCCATGAAGTGTTCGCTTGAGAGGGAGCCACACTTGCATGCAGATGAGGAGCTATTAGTTCCTAAGGATGAGCTTTAGGATGTGGATCAGCCACAAGATGAAGTTCATGGAGTGGAAGATACTACTCATGCAACGCCAACCATCATAGGGCGAAAGCGCACTACAGAAGCTGAGCGACTGGCTCAAGATGCAGAGAAGGTTGTAGGATCACCTACAACACAGCGCAGACAGAGACAGTCACCTGATTGGTACACTGGATACATGGCTCTTGTGAGAAAATGTGTCGTGACTGAGCCATCCTCTTTCGAGGAAGCTGTGGAGGATCCCGCATGGGTAGATGCCATGGTGGAAGAATATGATTCGATTGTCAGAAACAGTGCATGGGAGATTGTCCCAAGACCGGAGGGGAAATCAGTGGTGGGTTCGAGATGGATCTACAAAGTGAAGCAGGCAGCTGACGAGAGTGTGGAGAAGTACAAGGCAAGATTTGTTGCCCAAGGCTTCTCACAGATAGAGGGGATCGATTATGAGGAGACCTTTGCACCTATCGCAAGGTATTCTTCCATACGGACGATTCTTGCTCTCTCAGCGCAGATGGGGTGGCACATCCATCAGATGGATGTGAAGACTGCGTTCCTCAATGGAGTCATTGAGGAGGAGGTGTACATAGAGTAGCCCGAAGGTTTCGAGATCTTCAGCAGTGAGTCACATGTGTGTAGGCTCAAGAGAGCACTGTATGGGTTGAAACAAGCACCTCGTGCTTGGTACACACGGATAGACAGTTATTTCACTGGACTTAGATTCTCCAAGAGTGAGGCGGATCCTAACCTATACCAGATTGTGGTGGAGGGTCAGTTGCTGATCATTGTACTTTATGTAGATGATTTTATTTTGACGGGAGATGAGCTGTTGATACTTTCATGCAAGGAGGATCTTGCTAGAGAGTTTGAGATGAAGGACTTGGGCCTCCTTCATTATTTCCTGGGATTGGAAATTTGGCAGCAGCGTGATGGGCTATTTGTTTCTCAGGGTAAGTATGCCCGGGAGATACTGGAGAAGTTCAACATGCATGGCTGCAAGCCTGTTAATACTCCTCTTCCTTGAGGTTGGAGGAAGGAGGATGCTACTTTAGCGGAGGTAGTGGATGCCACTGTTTATCGACAGTTGGTGGGGTCGCTTATGTATCTGGTCAATACACGACCCGATATATGCTATGCTGTTAACCAGCTTTCACAAGCTATGGTTAAGCCAACCAAGCTCTTCTGGAAGGTAGGCAAGCATGTATTGCGTTATCTCAGAGGCACATCGGGATATGGATTGTGGTACAGATAGGAGGATGAGGTGAAGCTATGTGGCTTCACGGATGCAGATTGGGTAGGGAGCCTAATGGATAGAAAGAGCACATCTGGAGGGATCTTCAGTATCAGGTCGATAATAGTTTCTTGGTACAGCAGGATGCAGAGATCCGTGGCACTCAGTTTAGCAGAGGTTGAGTATATGGCAGCAAGTTTGGCTGCATGCGAGGCTATATGGATGAGGAAGATCCTGGTTGGGATGTTCGGGTCACACTTGGAGCCTACTGTGATTTATTGTGATAACCAAAGTTGCATTACACTCTCGGCTAATCCAGTATTTCATGATAGATCCAAGCACATCGACATCAGGTACCATCATATCAGAGATTGTGTGGAGTGGAGAATCATGTTACTTTCATACATTCCCACGGAGGATCAGGATGCTGATATCTTAACGAAGGCACTCACCAGGAGAAAATTCGAATACCACAGAGGTAGGATAGGGGTTGCAGATAATCCATATCTTGTTGAGAGGGAGTGTTGAAAATGCAACAAGATGATGGAGCTTAGTGAAAAGAAGTCGCCTTCACTAAGTGGGCCCGCAGGCTATTTTTGGCGCAAAGTCTATTTTTAGACATATGGATCATGGTCTATGAGTTGCAGGATGCTATTTATGGATGATTGGTCATGTTGGTAAAAATAGATGGACCTCTATTTTTAGACATATGGGCGGAGTCTATTTTTAGACTGCTAGTCAAAAAATAGAACAGTCGAATATTATTAGCTCTTAATAATATTTGGACTATAAACATTATCTTATCCTCTTGCAGCACTTCAGTTCGAGCTACGGATGTGGCACATGCAACTTCCAGAAGGAAATACACTTTTCCTATGGGTTAGTTGAGCTATTGCATGATGGAATTCAGTTAGAACTCAAGTGATTGAGTTTGGTGGAGTTGATTGAGGAGTTGATGGAGTTGTGTTCAGTTTGACTTAGTTGAACTAGTTGTATTTAGTCTAATTGCCAAATACACTAGTGATGAGTGATGTGAATTGATTATTAATTAATTCACTAATTATTAACTCATAAATCAACTAAAGAATACATCAGTTAACTCAGTGCATGGACAGTTCAGTGGAGACAAGTGTTAGAGGTGGGTGAAAGGGTGAAACTACTATCAGTTGTGACTATAGCTGTGCATGAGATTTGCACAATCATTGATTGAGATTGTCAATGAGGATTGTGTAGTACAAGCCAAGGGAATTCGAACTTGGATCTGATCTATTCTCAACTTGGATTGCGCAGTAGAGGTAGGCAAACAGTGGAGGATATTTGAACCCGTGACTTGTTCAGATCTGAGCTAGTTTGTGTGTAGCATGTGGAGATAGTACTGAGTACTTGTGAGGAGTATTGTACTATGTATTGTTACATGTTCTCTATCATTATAATATACAGATAGTTGGGGGTTTTCAGCTGTATGCTTTCCCCATTACATACTGTGTTGATATGTGTGATTGATGTTTCAATGTGCGCATGTGATTGTTTTTTTAATTCCGAAAATTGATGATCAATGGTAGAGGAGGTTATGTATTATGCATGCATTCTGAAAATAGTGTATAATCAGGATAATCTCTGTGAATAAGTGTTATATTATTCAAATTTCTACACAAACTCACTTGCTTTCGACACTTAGCCATTTTCCAGAAAATCTGCTCCACCGTACAACCTCCTTCAACCAGACCCCAACTGAGCTACATTGTGTAGTCTTAGCCCTTAGTGACCTTGCTCTGCTGCCCAGAACTATGCAGTGCGGTATGCTCTAGGTTAGCTGCATTGCGTAATCCTAGAAGTGAGCAACCTGTTTGCCTCCTAGAGCTATGTAGAAGTTGCCTCCAAGCCTGATCCAAACTGCACTTCTCGCAAGATAAATTATCAAGCCTCCCTCTGGACTGTTGGAAACTTGCACTACACTAAGACCCCAGGCTACACTTCTCTCCAAAACTGTGCAGACATGCCCAACTGATCCCCTTGCTGCATGCCTTGCATTGCCTTCAGAAACTGCATAGAAATGATCAGCAAGGCCTCTACTGCCTTGCTCTGCACTGTCTCCAGAAATTGCGCAGTCCTGTCTGATAGGTCCTCTGCTGTCTTGCACTACACTGCCTCAGGAAACTGCATAGAATTCCTAGCTGGTCTCCCTGTGGTTTGTCTTGTCTTCCTCTTGAAAACTGTGCAATAGTTCCCCTTCACTTTGCCTTGTCTTCCTCCTAGGAACTGCGTAAAACTGACCAATAGTCCCTCTATAGGCCTGTTCTGTCTTCCCTTAAAAAATTGCACATAAATTCCTAACAACCTTGCTTTGTCTTCCCCCTGGAAACTACGCAGAACTTCCCGGCAGTCCCTTTGCTGCCCCACTTTGTCCTCCCTTTGGAAATTGTGCAGAAGCTATCCCTTTCAAGGTCTCATCTTGTAACCAACACTGGTGACTGTCATTGCTAGATTTTTGATCACTGCATAGTTTTTCCTGGTAGTGTAGGTTGTTGTCTTGGAATGCCTCATTCTGGCCTGAGCTACACTCTGCGCTCTCTCAGTGAGTTGTCCTCCCTCCTTGTCACCTGGAACATGAGAACAATGCATCATGATAGACTAGGAGGTTTTGGGTTTGATTTCATCCCGTCATGAGTGAATTGTAGGAATAGGTACACTGATGGATCATTGTGAGACAACGAAAAGGATGAAGAAGGAGCGCACATGCTAAAAGACATACTTGTAGTTGGATGAACGAATGAAGGACATCAAGCAACAAGTGAAAGAAACACATGCATGGAACCATCTTGCAAATACCAAGACCATTGAAGACCTTGCAACACCAAGCTATGCGGAGGTGAAGACAAAGTACATCCAAGGACACATCCATCACTTAACAACACAACAACTTGACATCGACACCACAGTTAGCGAGTACATGTCAACGGTGTCATGTCGAGTTGTGTTATGAGTTGTCTCAACCACCTCACTACTATGAGCCATATCTATTGTAATCAAATGTAATGTAAAGTGAAATTCCAAGTGTCATTAGTGGAATGCAAACAATCATATGTAATGTAAAGAGTTATATGTAATGAAGTTGAAGAGTCATGAGGGTAGTCCAAGAGTCACAAAGGGGAAAGTCAGGGGTCACCCCACCATTTATATATATATATATATAACCTCATAACTCATAGAATGGGCTTTTGGGGGCCAAGATTTTGGCTAGTCATTGCTTAGAGAAGGCTTGGAGAGTATTGTGGCAAGCCTTGGATTCTCCACAATGTAGAGCGAGTACATCTCTTTGGAGGAGCAGACAGTGTTGACTGTAATGTTGCACTATTGGGGCTAGTGGCTGTCAATGATGTATGTACAGATGGAACTTTCACTTTATATATATAATAGAGCCAACACGTCTTCATGCATATGTTATTATAGTAGTTCGACTATTCTAGTTACTTTAGCAATGTATGTTGTTTAACTTACGCATTTGTGTATGAACTATTTTGTATACGATTGTATGAATCTTGTTGAAACCGTGTTGTTGGTTTAAAACCTCACTTTGGATTGTTGACTATTCTACGTTCTAGCTTGTGATGTCATTTGCCTCGTGTGTTCCTTTTAGGCTGCGTACTATTATAGGCTTCTAAGGGACACACTTACTTTCCCCCCTTCGGGTGTTAGAACCCCCATGCATCTCACTTGACTCGCTGTAAGGTCACACACTTGCTTCTAAAAAAGATATCACACTTACTTGTGCGTGCTATCATAGTCAAGGCATAACTTTACTACCCACTATTGGGACTCCTACTCCAAATGGTCTAAGGTGTAGTTGGGACTTCTTACCAAGGAGATCCCCTGACATGTTAGCAGGTCCAACACCGTCAACACATTCCTTCCATTGTTGAGTTCTTATTTACATTCATTCCCTCCATTGCATTTGAATGTTAGGTATTTGACAATGCACAATTAGATATTTCACTCACTTGATTTGATCCCACTTATCCTCATTGTGAAACCTATCCCACTTATCCTCATTGTGAAGGTTTCAATTATGCAACATTTTATGTTTCAAGTGATGCATTAATTTTATGTTTGTTAATTTTATGATGTTTTCAATTAATTTGTGTTAACTTTGTAACCAAATATTTGTGCCCAACTGATTTCCGCCTAATTATCTAGTAGCTATGTCATTGCCAGGGTTTAAGGTATGAGCCACATGCATTAATTACATGATTAAAGAAATAGAATAAATTTTTAGGTCACATTCAATGTGCATAGTTACAAAGACGGTTAATTATATTTTTTCATGGCATTTATACATGTGCAAATGACTTATAGCAAGTATGTTTAGTTTTAAGATTCCATGTGGTTAGTTTTGATGGTTTAAGATGATAACAATGATAATTTTCATGTACAAATGGTGGTGATAGTGGTGATGGATTAGTGGGAGGAGCAAAGGCTGGAATCTCCCAAGTACAAATGTTAAGGGGAACTGATGTCAACAAATTGTCTACATCCTCTTATTACACCGAAGATTACTATCTTTAAAAATACATACATACTTTTACCAATGTTAATGCTTACCTTCTCTTTGGTGTGTATAGACTTTACGTGGTTCATTATTCGCTACCATATCTAGGTTTCACTACCCTAGAACCTTGGAGAAATGTTCAACCATTAGTTTTTTTGGTACAAGGGTTTTGGGTGCCTTATGTTTACTTTGGTGTACATTGTAAAGTAAAGGTTTTGGGTGCCTTTCGTTTACTTTGGTGTACATTATAAAGTTATTTACTTTATGATTCAAATTAGGGTTTTATTGTAAAAGGGTTTTGCCTTTTTACAATTATTTTGTTTTACATTGTAAAATTATTTACTTTATCGCTCCAATAAGTGAGCCAAGAGGCTCATTCTACAACCTAGTATGAGGGGATGTGTCAGTTAGTCCATCCGTCGAGTTGGCATGTGCCCCTTTAAAACAAAAACAAATTATCCTCTAAATAGAAAAAGAATGTTGGCTATAATAAAAAATATGAATATGTTGTAAAGTAATTGGAAGTAAAGAAATGTGTGAGTATGTTTAAACTTTATACTTTTCAAAAATATTTCAACAAGAGATTTAAATAAACTATTTGAAGATCTATATTAATTAATTTATGTCGATATCAACTTCTTATATATCTATATCTAGAAATTTTTTGTTAAAATAAAATATTTTAATGTTGTATATATATTTTTTTTCAATATGGGTTATCACTAAAATATTTTAATACGAATTAATATTGACATATTCTTAAAACTATATTAATAATAAAAAAACCATTTTAATTTGGGATGATAAAATGTCTTGATATACATATCATGTAAAATATTTTAATGGCAATTATGTATATATCATATATCATTTTAAAAAATTATATATATATATATATATAGATATATATATATTGGAAAAAAAAAGTTTTTATGGTTAAATTTTTTTTGATCCTATATATACTATATATAACATTCAAAAATATAATTTAAATAATGAAAAAATACACATTGTATTTTGTACTTTATAAAAGTTTGCACTCGAAGAAATGTGATCTTTCTTGACTCATGTTAGATCTGTACTTAAGATGGATCTATAATAATTATTTATGAAATTGACGTGTTTTTTTTTGTGAAAATTTGTCAATTCCACTCAACTCTTATCGCTAATCAGTGATAATTGAATTAGATGTCATGGTTCTAGTTCGATGGATTTGTAGATATCCATTAACCATGGTAAAAATTTCCTTTGCAACATCCATGCTATCTTATTTCGGAGCGTCAATAATGTTTTTGTCTGCTACCTCCTCCATTTCCGTCATAAAATATAATGGGTGAAAGACCACTTTGAAGTTCAAAGATCAATTATACTATTCTCTCCTCGGTGGTGGTTGTGCGACGAATTTGTGTTTTGTCAAATTACTATATATACAAAGCTAATGAGAATGTTATTCATCGACATAAACAACTTGTGTTATGTGTATGATGCAGAAAAAATAAAAATAAAAACAAAAATAAAGATAAAGATAAAGATAAAGATAAAGATAAAGATAAAGATAAAGATAAAGATAAAGATAAAGATAAAAATAAAAATAAAAATAAAAATATAATTTTAATAAAATAATAATATTTAAATAGTTTTAAATATTATAATTATTTATTTTAATATTTTTATTATACCAGCACAATGATATAAATAAAAGTGTGAATTATTAATTTGGAAATATGAAAAATGTACTAATTTGTTAGGTTTTAGTATTAATTTTAATTTATTTTATTAGAAATAATTTTAATGTTAAATTATAGTATTTATAATGTTATTAATATTAATGTTAAAAAATATAGTATTAATATTAATTTTAAAGATTTTTTTGATTTAATTAATAATAATGTTTTTAATAATATTTTAATATAAATGTATATAAATATCAACCTTGTTATTATTAAATAATATGTTTTTAATAATAATAATATATATATTTTTAAATATTAATGTTTTTTTAAATAATAATGTTATATTTAATGTAGTTTATTTCGGAGGGAGATAAACTACAAGTCAACTACAAGTGAATCTAGAAGAATCAGTTCAACTACAGATAACTCTGATAGGTGCATACATTCTCACTTATCCTCCTCTTGTTAAGTTTTGCTTATTTCTACTTATTTCCACTATGAGTACTTTTTTTCATTTTTCTAAACCTCTCTTTAGCAAGGGAGACCAAATAAATTACCCTAGAGAGTCTTTATGAGTATATTGAATATTTAAAAAGGCAACCAGAAGAAAGAGAAAATCATTTTAAGCTAGAATTAACTACAATGCTTGGCAATAACCACAAATTGTTAGAAAATAAAATACTCTCACTCGAGACTGAACTCCAAGGAATGAAAGGTAGAATTCAAGAAAGCGAACATAGAAAACAAGGAATGGTTGAAGAAAATGACACTTTGAAAAACGGCATTAAAAATCTAAAAGAACAACTACAAAATAACTCAGCCCAAAATATCACAGAGAATAAATTAGATATTAAACCCATAAAAGAAGAAATTAATAAACTAATTGTACTCGACTACGAGCGCCATAAAAGAGCCTTAAACCTTATAATTGCTGGTATAGAAGAACAAAACAATGAAGACACATTATAATTAGTTAAAGAACAATTAAAGACAAAATCTCAAATTCAAACAACTTATCTCACTAAAGCAATAAGGGTAGGAAAGATACTTGAGCATAAACATAGACTAATTCGTGTCAAGGTCAGTTGTAATGACCATAAATTAGATATACTTAGGAAATCCCCAAGCCTAAAAGGAACAAGAATCTTTATAAATGAAGACCTCATTCCAGAAGACCAAGTTGAACTTAGGAAAGAAGTACAAAAGGTCAAGGAGGCAAGAAAAGAGGGGAAATGGGCAATCATTAGGAATAGAAAATCTATTATTAGAGACAGAGTCCCAAACACGAATGATAAATAGGGAATAACATCACTCCAAATCCTCTTTTGGAATTTTCGTGGTTTTCCATGGTGTAAAGGTCCTATGTTAAGTTGGATCCCGAGTGATATTGATCTTATTCGTTTACTTGAAACTTGGGAGCATGACGAATCTAGGGTCCCTCAACTTGATGGGCTCACTCTTTGGTATGCTAGGAATAAGAAATCCTCCAGGAGAGGTTTTGGTGGTATAGCCTATTATATTAGGAACATTGTTTCTTCTCACATCTGACTTCATAAAATTGACCCATTCAATCAATACATTTGGATTGAGATCTCTGATTCTACAACCAATAGGATCTTCCTTGCAATCTACTATTTCGCCCTATAAACTCTACATCCTATAAGAAAAAAAACCTAGATAAGAATTGTCATTTCAATACCTTAGAAAAATACATCTATAACCTAAGGAATGAAGGCAATATCCTTTTTCTTGGGGACTTTAATTCTCAGACTGCTACTAACCAAGCTATTATGTTAAGTAATAACTCTAACCTCGACCCCTTGTGGCTTGATGAAGATGGTCACTTAGCTAATAGATTCAAGAGAAAATCTAAAGACATAATAGAGAACTTATTTGGCACCGAGCTCCTCAAACTTTGTAGTTCCCAGGACTTACTCATTTGTAATGGTATTAATAAATGACCTCTCTCCAGTTAGATGACCTGTTTTCATGGGCTGAGTAGTAACGTCATGGATTATGCGATCTCTAACATGCATGTCTTCAACCATATTACAAACTTTGAGCTTCTTAATGCATACGATCCTGACTCTGACCACATACCTTTGTCTTTATCCCTTAATCTTGTTATGCATACCACCTATGTGCAGGAGAACAGTGAAAGAAAAAGTCACATTCACTTCGATATAAGTAATGTCAACCTTTTCTTAAGGGATTTGGGAAATAATTTAGGCTCCGTGACTTATAATAACAACATTGATCAAATCTATTACCATTTTACTACTACCCTTTCCACTGACATTAGAAAATTCTCTAATAAGACTTCGTATAAGAAAAATAATAGAAATTCCAATCCTTGGTATGACATAGACTGTAAAATTGCCAGGAAAGCAATCAAAGATGCCCCTAATTAAAGCATTAAGCTCCAGAATATAAGTATATACAAATATCTCATTAAGAGGAAGAATAGGTCATATATTAATAAGAGACAAGAGCATCTTCTCCACCTTTCTAAAGTTGCACTCAGAAAGTTTTGGCGGAATGTGCTTGTTCATAAAACTAAAGATAATCATTCTATCCCCCTAGAAAATTGGGATAACTATCTTAAGAAGTTGTATGACTCTTCGGACACTATGGGTAGCATCTTAAACACTCTTATTAAGGATGATATTTTTTCTCTAGAATACGTTGAGTTTGGGATTAATAAGCTCTCTAATGGGAAAGCCAAAGATATTTAAGGTTACTAAGCTGAGATCTTTAAAATGGGAAAATATATCCTCATTCCTAATCTCCACAAGATTCTCAATTTAGCTGTAAAGCATGGATTCCCTAAGCTTTGGACACAAATCCTTATTGTGCCTATCTTCAAAAATGGGGAAAAAATCATTCCCTCTAACTACAGGACCATTATGATTAGCCACATCCTAGCCAGGCTTTATGGGCTCATTCTGGAAAAAGAGCTTAGCCTTTGGCTTCAGAACTAGGGTGAATGAGCTAAAGGGGAAGACAGTTTTAGGAGACATCGCTCGACCATCGACCACCTTGTCACCCTTAGGATCATCATGGAGGAATGCCACAATAGTAAAACCAATCTCTTCTATTGTTTTGTGGACTTTACAAAAGTTTTCGACACTGTCCCTAGAGATAAGCTCTGGGAGAGGCTTGAAGAGATCATGGTTCCTCCTGAACTGAGGATTTCTATGATCCTCCTCTTAGAGACTATCATTTCCAAGCTTAAGACTAACAAAGGGTGGTCTAAAGATATTAAATATAATATAGGGGTTAAGCAAGGTTGTCCCCTATCCCCTACCCTTTTTGGTATTTACATAGATAAACTAGAGGAGTGTTTGGAAAGTGTGGGCTGGAAAGGCACCGAGCTCACTGGAATTATCATTACTCTTCTCCTTTGTGATGATGATATCGTTCTTCTTGCAAGGAGATATGATGACCTAGACAAGCAACTTAAGAATCTTCATGTCTACTACTCCAATATGGGTATGATAGTTAATACTGACAAGACTAAAGTCATGATCATTAAATCCACAAAGATCACCCATGGTAGTTTTGTCTATGATAACCATTGCCTCGAGTAGGTTTCTTCTTATAAATATTTGGGTATTGAATTTCCTCATCATCTCAACTAAAATTATAGCATTGAGAAAATAAATATTGGAGGTTGGAAATCTTATTATGAGCTTGAAAACAATTGTAAGTCAGCTGATCTTTACATATGGAGTAAAAAAAGGTTCCCCTTTGATACTCTTGTCACCCCTGTTATCTTATATGAATGTGAAGTTTGAGGGTGCAGTATATCTAGGGAGTCTATGAGAAAGATTGAGATGATCCGAAAGCAATTCATAACCTATAACCTTAAGATCAAGGGAAATACTCCCTACCCTATCCTCAAGTTGGCTTGTCCCCCATTGAAAGTGCGACTATGTTTAGATATCTGATGTTTAAGAAGAAGCTTCATAATATGGAATCCAAGAGTCTCCTAAAAATTGCTTCTAACTTTAGTCAAAACCCCCACCTATGCCTCAAGCGCAGGTGGCATCAAGATGCTCAGTATTGGCTCAACCTTTGAGGGATTAAGGAGGAGATCATCATGGGAAGCAAGGAAAATATAAAAGATACTATTACCTCCATTTTTAAGGACAATATGTGGGATGCTAAGGATCTAGAGGGTAAAATGAAGCTAAGGTACTATAAGGAGGTGATCAACCCCACCCTTGATAACCAGAATTATCTCTCTATATTGACTAGCACTAAGAAGAAAATGAACATCTCTAGGATTAGAACTAACTCTCACGAGCTTCAGAGTGAGACCAGGCAGTGGTCTACTCCCAAGACTCTCCGGGATGATAGAATTTGTCAAATTTGTGATACTAAGAAGGTGGAAGATGAAAATCACTTCCTTTTAGATTACCCGACTCTTGCCCACATCCACTCTCAATTACCTATCATCAACCACACCTCCAATCTTCTTGAATTATTAAACCAACCCAACTATAACAATCTTGGAACACTGCTTTCCGTGCTCTTTGATCACAGAAACAAGATTTTGAAGAATGACAATTAGACTCTCTTTTCTTGAGCTCTGATATACCACATTAGTCTTAGTGGATGTTTATCATCATCATCAGTTTTAATGCTTTCAATATAGATCAACATAAATATCAATATTGATATTATTAATGTACACAAGTATCAATATACTATCAAAAAAGTTAATGTATATCAACATATTATTAATGTATATTAATATAAATATCGATAATGTTAATGTTTAATGTTATTAATGTTAATAATGTTAATGTTAATTTTTAATGTACATAATATTAGTATTAATATTAATATCATTAGTATTAATGTTTATCATCTTTATTATCTTTAACATGTTTATTGTTTAACATATCAACATAAATATATATATGTCAAACATAGTCGAACATGTCAACCACATGAATAAATGATTTGGAGATGATATAATAAGTTAGCCTTCCAGATTATAAACACTTTACCAAAGAAAACATAAAAATAAATGAGTAAATAAAGATAAATAAGTGTTTAAATCTTCCCCAAGGCACTATCAAGGGTGTGAGCAAAACAACTACTAGTAAAGATATTTAGAAACCTCCTCCTCATGGTTTTTTGAAAATCAATATAGACGGGGCCTCAAAGGGCAACCCACGGATGGCAGGATTTGGGGGCGTCATAAGAGATGAGCAGGGGCGCATAAAGGATATCTTCCACAGTCATTTGGGGAATGCCACTAATAACATGGTGGAGCTAATGGCCTTAGAACAGTGCCTGGAAATCTTAATGGAGTCAAATTTACACAATGCCATCATTGAAGCAGACTCTGAATTGGTCATTAATGTGGCCAAGAAGATGTGTAATGAAATGAAACCTGGAAGAGTGTCGAAACACTGGAGGCTCTTGCAGGTCTTTCAGCGTATTCATTCCCACTTGAAAACCCTGAGAACTGTCAGCTTCGTTCATGTGCGAAGAAAAGCCAATATGCTAGCTAATCATCTGGCGAATGAAGGAGTGCTATGTAAGGAAAACTATATTAGGTACGACTGGGAGTCTATACCCTCTGGTAAACTGCGTGATGATTGTCAACGATAAGCAGCCAAAGACATGGAGAATATCCAGACCAATGATGAATGAACAGGAGGAATAAAAACGAGAGAGGAAGGAACAACATAAATGTTGTTTGACTATGAAACTACCAAGTTGTTCAATGAGAAAGTTGTCTCCAAAGGAGATGAGAGGTCTAAAGAGGAGCACTATAAATTGTACTTTTTGTTAAGGGATGGAATGGATTCTGAGTTTGAGCCAGATGTACGCACGAAGGAGACCCCTGCAGCTCGCATCATCATCATTGATCTCAAAGGTTTTGGATTCAGAAGAGAAGATATGAGAGTACAGATTAATAGCGGGGGAAATCTCATCATGAGTGGAGAACGTCGCGGGAAGGAAATCGAGGAAATGATTATAGAAAATATACATAATACAAGGGCATAGATTCAGAAAGGTTATTGATGTCACAAAGAATTTGAATTTTGAAGGCATCACTGCCAAGTTTAAGGGTGAAGTGTTGCGTGTCTACCTGCCTCTTGTTCATATTCTCGACCAGCAGAATCAGGCACCAGCTACACACCAGGGTCATGGCAGTAGAGAACCACATGTGGCCGATCAGTCTGTCAAGTCAAATGACGAGGGGTCGAATCTCGTAGAGCAAGAAGACTCGATTCAGGAGCCAGAGGTCAGTCGAAATCAATATAAAGGCAAGGCCAGTGTAGCTGTGCAAGAATCAATGGAATTGCTGGAAGAGAAAGAACCAGAATTGCTGAAAGAGAGAGAACCAAAATTTCTAGAAGGGAAAGTTTATGACTCAGAACCAAAATTGCCCGAAGTGAAGAAATGATGCACAAAAATCATTTGATCATGGTGGATCAATGGACATAAGTTGGTGGAAAAGTTTAGCGGGAGTAGGAGCAGATAGAAATTCTTGAGCCGGGTTGAAGTGCCGCAGTAAATCCTGATCGTTGATCCTTTTTCCATGCGCTGACGTCATATTCCATTATGGGGGTTCAGCCACTGGTAACCCGCGTGCAAGTTTGAATAGCCACAGACCGTTGGATCTAAGTACCCCGTCATCGAATGGATATCGGGTTTTAAGATGGGGGGTAGTTAAGCCAAATAGCAGCCCAGATTTTTTATAGACCACATGTTCTTTTATTTATTAGGTCCAAAAAGTGGTTAATGGGCGTGCAAGTTCCTGAAGTGATGCTGCGTCAACTATCGGATCAAGAACCATATCGACGTCGAAGATTCAATCGCATTTTGTCTTTCAGTAAAAGTGTATGGCCAGTGATAAACTCAGTTTAGCGATATTGCGATGTGCTGAGGTTTGCAAGGATGTGATGGACTGGGGACCTTCAGATCAATATTTTGATCGAATAATGGAGGTTTACTCCTGCATGTCACAGTTTCAAGGGTTGGCGGCGTGCAGTCACTGCAATGTGTGATAAGCTGAAATGTGCGATAAGCTGAGATGTGTGATAAGCCGAGATGTGTGATAAGCCGAGATGTGCGATAAGCTGAGATGTGCGATAAGATGAGATGTGTGATAAGCCGAGTTGTATAATAAGCTGAGATGTGCCAAGGTTTGCGAGTTGTGATGGACTCTCACATTTCGTAGTTTCAGGTGTTGGCGGCTTGCAGTCAATGCGAGGTGTGGTAAGCCAAGAATAGGAGGAGGAGTATTCTTTTTTTGTTTTTGTGTGTGATGTTTGGGGTATTGTTGACCCTGTTGCTTGTTTTCATCAACAGGTCTGTATTTTGCTGGTCTTTACACTTGTAAGGACGCTGTACCATATGTAATCTTGTTTTTGAGGTTAATTAAAGGCACCACTCTTACTTGACAAAAAAAAAAGTGTTTAAATGGAATCAATGGAGTTATGAGAGTTCTTAGCAAATGATTCTAGTAATGTTTTACTTATATTTCCTTCACATCTAAATAGTAAAACAAATAAGACAATAAAAGTAAGCATATTGTTTGTTGAAAGTATCGAAAGTGGTAAGTCAATATAAATTCCCCAATAGGTTAGTGGAGGGAAACCTTGATGAGAATTTAGTGGGTAGTAAATTCTCATGAGATATCCTACAATTGACATCTTTAATATTAGGTTTTATAATATTGGGTTTATAATATTGAGATTTTAATATTAGAGTTTATAATATTGGGCTTTATAATGGTCAACCATTATCAACCATAGTTGACTCAGTTTAGCATGGTTGACCTTCGTCAACTATGGTCAGTCATGTTCAGCCATGGACAACCTAGGTCAACCATCATCAACCATGGGCATATATAGGCAACCATAGTCACCATAAACAACCTTTAAAAACCATGGTCAATCCATGCTCAACATGGCCAACCATTATTAATATGGTCAACATAGGTCACCATGGTAAGACATGGTCAACCATAGCCTTCCATGATCAGTATAGACAACCACAATTTGTCATCAAAAAGTATGGTCAACCATGGTCAAATTAGTCAAACCATATTCACCCATGGCGGACTTGGTGAAGCCATGTGACAAACGTCATAACTTGACATACATTGTCACATTGTAACAAACATTGTTGCAATGTTACATTGTCACATTGTGACAAAATTTTATTAAACGTTGCAATGTGACAAACATTGTTGCATTGTCCCAAACATTGTTGCAACGTTACATTATATTGCAAGTTATCCAATGTCGCAATGTAAAATTACAAAATTAGTTAATCACATTTACTAATGTGGTTGACTATGTTTGACAATGTTTGACTATCTTTGACACTCAATGCTCTTCAACTTCAGTTAAACATAATAACCTATTAATATTATTGATTAATATTCATATTAAAACATACTTAACCACATTAGTCAAACATATTTAACCTTTATACTGGATGTTTAAATAATTGACCACGATCAAACTTGGTCAACCCTATGTTTACCATATTTAAAAAAGTTAAAATATCACTCATAGTTGTCCTCTGTCAATGTAACTCTACCATATTCAATTATAGTCAACCATGGTTGACCAAAGTCAAACATTGTCAACCTTGTCAATTAAACTCATCCTTGGTCAGTCACAATCAATTTTCAAAACTATTTAATAATAAAATTAATATTAATAATGTTGACTAATATTAATATTAATATTAAGGTTGAGTATATTATTATTATTATTATTAAATGATTGATTATAATATTAGTCATTGATAATGATGAAATTTGGTCAATGTCACAATGCAACATTACAAAATTAATCAAACACATTTACTAATGTGGTTGTGATAGGGTTTATAATATTTGGGTTTATAACATTTGAGGTTACAATATTAGGGTTTTTGATATTTCATTTTAATATTTGGGTTTATAAAATAGGGTATTTAATATATAAAGTTTATAATATTAGGGTTTATAATAATGGGTTTTATATTAGGGTTTGTAATATTAGTTTTACAATATACCATGTTTAATATATAGGGTTTATAATATTAATGTTTATAATTATCAACCATTGTTAACCATAGTTGATGCTATTTAGAATGGTTGACCTTCATCAACCAAGGTTAGTTATGTTTAGCCGTAGGAAACCTAAGTCAACCATGGTCATTCATGGCCATATTTGGTCAGCTATAGTAACCTTAATCAACCTCTAAAACCATGGTTAAACCATGCTCAACATGGCTAACCATTGTTAATATGGTCAACCTAGGTCACCATCATAAAACATGGTCAACAGTAGCCTTATATTATCAATATAGACAACCATAATATATCATAAAAAGCTATGGTCAACCATGTTCAAATTAGTCAAACCATGTTCACCCATGGTGAACTTGATGAAGCCGTGTGACAAACATCACAAGGTGAAGAACGTTGTCACATTGTGACAAACATTGTTGCATGTGACAAAAAAATATTGAACATAGCAATGTGACAAATATTGTCTCATTGTGACAAACATTGTCGCGTTGTGACAAACATTGTTACAATGTTGCACTACATTGCAATGTTCCATTACAAAATTAGTTAACCACATTTACTAATGTGCTCGAATATGTTCGACAATGTTTGCCAATGTTTGACACCCAACACTCTTCAACTTTGGTAAAAAAGACCACCTATTAATATTAATAGTCAAACATAGTTAACCTTTATAGTGGATGTTTAAATATTTGACCACGATCAAACTTGGTCAACCCTATGTTTACCATATTTAACAAAAGTCAAAAGTCACTCATAGTCGTCCTCTGTCAATGCATCTCGACCATATTCAATTATAATCAACTATGGTTGATGAGAGTTAAACATTGTCAACCTTAGTGAGTCACAATCATGATTAAAAATTGTTTAATAATAATATTAATAAAATTGACTAACATTAATATTAATATTAATATTAAAATATTAAAATATTAATATTAAGGTTGAGTATATTATTATCATTATTATTATATGATTGAATATAGTATTAATACTTGACAATGATCAAATTTAGTCAACATTGTAATGTAACATTAGAAAATTAGTCAACTATATATTTACTAATGTGGTTGTGCTTGGGTTTATAACATTTGGGGTGGTAACATTTACGGTTTATAATATTGGGGTTTTTAATATTTGGTTTTAATATTTGGGGTTATATTATTTGGGTTTATAATATAGGGTGTTTAATAGATAGGGTTTATAATATTAGGATTTATATTATGGTTTAATATATAGAATTATAATATAGGGTTTAATATATATGGTTAAAAATATTGTGGTTTATTATATTGGGTTTATAATATAGGATTTTTAATAATAGTGTTTATAATATTGGGTTTAATATTAAGGTATATGATATTAGGTTTATAATACTCAGTTTGATATTTGGTTATAACATTTTTGGGTTATACGTTTGGGTTTTCTTTTTTCTTTCAAAGGAATGAATAATAATTTTCTATTAAAAAGAAAAACTAGTTTTCGGGTGAGAACCCTTACATATTTCGACCAACTCCATAAGGAGCCTAAGCTTATGGCACTTGTTGCCCACAATTATAAAAAGGTGCCTATTATACTCTCGGTAAAATACTCTTAGAAACAAACAAAACCTACATAACATTAGAAAAAAAAATAAACAAAGGAGGTTCAATAAACAAGTGACTATCTTGTCACTGCAGGGTATTTTTTAGGCATGGATTCATCAATCAAACATGTTTCTCTAAACCTTGGACCTTCTTCCATTTTTTCCGTGCTAAACTTTCGCTAGCTTCAACCTCTGTTGACATTATCTACACTCCAGTAGCATGATTCTCTTCCATCTTGACCAATTTGCAATTCATGATTGCCTGTTTAGTCTTGAATTCACCTTGAAACCTCTAAATTTTACATTGCATCAATTCCAATTTGGTGTTTATAGGCAACTGAAAAAATTTATGTACCCTCTCCTCTACCTAATTCTATTGATTGTACGCACATAGTATACCATCCATAGCTTCCAAGATCTTGTCCAAAAGAAGATTCGTATCAACCTACTCATTGTCATGACATGAAGAGCCAATATTTTCCATGGAGAGGACTACGCTTGGTCGAAACCCTCCCTTTGTTGTTGTCCTTTGTAGGGAAGAATATTGGTTACTCGACATTACATAAAACTTAATGAGCCTGGTTCCAAACCTATCATATCCTCCTCAGCGATTGAACATCCTCCTTGTATCATTTAATTACATGATTGGATTGTCCATTTTGAATTTGCTTCAATTTTCTTGCCGAGAGTGCAAGTTGATACAAAGAGGGGAAGGGATTAATTCCAACCTGAGATGAACTGAATGAGGTCTTATAGCTACTAATATTGGCCCTTTAAAAGTACATTTACCAATGTTGATCAAAAGGGTCTCTAAACACCTGTTCCCATGCCGAGGAGGAATTGTATGCTATCTGTGGGTGCGATTTAGATAGGGGTACAAAAGAGGTGATATCCGAGACTGGAGAGTAAATGTCTATCATTGTTCCTTGAAAGCCTTTGTTGAAAGACAAACTGAGGCCTTCACAATCCTTAAATTCACTTCACATCTATTTCTTCATATTCCCATTCAGTTGAATGGATTTTAGAGCCAATGATTAATACTTCTTTGCCATATGAGGGGGTGATGGCAATGGGGAGTTTATTAAAGGTCCATTATTTAGTTTTAAGGAACCTTGGTCCAAAATTGTCTCTTTGTTAGCCAATGCACCTATTGTAGGGTTCAGGTGCCTCAAAACATGGAAGAATTAGATTTGTTCAAATTGATGAAGTTGAATAGAAATCCTTTACAATATAGGAGAGACACTGCTGTTATGTAATATTTTTTTCTTCCCATGCTTGTCAAATTACAATTAATGAATCTCCAAAAACCATGATTTTCAGAATTTTTTCTTCAATCCCTAGTTCTACACCTTTCTAGAGAGATAGGAATTTAGTTTGGGTATTAGTAGAAATGCCCAGACCCCAAGCATATTGAATCTCAATTTTTTTGTTTGGGGAAAACAATCACCCATACCATTCCCACCACCCCTTTTTGAGGTTTTTAATATTTGGGTTTAATATTTTAGTTTATAATATTGGGTTTAATATCAAGATATACACTATATGGTGTTTAATATATATGGTTTATAATATTAGGGTTTAATATTAGGGATTATAATATTAAGGTTTATAATATTAGGGCATATAATATTAGGGTTTAATATTAAGGTTTATAATATTTGCGATTTTATTAGAGTTTAATATATAGGATTTATAATATAGGGTTTAATATATAAAATTTATAATATTAAGGTTTACTATATTAGGTTTATAATATGGGTTTAATATTAGGGTTTATAATATATGGTGTATAATACATATGGTTTATAATATTAGGGTTTAATATTAGGACTTGTAATATTAGGGTTTAATATTAAGGTTTATAATATTAGGATTTATAATATAGGGATTTTAATATAAAGGTTTAATATATAGGACTTTGTAATATTGGGTTTAATATTGAGTTTATAATATATAGGGTGTATAATATATAGTGGAGTGCTCATGGAATTTTAACAATATTAATAATATTAACAACATGCACTCTAGGGTTTCAATGTTAATTGAAAGATACTTAGTTGAATACTTATCTTCAACACTCTTCAACTTTGGTAAAACAAAATCACCTATTATTATTATTTATTAATATTAATAGTCAAACATAGTCAACCACATTATTTAAACATAGTCAAACAAAGTTAACCTTTATAGTCGATGTTTAAATAGTTGACCATGATCAAAATTGGTCAACCATATTTAATAAAAGTCAAAAGTCACTCATAGTTGTCCTCCGTCAATGTAACATGAACATATTCAATTATAGTCAACCATGGTTGACCAAATTCAAACATTGTCAACATTAGTCATGTTGATTTTTCCTTATTAGTTCAAAATTAGGTCTATGTCTAGAACATGATCACAAACACACTAAAATGCCACAACACCAAACACTTTTTACAATGGATAATGTGCAACAATGAATCAACAAAGTGTACAAGAAATTTTTCAACCCAAAACTTGATTGTATTACAACTTTAATACAACAAAGTTTGGGATCCCATACCAAGGATCATGGCCCTTACAATTAGCCCTGATAAAATGAAAAATAGGGCTTGATGTAAACAACACTTGAAACTTAATCTACCCAATAATAAGAACAAACTTGACTTATTTGTTGAAGAAACACTACACAAGCCCTCTTAGTCCACTTTAATTGAACACTTGGTAGGTCCTTTTCCACCTATACTTGCAGTTAATATGTTGCTCCAATACCTCTATCCTAACTGCTCATAAGGTCCTCTACCGATTCAAATTTTCTTGCATATACTAGCTCATCAATTCTTCCTTCTTTTATTGATCTAAGCTACTCCAAAGACACTAATCTTAGACTCCAAAAATCTACCCTTACACAATAACTCAACTTCTCAAAAGTCATTTCACTTAGGGCACAAAACACCAACACTCTCAAAGTCCCTTTACTCCATCAACGTGATTGTTCATAGGTCATACAAAACACTATCCAAACCCTATTGTTGAACACACTTCAAAACAACACTTCAACATCTAATCTTCAATGTATAAACCCTTCTTTATTTTCTTTATGACAAACCTTGTCTCTGTGCCAACTTCACACTCTTCCTTCTGCAATATAAGGCAGGTTTCAACCTCGTCTAGGATCATAATACCCACTAAAACTTCTACACAATACTTCTGAGGCTTAGTGGCCCTATCACAGAGAAAAAATAGAGAAAACATAATCTTCTTAGGGTCTCAACCCCCCCCCCCCCGCCCCCCCTCATGCAAAGGATACTAGATCAAAATAACAAGACTTTGGGACAAAATTTGGATGGTTGTACATGCATAGAAGAGGCCCTAAATAGGGCAGAAATCATCACATAGAGAAACCTCAATTCCTACCAATATAGACCTTCATTAAGGGATGAAAGACACACAAAAAACTCATCATAATCATGGGAAACTTTGACCATCAAATAGACATAAAATAACCACAAAATGCTCCAACTTCTTCCTTTCTTAAGGTATACGACTCTTTGAGGTAATTCACACTTCTTTGGGTAGATATCAATTGAGAGTTGATGCTCAATTGATGAAAAATTAACTCACTTTCACTCATAATGTTCTTGGTGGAGCACTTTTCACCAAGGGTCACATCTTTCATCCAAGCCGACCTGAGCCTGCATGCTCAAAGACCATCAAATTAAGAAATAAAATTCTTCTCATTTGGTTTTTACCTCTCCATTATAGCCTTAGGTGCCCATTAACCCATCAAAGGTGCCTCATGCATCCAATAGAATAAAAAATAATTTTCCCTTTGGTATTTCACACATAGATTTTGGTATAAAGCCCACCACTTGGGTACACTCCCCATAAAACACATTTTTTGTGGGTTAACTCTTCACAAACCTAGTACCACAGGGGTTGTGGGAGTACCTCCCACGCTACACATCTCAACACTCCCTCTTAGTGAGGAAGGTGCTTCCATTACTTGAAAGTAACTTGTTAGAGACACTAGCCTAATCTCTGGTGTCCACCACTACAACATACTCTATAGAATGAAAACAACTACCCTTGGTAGTGTCCTTGCATCTAAAATACTTTCGCCTCATCTTCTCATGATAGGTCTTTATCTAATTCCATCATTCCTTCTTGCCAGCTATAGAAGTCTCCTTACTCCCCATTGACCACACACTCTTCTTGGGTTGCAGATTATCCCTTTGAACATACAAACTCCCACTCAAACTTGACTCTGTTTGAGTCTCAAGAAATTGCTTCTTCCCTTGCTTTATAGGATTTCCCGTCACCATGCTCCCTAACTCCAATGATATCTCCAATTGAGTTAGAGCCTCTGTGCTTGAGCAACAATTTCCCATATTGAAATATCATCTCAAATCACTTCACCTTGATCATCGAGACAAACAACACACTGCACTTGAGTTTCGATACCCATAGTACATCTTGAAATCATAACAACCCACTTGAATCCATCATGAATGGCAGAACACCTAACCCTCTAACAACTTTCTAACTCTTGTTGCCAACCTCCATGTGCAACTTCGAGTCCCATTTAGTTAGAGTCTAAAAAACTTCACGCAATCGTATCATATGCTTCGACACTCCAGTATCCATGTACCATGCATTCTCATCGATGGCACCCTTGGAGAAATGAAAGACTAGAGAAAATTCCTCCTCCAACCTTTTTGAGAAGTCACCGAACCCACCTAAAGATGTAGCAACGCCAACTATCTCTTGTCATTATCTCCTTTCTTCTTTCGTAGACACTTGCTCGCATAATGACCATACTTTCTACATGTATAAAACTTCAACTTACTTAAATCCTTCTTCACTTTTCCATTCATCTTTCTTTCAAGAGCCACATTATCTTCATCAGACTTCTTCTTCTTGTGAAGATCCTCATCCCACAGTTCTTCTTGGATGAAGTTGTCCCATAACATGTTCCAATCTGGAAGCTTATCTCAAGCAACGATCCCTTTGATAAATGGCTTCTGTTCCTTAGATAATCCCTTCAAATTAGTCATCCCTAGCTCTGACTTTGGAAAGTTATCTCCATTGTCAAAAAGATCATCTCAAACTTGATAAATTATCATCAGATGCAAAGCCACACCTTCCCCATCCAATATCTTGGGGCTCTTTAAGTTGTCTCTCAACACCAATAACCAATTCTCATTCTTATTCTTATTCTCACAATCCCTTTACTCCATCAAAGTTATTGTTCATCAGCTATAAGACATTCTATCCAAACCCTCTTATTGAACAAACTTCAACGCATCACTTCAACACCCAATCTCCAACATATTAGCCTTTCTTTGTTCACTTTATGACAACCCTTATTTCTGTCCCAACTTTGCACTCTTCTTTCTGTAACATGAGGCAAGTTTCAACCTCCTTCAAGATCAAACTACGCATTGAAAATCCCATGCAATACTCTTGAGGCTTAGCAATCCTATCATAGAGATAAAACAAAGAAAAATATTATCTTCTTACGGTCTCAACCCTCCTCTTCATGCACATGATACTAGACCGAAATAACTTAACTTTGGGGAAAAAATTTGGATGGTTGTACATGCATAGAAAAAAGCCTTAACTAGGGCATAAATCATCACAGAAAGTGATCTCAATTCATTCCAGTACAAACCTCCATTAAGGGACGAAATACGCACTAAAAAACTCATATTACTCCTAGGAAAATTTGACTATCAAAAATATGTAAGATAACTACAAAATTCTCCAACTTCATCCCTTTCTTAAGATCTGAAACTCTCTGAGGTAATTCACACTTCTCTGGGAAAATATCACTTGAGATGTGATGCTCACTTGATTCCAAACGAACTCACTTTCACTCCTTCTTATAGTGTTCTTGGTGGAGTCACTTTTCACCAAGGGTCACATCTTTAAGCATCATTGGCCTTAGCCTACATGTTGAAACACCATCAAATTAAGAAATAAAATTCTTCTCATTTCTTTCGTGCTCTCCATTGTAGCCTTATGTTCCCTTTAGCCCATGAAAGGCGCCCCTCATGCATCCAATAGAATAAACAATAATTTTCCCTTGTGTCTTTCACCCACAACTTTGGGTATAAATCCCACCACTTGGGTACATTCCCACAAAACACATTTTTTGTGGTTCAACTCCTCACAAACCTAGTACCCGAGGGGTTGTGGGAGTACTCCCAAGCTACACATCTCAACAAGTTGGTCACAATCAAGATTAAAAAATGTTTATGTTTGATATTAATATTAATAAAGATGACTAATATTAATATTAATATTAAGGTTGATTATTATTATTATTATTATTATTATTATTATTAAATATAATATTAGTAGTTGATAACGATCAAAACCTAGTCAATGCTGCAATACTACATTACAAAATTACTAATGTGGTTGTGCTAAGGTTTATAACATCGTATATCAACCACATTTACTAATATGATTGTGCTAGGGCTTATAAAATATGGGTTCTTAACATTTGAGGTTATAATTTTTTATGTTTATAATATTTGGGTTTATAATATAGGGTGTTTGATATATATGGTTTAATTTATGCATATTATAATATTCAGGTTTATTATATAGGATTTATGATATGGGGTTTATAATATTAGGGTTTATGATATAGGTTTTATAGTATTGGGTTTAATATTAGGGTTTATAATATTGAGTTTATAACATTTGGGGTTTTTAATATTTGGGTTTATACTATTGAGTTTAATATTAGCGTTTGTAATAGTAGGTTTAATATTAAGGTTTATAATATTAAGCATATAATAAATATGCTTTATAATATTATGGATTAATATTAGGGGTTTAATATTACTACTTATAATATTAAAGATTTATATTAAGTTCTATAATACTAGGGTTTATAATATAGTGTTTTTAACATTAGGGTTTAATATTAAAATTTATAATATTGGGATTTATAATATTGAATTTATAATAGGGTTTATAACTTTAGGGTTTACAATATTGGGTTTATAATATTAGGGTTTTTAATATATAGAGCTTATAATATATAAGATTTTAGAATATATAGGGTTTATAATATATAATAGAGTGTTCATGACATTCTAAAGATATTAATAATAATATTAATGATATTTACATTAACATTAACATGCACTCTAGGGTTTCAATGTTAATTGAAAGTCACCCACTTAACTGAAAATTTATGTCTATTTATATAAATATATAATAATTAATATTAATATTAAATCGCTACCATACACATATAATTATTAATGTGGTTGATATACTAAGTTTATATCAGTTACATTTAGTAATATAATTGTACATATGTATTTGATATATTCCTATCTGCATATATAACCTACATTTATTTATATAATTATGCTAATTAATAAAATATTTAACATCTTATAAATAATCTTAAATTTATTAAAATTAAATATTATTAAAAAATTATACTAATTTACTTTAATTGACATTTTCTAAAGACAATTATAAAAAATTAAGACAAAGAAAAAAACAAAATTAAAAGACTTTAAAAATTAAAAAAAAAGAAAAATATAATAAATTTAAAAAAAATTTCAAAAATACTATTATAAATTATTAACAAAAATAATATATATATATATATATATATATATTTTATATTAAAATTTTATTTTACCTTAATATCTTTCCAATTTAATTAAAATACATCAATAGACAATATGAAAAATTGTAAATTTAACTAAACAATAACATTTATGAAAAATTGTAAATTTCACTGAACAATAACATTTGAAATAATATAGTCCATACCTTAATTCTTCTAAAGTACCTGAGATGAGCAACACCAATTGTTCAATATGTATCTCCCCAAAAACTAACAATAATGTAATTTAAGATTTCTAATTAGTTGAGATAGGAAAATAATTAATTATTTCCTATTGTTCAAAGATATCGTCATAAAAGAAAACACTTGAATTATATGTGATGCATGAAGAAAAACAACTGTTTCTTGTTTGAGTAAAAGCGTATTTTTTTTTTTTTCCTTTAGATATTTATATTTAAATATTTTTAATATTTTTTTTCCTTAAATATTTTAAAGAAAATATGTTTAAAATTTTAAAATTAAAATAAATTTATATAATATTTTTTTGTAAGTTTGGTAAGACTTATTTTTCATTAACATTAAAATAGGGCAAGTTATATCCATATCTATATGGTTAGGTGGCCTTAACCTGCCTAGAGGGAAACAAGATTTTTTGGCCACCTGACTGCATGATAAGCCATCCAGTAACAAAATGTGATAAGTCTAATCATCCATGGCAAGTAAGTCTAATTGTCTTTGTGATGCCTAGAATCTAAATAACTGTAAACATAACTATAAACATACTAGACATTATAGGACTACTGCATATAATAAAAAGAAAGACAAAGGGACAAACACCAAGCTAATCATCTTCCGTAGACTCGATAAGAGAAGGGTCCTTTGCGCTGGAGCCATGGAGCTCTGTTTGAGGGATGCGTGGTATGTGTTGCTCAATATGGCTGAGGCACCCATTCTATTTCTATAATTGAAGTTGAATTTTCTAAAATTCCTTACTATAATCTGGAAACCCATGAGTGGTCGCGGCCCCACTAGACAAAATCTCATCTAATGCTATGGCTAGGAGGCTCTTTATTAACCAATACAAGTGCAACAATTACTTGAATTGAGTTGCCCTGCCTCTGGTATGACTAGGATCAGGCACTAATGTTTGTCATTCATCCAAATCGATGTCCATAATCCCTGCTTTCTGATTAAGCTCTTCTTCCCGTTCCTTGATCAGCTGATGAACCTGGGCCGAGGTGCCCTCATGATACAATGTTGCCGCTTCATTGATGATGCTTGAAACCGAATTTCAGCCCTGAGCTCTGCCGCCAGAGGAGCTTGGTTGGTTACTCCCAAGGGATTCCTTGGAGCTTTTCCTTTAGATGTGCGAGCTCTCGGCAACTTTGCCCTTTCCGAAAGTGGAACGGGCCATGATAATTCAATACCTACAATTAGTTTGACTAACAAACAAAGACCTTGTAAATCACCTGGATGGGAGCTTTAACCCAGAAACACAAAGCATTGAGGGGTTGCCACAGATCTAGGGACCTATGAACCAGAGCTTGAAACAATCGAGAATGAACCCGTGCCCAGCGAAAATGCATCGGCGGAGCCTTCTCCAAGCCACCTTTTGGCACAGACCAAAGCCGAGGGAAACAAAGTTCACTATCAAGAAACTTCCTAAGCTTACCGTGGAAAACACTAGTTATACCATCCACACTTATGCCCCTGCAACATTCAAGGATGAAATTAACTCCTCGCATTCAAAGAGCCACCACTCCATGTGCTTCATGCATGTGGAGGATAGCAAGGAGGCACCTTGGGATTATCAACCTCATTCGTATGCCACTGCTCCATATGCTTAGTTCATGTGGAGGGTGGAAAGGAAGCACCTTGGGATTATCAACCTCATTTGTATGAAAGTATTATTACCACCAACTCGCACCTCGATCGAGGAAAATAAATCTATATAATTAAAATAATTCTATATTATTATTAAAATTTGATAATAACATTATAAAAATAAAATATTACTACTATTAAAACATTTATATTAACAATTTTCAAAATAAATTTGACTCAAATAAACCCAAATTTAAAAACATAAATATTAAATTTATATCATTGAATTGATGTTATGAGATATTTTAACTCATTTATATATATTTTTTGATCGATCTCCTAATTGTTACACTACTAGTTTTTTCTTTTCATCAATTTTAACTGTGATGTCCCCTGTGAATGTAAATATATATTTATCGCATTTTAAACAAAACGAATACTATTAAGTTTATATAATTAGTTAATTTTGGTTAAAATTTAATGGAAAGTGAAATGCCAAAATGATGGCAGTAATTGTTTGATTAAAGTTACATGGGAGTGAAATATCTGAAGGTTGACAATTTTACTTTTCTCAAGCAATTAGGTTGGGCAGTTACCCGCCCCTAACTACATCCTTGGAGATTTATTCCAAGGAAGGGATCAAGAGGATAGAGGTATTTGAGATCAAGAAAAGAGGATTTGATATTTAATTCAGACATGTGTCAACTGTATTGGAAGGACAGATAGATTGAAGGAGCTAATTCTCATTAAGACCAGATAGCTGCTATTATTCAAGACTATAAGTCTTGAGGAGAAACCCTATGAGAGGGTAGCTTGGGGGGAGACTTAGGCAGAATAGCGAGGCTGGAACCAAAAGTCTCATGGTTGGGAGGAAAACAAAAAAAAGAGTAAGGTATGTTAGGTACAGAAAACAGGAGCATTAGCGACAGACAAATAAGTATACTCTGGAATTACTAGAAGAATAATCATAAAATTTATCTTGTCAAATAGAATGATTGTTTGGCCTTGTTTCAAGTAAAATTATCTCTATTATTCATAGACTCGGTAGATAAAGAAAATAGTGTGTGTGATCCTGTAGATAGGGTAAATGCAAATAGTTATTTGTTGTTATTTCATAGACTCAGTAGATAAATAAAATATTGTGTATGACCTTGTAGATAGGGTAAATGCAAATAGTTATTTTCTATTATTTCATAGACTCAGTAGATAAAGAGAATACAGTGTGTGACCCTGTAGATAAGATGAAGGCAAATAGTTACTTCTGTTATTTCATAAACTTAGAAGATAAGTATAGACCATGTGTAACCCTAAAGATTGGGTAAGATGTGAGTAGTTGTTTTCTGTTTCTGAACAAGAATCTTAAAAACCTCCGAAGGGTAAAATAAATACCGTGAGTAAAATTTGAAAGGTAGCCTATAGAAAAGACATCAAGAACTTAAATAACCCTGTAATAGGGCAGAGCTGGAATAGCATTCTACGGAAGATTATACTCATTAAAATTTCCAACTAAGTAAACTAAGGTGCATGGAAATTCCGCTTTAACAATCCACAGTGCATAAATCATAACAGACGTGAATAACTTTGTATAGAAATATCAATGTACAACACTGGATGCTAGGATGTTGTAAGTCAACAAAAACAAAATTGCCACAGTAAAAGTCTTAAACCAAAATTGTCGTTAGAGAATTCTATAATTCCAAAACAACAGAGGAATAGGGTTACGAATCCCAAGAAAAGGAAAACCTTGAGCATACAAGCATTGTTGTAGTCAATATCCAGAAAGAAAATAAAGATATATATATGAAAACTGATAAAGAGTCAAGTTTATTTCCGAAAACACAAGCACAAACCAGAACCCCCAAATCGAGGGTTTCTTCATATATCATTGAACTTACAATGCCTAACCCCCAAATGTGACATTAGAAACTTTATCACTAAAAGAAGAAAATTACAAGCTAGAACAAAAACAATGCGGACCACAACCTCTTAGTTACAAAAATCTGGCTCTGGACCCTTAAATATTTACACAGTCCAAGTAACCTCTATTGAAATTACATAGTCCGAATTCACTTAATGGAGGAGAAATCTAAAAACTCTTTTCCAGAATTAACCTAAATCCCTCAGTAACTGCTCATGCATACCCGATGATTCCTTGCTTATAGATTGCAAGGTCTGGTAGATTGGGTGAGGGCTCCAAAACCTTTAGCAAATGAGCATGAAAATCCTTGGCAAAACCTAGATAGGCAAAGCAATGAATATTAAGTATTAAGATTAAAAGTTAAAGGAAAAAGGGAAAGAGGAAGACGAATTGCAGAGAACTGTTGCTAGCTAAGGGAGCAGAAACACATCCCTGACCAAGTGATAATAACCCACCAACAACACCCAGAAGCAAGAACAACAATGATGGGTGATCTTTGGAACAGAGGAAGGCCCTCAGACTCCATGGTAAAGTAACTATGATCAAGAAATAAATGTGCCACAAAGAGAAGGCATGAACAGACAAAGTCATTCACCTCAGAGGCAACTCAACGGAGAGTCGAAGCCTAACCCTCTGGGTGGAAAACACAATAAATGACCAACCTCCATACCATGAAAGAGCTTAGACTAGTGGGCATCCATCTCCACCATTCAATCTGGAGTACACCAGAATACCATCGATGAAGCACACTTACCTAAGCACAGAGAACCAAATGTGAACCACAAAGAAGACTTCAGAGGCAGTGTTCCCACGTTTCTAGGGTAGTGAGCCGCCCAAAAAGATAAGAGAGTAATAAAGACACTGTACCAACTACCAATTTTAAGTGTTGCTAAGTTATAAAGTTGATACATTCGACTTGAATGCACTTTGGAGAAAATAAACCTTATCACGACATAATATGACGGGTCTGTAGCATCAAGGCAATGAAAACCGTATACCGTAGTCCAACAATATACTCTGAGATTATAACTGTACTTGCTAAAAAGGGATGAATACATTGATTGGCTTGTTGAATGATAGAATATATATTGTTTGGTTCGTTGAATGGTAATATACATATTAATGTTACTGATATTGACTAATAATTAAAAAGAAAATTGTTTATGGGTTTATGAAATGTGGTATCAGAGTGATCAGGTTACAAAACTGAGCCCTCTGGAAAATAAATTAGTAACAACATTTGTGATGTACACAGAGGAAGAAAAGCGGCAGCTATGAGGAGAATCAGAACTACACCACACCGAATTGTGACTCGGACAGGACCAACATCATTTCAGGAGACCAACCCTAAGGTATGGGTACAATTGCGGGAAGAGCCGTGTAACACTAATAATGTGATCTTGGAAACTGTGCAAGTGTTAAAAGATGAAATGGCTCGATTGTGGGAAGATAATGAAAGGTTGATGCAAGAATAGGAAAATATCATGAAGAGTCTATCAGATAGACAGAATCAACGGAAACCAATTCCCAGTCCTAAGCACAGAAACATGACTAGCAAACAATAATTTCATACTGAGAATACAAAAACTAAATGCGGTGAAGAGAATCAGGAGGAAGAATCTGGTAATGTATGAGAACACAAAACACAAAAGAGACAAAAAATAGAACTACAGGGATAATTTTAGAAAATAAAGCCTCCCCTCTTTGATGGTGAACAAGAAGAGGCAACAGAGGGTTGGCTCATCAATATGAACAAGTAGTTTTAGTTGTACGAATATGATCATAACTTAAGGGCTTGATTGGACATCTTTCATTTGCAAGGAAAAGACACTTTGTGGTGGGAGGAAGTAAAAACAATACGTGGTGTAAATGAGCAGAGCATAACTTGGGACAAATTTCAAAGATATTTTAAGGAGAAATATTTAACTGGAATATTCTATGACGAGAAAGCCAAGGAGTTTCATGACCTTCGATTGGGTCAACTATCTATGGATGAATTCATAACAAAATTTACATCCTTACAATGGTATGTCCCATACATATGGGAAGAAAAAGCTAAGGTGCAACGGTTTATCAACAACTTGCTTTTGTTTATGAAAGAGCGCCTTGAGTTCGATAACCCGAAAATCATGGATGAAACCATATGAAAGGCTCGAATATGCTATCAGAAAACAAGTAAAAAGGGGATGGAGGTAAGAGATGGAATGACAAAAAAGGGAGTAAATTTTCCTCCAGTAGTAAGGGGAACAAGATTATGGTCAATAAATCCCCTAAGGGGAAGGCAAATAAAAACATGCACAAAAATCAGTCTGGATTTAAAATTCCCAGCGAGTCCAAGACAAATGAAAAATTAGTGAGGACTGAAGTGGAGATGGTAGATAGACCCCCAATACAGGGCTGGGGATGTGGAGGACCCGTTATGTTAAAAACTGTCCACATAGCAAGGGAACCAATCAGGTGGCACAGATTCAAGAATCATCAACGCTGGGAGAAGTGGTAAGAAGCATTCCTAAAATCAATGATGCTCTTAAAGACCATCAGGCAGAATACCAGCCAACCATGATAGAGTTAGAAGGTAAAATCTTCGACTGAACTGTGTCTATTTTAATTGATCCAGGAGCTACTTTGAGTTATATTAGTCCCAAAATAGTATAACGATGCTGTTTGCAAGCTGTTAAGTTTAAAATTCCTTAGTTAGTGCAATTAGCTACAAGAGCCAAATGAAGAGTGTTGGCCAAGGTCAGCAGTTGTTCCGTACAGTTAGCAGGTCATTCTATTATGGCAGACTTGAATGTGTTGCCCTTAAGATCGTATGATATTTTAGTAGGCATTGACTAGTTGGAAAAATATTGGTCCCTCATTAACTATAAAATCAAAGCAATTAACTATATGGATGAGGAAGGAAAGAGGTAGAAAATTCAGGGGATAATAAGACCCTTAAAGCTGAGACTGGTAACAACCTCTCAATTAACAAAGTGTATCTGGAAAGAATGCCAGATTTGTGCAATACAAGTAGGATACACTAACTCAAAAGAAAAGTCTCTCTCCTTAGAAAATATGCCGGTAGTGAAGAATTTTCCGGACATGTTTCCTGAAGAAATTTAGGGATTTCTGCCAAAAAGAGATATAGATTTCACCATTGAATCGATTCTAGGAGCTTCTCTAGTATCCTGAGCTCCTTATCGCATGAGTATACTGGAGTTAACAGAACTAAAAGTGTAATTACAAGAACTGCTTGATAAAATATATATTCAACTAAGTGTATCACCTTTGGGAGCTCCGATGCTTTTCGTTAAAAAGAAGGATGGAACCTTGCGAATGTGCATGGATTATCACTAGTTAAACAAGTTAACCATCAAGAACAAATATCCTCTACCTCGTATAGACGAGTTGTTTGATCAAGTGAAGGGAGCAACCGTATTTTCAAAAATCGACCTTCGCTTTGGTTATCATCAAATTAGAATAAAGGAGGAGGATATAGCAAAAACAACCTTTAGAACTCGATATGGGAAATACGAGTTCGTTGTACTGCCCTTCGGGTTAACTAATGCCCTCGCGACCTTCATGTGCCTCATAAACAGTGTATTCCATCAATATTTGGATAAATTTGTGTTGATTTTTATCGATGACATACTAATTTACTCTCGGACGGTAGAAGAACATAAATAACATCTCTTTATTGTCCCACAAGTTTTAAGAGAACATCAATTGTACGCCAAGTACAACAAATGTGATTTATTTAAAGAAAAAATCCAATATCTTGGCCATGTCATTACTAAGGATGGAATAACTGTAGACCTAGAAAAGATAAAAATTATAATGGAGTGGCCAGTGCTAACAGATGTGGCTGATGTAAGATCATTTATGGGTCTAGCTGTATACTACAGGAGATTTGTTGAAGGATTTTCCAAGGTAGCATATCCTATTACCTATCTGTAAAAGAAAGGAAAAAGATTTTAAGTGGAGCGTGGATTTCCAAAGGAGTTTTATTCAGCTTAAACATTTACTCACCATCATGCTCATTTTAAGAATTGTTGATCCAAATAAAGGTTATGTGGTTTGTACAGATGCTAGTAAGGAAGGTGTAGGTGGTGTACTAATGCAGGAGGGAAAGGTTGTTGCTTACGAGTCTAGGAAGCTTAAGGAGTATGAGAAAAAGTATTCAATCTATGACTTAGAGATGACAATAGTCATTCATGCATTAAATATGTGGCGACATTACTTGATGGGTAAGAAATTTCTGTTAATGACTGATCATCATAGTTTAACTAACTATTTTAAGCAGCCCACTCTGAATGTTAGGCAAGCTCATTGGGTTGATTTCTTAAGCGGATTTGATTTTGAAATTAAACACTTGAAAGGAAAAGAGAACCATGTCACGAATTCTTTAAATAGGAAGTTCAACTGTTTATATGAGGTATCATTCAATGAGGTGAAAAACACATTTAAAGAGAAAATTAAAGAGGAAACAATATAGGATCCGGAATATCAATTTTTATGGCAGTAAGTTAAAATCTGAACAACAATGAACAATAGCTGGGATACGAAGTAAATTAAGAAGGTATACTGATTTATAGAGGAAGGATGTATGTACCTAACTAAAAGGTTATTACAAATTTAATTTTAGATGAATATCATAAAGTTCCCTATGCCGGTCACCTCGGATATCAGAAATTGATAACCGCAATCAGAAAGGAATATTTCTGTCCCGACATGAAGAAGGAGGTGGTTGAATATTTGGCTCGCTATTTGGAATGCCAACAAGTAAAAACATAATACCATCACCCAGTTGGATTGCTCCACCCATTACCTATTCCAAAATGGAAATTAGAAGTTATTTCTATCGATTTTATAATAGGGCTACCCAAATAAAAAAAACATAATGATTCAATAATGGTGGTAGTTGATAAGTTGAGTAAATCTGCTCATTTTATACCAGTACAATCTACTTATAAGGCAGTTCAGATCGCTAATATATTCATGCAAACTGTTTTTAGGTTGCACGGTATACCAAAAATTATAATTTCGGACCGTGATGTAAAATTTACATAAGCCTTCTCGAAAGATTTGTTCAGAGGTCTAGGCACTCAGCTGCATTTTAGTATTGCCTACCATCCTCAAACGAATGGGAAGACTGAGCGAGTAAACCAAGTAGTGGAGGATATGATTCGAACCTATGTAATGCAGCAGCCGTATAAGTGGAAGGAGTATATACATCTAGTAGAGTTTGCGTATAATAAAAACTACCACACTTCTCTGCAAATGAGTCCTTTTGAAGTGCTGTACGAGTGTAAATGTAGGACTCACTCAAATTGGGGTGGCCTAGAAGATAAGTTAATGCTAGGACTTGATATGCTAGCAGAAATGGAGGAAATGGTCAAAAGGGTACGAACCAATTTAAAATCTGCTCAGGGCTGACAAAATAATTATGCTGACCGGGAAAGAAGTTTCTGAGAATTCCAAGTGGGAGATCATGTCTATGTTCGTGTTTGAGCCAAGAAAAGTACAATGCAATGGAATGGATGCGCTAAATTGGCACCTCGATTTTGCGGTCCTTTTCAAATTTTAGCTCGAATTGGACTTGTGGCTTATCAACTTGCTTTACCCAACCATATTCGTGTGCATAATGTCTTTCATGTTTCCGTATTAAAGAAATATATATATGATCCCAAACATATAATAAATTGGCAGGATATACAGGTAAGTCAAAGGAGTTAAATTCTTAATGGCCTATCTTATATATATATATATATATATATATATATATAAAGATTGCAAAGCTAATTTTTATTTTTATTTTTAAAAAATGGGTTGACTAAAGTTTTACTCTGGCATACAAGTCGAACCGGAAGGCAAGTTCTTGGTCGAACCAATGGGTATACTCAATCGGAGAGAAGTAATGTTGTGGAGACGAGTTATCACCCAAGTTAAAGTGCAGTGGCAACACTTTGGGCCAGAGGAGGCCACTTGGGAAGATGAATAGGCTATGAGGGAGATTTTTCCGAATTTATTTCCAGTAGAGGAACATCGGGACGATGTTCAGTCTTAGGGGGGGAAGATGTGATGTCCCCCGTGAATGTAAATATTTATTTACCACATTTTAAACAAACTAAATACTATTAAGTTTATATAATTAGTTAATTTTGATTAAAAGTTCATGGAAAGTGAAATGCCAGAATGATGGCAATAATTGTTTGATTAAAGTTACATGGGAGTGAAATGTGTGAGGTTGACAGTTTTACTTTTCTCAAGAAGTTAGGTTGGATGGTTACCCAAACCTAACTACTTCCTTGGAGATTTATTCCAAGGAAGGGATCAAGAGGATAGAGGTATATGAGAACAAGAAAAGAGGATTTGAGATTTAATTCAGAAATGTGTCAACTATGCTAGAAGGACAAACATATTGAAGAAGTTAAGTCTGGTTAAGACCAGATAGCTGCTATTATTCAAGACTATAAGTCTTGAGGAGAAACCATGTGAGAGGGTAGCTCGGGGGGAGACTTAGGTGGAATAGTGAGGTTGGAACCGTAAGTCTCACAGTTGGGAGGAAAATAAAAAAAAAGAGTAAGGTCTGTTACGTACGGACAATAGGAGCATTACCGACAGACATATAAGTATACTCTGGAATTACTAGAAGAATATTCATAAGATTTATCTTGTCAAATAGAATGGCTGTTTTCTGTTGGGAATCAGATCCCCCCACAGAATGTTTTGGGGCTCAAAGCCCAAGTTTTGGTCAAATGTATTGTAAGACTCCGCGAATTGCGAGCGCGAAGCGTGAAGTATAGGTTGAGTCATAGGGTTGTCCGCCCTAAGTTTTGTAATGTAATGTAATGTCATGTCAGCCTACCCATGGTCCGCGGACCATGGGATTGTATAAATAGAGCGAGGCTCTAAGTTGTAAAGATAGCTAAGGAATAAGAGATAGAGGAATACGAATGGTTCGAGCATAGAGGAAGAGTCTAAGTGTATTGGGTCGTAGTAGTAGGAAGAGGCTCTATAGTTGAGTGCGTAGAGGTCTAGTAGAGTCTGCGGCTGAGTGCGCGAACCCTTGCAGCTGAGTGCGTAGGGCGGTGTTGAGTCTGTAACCTTGAACGAAGAATAATAAAGAGAAGTTGATTCCAAATTCGGTGCATCTGCTTGTGTATTGCATTCTTTACATTTATATTGTTTTGTTTATCGCGCGCACTTATATGATTGCTGGATATACTGTTAATTATCACTAGTCTTACATAGATAAGTTAAGCAATCAGGTAATAACAGATTAAATAGTAAGTAACTTGGGTGTAACATGGATCGTGTCCCGAGTAGGATTGCGCGAAGGCAGCATCACAGGTTGCGAGGGACTAATAGATGCGCATAGCGATGTGCGCACAGGGTCAAACCGCGGACTGCCAGAACCTCATCAGATATCCCCAGGGTGCAGAAACCTGGTTTTAGCACCCTCCCATACTGCTTCAGGTGAGACCTCAGTCTGTGCTTCGTGGACTGTTGCCGAAAGGGCTAGTAGTACTGGGATTTGCTTGGCTAAATTACCTTTGAACCTAGGTTAGGCCTATACAAGCCAACAAATGGTTCCGTTGCCGGGACCGGGATCTGCATAAGGGATTTCTGATGTCGTGCCATTGGAATCCAACAAAGAAAGAAATTGAAGAGTGGTTGGACAAGAAGATTCACTAGTTCATAGCACAGGAAAATAGAAATCCGCGAATATCTAAGGAACAGTGGTTGGAGCGCTACTTGTATACGAAAATCCACGGAATTTTCTTTGCATCCTTTCCTTCTGAGCTGTATGAGTGGATCATGAAGCTAGCGGATAGTCAGGGAAGGTGTAGGCTCTACAAACCAATTGTGTGGACTCCAGAATGAGTGCATAGACTAGAAGCATTAGGAGATAAGATCGCGTGAGCTATGGACCATTGGCTCGATCGAATTATAGGAGGGTTTATCACTGAGTTCGTGGTAGATACGACCGTTAGCTACAGTGAGGCAGAGCGACGCTTCCTCAAAGGACTATGAGGTAAGTATATTAAATCTTTGAACACTTGGATTAAGATGCTATTGTGTGAAAAGCGGGTGATGCGAATAAATTAATGTTTGGAGCGACGCGAAGTGGGAAGATCTACAGAAGCAGAGGTAGTGAAGAATTAGAAATCAGTCCTTTAATTTCAGCCTCACGGGAAAGTGAGGAAGAGCTCGCGAAAGTTTCTCCAAGAAGCGCGATCAGTTTGATATGGCATCGAATTCCGCTCTTACCACCTCCACCTACACTGCCACTCATCTCACCCCCCTTACCTCCATCTCCACCCACCCCACCTTTGCCACCACCACAATTCAGTATGGCGAGTGCGATCAAACTATTGGTGTTGAGAGGAGTAGCAAATGAAGATTTAGACCAATTATGGTTCGTAGTAAGGGCGGTATGGGAAGCACAAGGAGTCATGGATGACAATATCAAAATGGCAATGCTAGTTAGTGCGATGCATGATCACGCGTTAACATGGTACATCAAACATTCTAATGATCATCCAAACGTAGGAATCGCAGAAATCTAGACCACGCTGAATAGCCAAAGTCGGAGACACAATCAATTATCGGGTTTAAGGAGATCGCAATGCTCTCAGGCGAGACCCCCTGAGATTTGGACCAAAGACTGAAGGGTATGATTCGTGAAGCCAATATGACTTTGATGGATGGAAAACACCGCGCATGGTTTGTAGCATCACTAACGCCGCACTTAAGGACGACACTGTCACAACAAAAAATTTCCACCTAGGCCGAAGCTTTAGAGATGGAAATGAGATTGCATGAGACCCATATACAAGACCTTGGGTTGGGAGTCCAACAAATCCACGTGCAACTGCAAAATCTGTGTTTGAAGATGTAGAGTTTGAAATAGGACAAGACACCTCGGTCAGAGGCACACGAGGAGGTATGGCCCATAAAATGCAAAGGCCAGGAGCATGACAAGGACCACTATCCAGTGTTTGCAAATTACTTGGCAGGAGGAGGGCCGATGCCGTTAAGACCTGAGTTATAGGCAGGACCAAGCGTGACACTTGCATTATGGTGCACGATCTGTCAGATAGGAGGAAAGCACACTACAGATAATTGTCATCTATTACAGAAGTATACGTAGACGTCCCAACAATTGTTTTGTAATTTTTGCAGGTTGGTAGGACATAATGAATGCACCTGCAGAAGCTATGAACTAATGATGGATCAGACTCCTGCCTACAGGGTGCAAATCGAAATGTGAGCCCTCAGCCCAAATGGAGGAATGACGTGCACTGGATTTCAGGGGCACGGTCGAGGTCGAGGTGGAATGGGACCAAGAAGGGGTCGCGGACAACTAATCTATTACAATTGTGGAGGGCCAGGGCACTATGCCCGCATTTGTACAAACCCAACAAGGACATCATGTTTGTATTGTACTCAATTTGATCATGAGGCAGAAGACTGCCCTTCATTGATAGCGAGGATGCGCAAAAAAGGGGTACTCCAACCCCCTCCGACTCAGAATTTGCAGATGATGAGGTCTAAGTTGCGTGAAGAAGACCCGAATGTAAACATGATGCTCAGGAGTGGTATGACCACTAGTGATGATAAAGGGAAGCAGTCAGAAGAAAGTGTGTGGGTTCGCAAGGCTCCTACAAAGGAACCTGAATTTGATTTAGAACGCACGAAGGAGACATTCATGGAAGCTAAGAAGAGCTTCACGGAGGCCTCCACTTCAGGTAGTAAGGATCAACTAGAACTAGGGATGGATCCTTCAATGCTCACTACCTTTTTGGAGACATGCATGAAACTGCTACGCGACAACAAGGTAGTAAAAGGACTACAGGAACTTATCACTAGGTGCGCGGGGTCAGGAGAACTGCACGTGGTCTGGAAACTTGGAAAGCATGCATTATGCACAGGAAGGGAAATGAGGTTGATTGTGCAAATCAGTGAGTATGAAATGGATTAGGTAATCCTGGATCTCGGATCGGACATGAATGTACTACCAAAACAAACATGGGAATGCATGGGCAGACCTGCGCTATAGTGGTCTCCTATTCAGTTACGAATGGTGAACCAACAAAAGATCTTGCCCATGGGAAGATTGCAAGGGGTAACAGTAGATATTGAAGGTGCAAGCGCATAGGTGGATTTTGAAGTGATAGAGATTGTCGATAACAGTTATCCCTATCCCGCGGTACTAGGAATAGACTAGGCCACTGATATGAACAGAGTCATAAATTTGAAGAAGCACAAAATGATCTTTGAAAAAAAGTCACTTCGCGTAGTAGTACCGCTAGATTCAGTCGAAAGAGTGTAATACACTGAACCGGTGCACGATGATTATAGTGATGACGATATTGATTATATTTATAAGATAACTACGTGAGAACAGGATTGGGTGAATCCAACTGCAGATGGAAGAATTTCGTGGGAGCGTGAAAGCTTTTGCACTTCAGATTTAGATGAAGAAGTAGAGCGATGGCAGAATCGGCTGCACAAAGTAACAACACTTAATTGCAACATGATGGTTCGATCACTGCGCTGCATGACAACAAAGGAAAGGGATCTGCCTACATATGATGGGTTGATAGCGGTGGATGAATTCTTGAACAAATTTGAAATCATAGTACCAGAACAATAGCGATTCGATGCTTTGAAGTGGGCACTGCATGCAACGCCTGCACGATGCTGGGGTACGCATCAAGGAAGTTTTGAGGACTAGCATGGATGTAGAAGGATGATGCACCTATGCTTTGGAGAACCCCAGCTCAGAACGAGAACCAGTCACCAGGGGCTGAACAACTTGCGCCCACCTTTCCCCATGGATACAGACATATGCTGTACATCCCACATAAGCACACACCACTCCCATAATAGAGAATCGGAACAAAACCCAGCAGTAGGAAAGGTGACGTGCACTACCAAATATCCATGGAGAAGCATTCGGTAGGGTGTGCGAAGTACTGAACATGGCTCATGAGGTGAAACACACTAATTGAGACCTGCACGTACCAGTGGCTCGATGGGCCTATAGGACCATGTGCAAAACATTGACCGTGGAAACGATTCCAAAGGTGCCGAACAGAGTAGCGACCATAATTTCTTAAGAGAATGCAAAGAGGAATCCACATGTAATAGCTCCTGTAGATGTGACAATGCGTGAAGACCAGGACAAAGAAATCACACAGTTACATGAGGTCGAATACATAAGGATTTAGGAATCCATTCAGTGAGGGAACCTTAGACTTCGTGAACTCGAAAAAGATTGGGTATGACTAAGGAAGAAAAGCATTTTGATGGACGCAGAGGTCAAAAGGCTGGAAAATGAGATCAAGCAAGCATGTCTTGTTAATAAACCAAGGATGAAAAGGCAAGGTGCGGAAGATCATACCACTGAATTAGAGGACTGTTGCCTAGAATTTATGACTTTGCTGCCATGGCTACGACTGCATCTCACCAAACGCAGCAACCAGGGGAGCACACTACATATGATATAACGCGTGGCGCACACTGTCGTGAGTGCAATTTAGGATTTTCTGCGGACTTTATTGGAAGGCAAGTTGAAGCTTTGCACAGGTGGTGCGACCACCTGACTAACCATAGAAAGCATAGTCTCAATGTTCCATGGAGTTGAAAGAGAGCATGGGACTATAAAAGAGTCTGTTTGGGAGCTGCGCGATAAAGGAGGTGCGCGCAGAATCAACATGTCACAAGGTTCGCACTTATGCACGGGGGTTGCGCTGCCACGCGGATAGGTTGGGAAGTGACCGTTGGTGTCACTATTCATGACAGGATGTCCGATTTAAGGCCAAATAGAGCGGGCGACGGGCATTTAAGACGCGAATTAAGGGCAAGATTTGGGACAATCTACTGCCAAGAAAGCATTGATGGCCTAGAATTGGGGGGAACAGTCGAATTTGAATTCATAAGGTGCTATAAAACTCCAGGGGCTAGCCACAAGAAAACATTTGTTCACTTGAGATTTGAGCAGTTGATTAGAGCCCAGAGTGTTGAGCGCCGAGTGATATTCGAGCCCCGAAGTTCGTGAATGACCACATATAGTTCAAACAAGATGGTGGCTACTAGGAGAGGTTTGGGCTTTGTAGAAGGAACTGCTGACGAGGCCACGCAGAACCCCATGGTACACGATGTTCCTGAAGATATTGGGGATGCGCTAGAAATCCCGAAATCACCTCAGACGTCGAGACCTAAAAAAGATAAGCAGGGAGTGGGACCAGTCCACATGTCCTCGAGGAATCTGCGGTTAGGTAAGCTCTCAATCAAAGAAAAGGGCAAGACTGTCACCATTGAGTCAGATGATGAGGAGGAGGACTTACAAGCTCTGATTTCCGAGGTTGAAGAGGAAGAAGAAGTGGAGGTGGACATCCAACCAATGCGCTCTGCAGCAAAATTGCCCGAGTATTTCCCTCCGTGAAAGGTGAAAGTGAAGGTACTAAAGGATCTGGATGCAATGAAGAGTGTGATCCAAACCCTGCTCCTCCCCGACGAAATTACCTTTGAAGGTCTTCTCCTAGGACATGTACCTACCCTAAAATTCAAAGATTGGGACCTCGTGGACAACGAGAAGTTCCCACACTTAGAGACAAAGAGCCTAATGAAACAAACTATGGAGGGGCCGGTGATCACATTACAGCTGCGAAAATGGCTGCACAGTGTGGAGAAGGCCGGGTTGCTGCATTTGCTATGGATACCACACTTTCACCGCGTGCCCATCACCATTTTTGTCATCAGGAAACTGCTTTTCTTGTTGCATGATAGGTACTTATGGCTGGAGGAGCTTATTCCCATCACGACGGATCTCATCCATAGAATTTATCGGCTTCCCTATAAGGGAAAAGACCCTGTGACGATAGCAGGAAAAAGCGGCGATTTGACTCTCATGGAAGCCATGAAGAAAAAATATAAGCTCAAGAAGAAAAAGAGGGGTTATGCCATCAACATTATTAAAGATAAAGGGGTGCGCATAGCCACCCAACTCTTGGCTGGGAAGGTAATGAGAAAATGTCACGACGATGAAGTACCACTGTCGTTAGTTGCATTGGCCGAGCAATGCGCAGAGGGGGTCCAATTCAACTAGGCTGAGTTCTTCTGTGAGGAATTCTTGATCAACTGCAAAGAAGCCCAAGAGCAGGGCAAGACCTTCCACTACGCATGGTTGCTCTTGTCCATTTTGCTGGTAGTGGGAGAATTAACAGAGGACAGTCAGTTCCTGAACATTGAGCATGATATACCAGAGGCCGTAAAGTACGCGTTGCTCTAGGATACCAAGGACGCGAAGCGGATTCGCGATATGAAGATCTTCTGGGTGTTCATGGAAGCGAGCATCCGGATGTGGATTAATCGGAGGCCGCACCTGTCCCCAACAATTTACAACAGTTTGTGGAGCTTTTCAGACTTCAAGGCGGACATGCACAATGTTTACATGAAGGCGCGAAAGGATCCGACACAGTAGTGGACCAAGCTCCCCTTCATCACCACTGATGATGCAATTTTCACAGTGTTAGAATCATGGCCTCCCAAGTGGCGCGCACTAGATTTAGCGGAGTTGGATAGGACAAAAACACAGAAAATAAAGGATGAGGCCAAGCTGCGCGTCACACAGCTGGCCGAGAAGAGGTGCAATGAACAAGCGACATCGGAGGTAAGGGCAATCTGTGAGGCAGCACAGGCAACCGCGGAGCAGGCAAATGCCACCGAAGTAGCAGCAGCAGCACAGATAACAGGGGCCACAACAACGCAGCAACAAGCAGGCCAATAATTTTCTATAGGACATGAGGTAGAGGACATAGACCTTGCCGAAGAAGGCATGGACCTGGGCACAACTTCCACCCAACTCAAAAGGCTACGCGTCACAAAGAGATCGGGTCCACAGAAAAAGGTCAAGGCCTCCAAATTGACCATCGACCCGATCACGTTAATGGAAGCTGACCTTTATGACATCGGCATGACAGTTCGCAATGTCACCAAGGAAGCGCTCGAAGAAGTCATGTCGGAGCAGCAGACTGTGTTGGGGGCCCTAAGGGTGCAGCTGCAGGAACTACAGGTGCGGCCCCCACAGGAAGGAACCGTAGCCACCTATGTCACAGCAGGCACATCAATAGCAAAGCAGATGCTATGCGCAAGGATGGCCAATACCATAGTACTACCGGAAGGGGCGCTAGCAGCAGAGAATGAGATAGACAGAGCCGCGGTTGGCACGATCAAGGGACTTGGCCTCAATTTGGCTGCCCTTCTACGAGACACATTGTACCAACTGCATGACGGAATAACAGCAGAGCTCTACGCCAGGGAGGGCCACGCGATTTAGGTGATGAGTGACAAAAAGATCAACATTGAACAACTCAGCCTGCAACATGACGAACAGGTGTCGCAAAACTAGTAGTTAGTACAGATAGTGGATGAAGCATGCCAGTGTGTCCTAGAGTTGTCCATTGCTACAGACCTACCAACAGAAGTGCTGATCCACTATTTGGCAAGTGGATTCTGAAACGCACGCGAGGAAACAACGTGAGTGCAGTTGGAGCTGAATCTCCAAATTACTGAGCTGCAGCTGAAGGTGCAGCCTTCCACTCCCCAGAAGTTCTAGAGCAGCGCGTTAGTGCTATCCAAATAGGGTTGGAATAAATTGGACGGGCAGTGTAGGACTGTACCAATATGTTGGACCCAGCCTTTGGCGTCCTCACATCCTTACAGGAGGGCCCCAACATACAACGCCTGGAAACAGAGGCGCGTGAACTTCAGGAGCAGTACGATAGTGTCCGAGGAACTGCGCAGACAGTCGTTCTCACTCAATGGCTCGCAAAGATGAAGCAAGCAAGGGCACTGAAAGAGCAAGTGGATGCCGCAAGATAGAAAGATGCACTTCTCGAAGCGCGCATCCAGCCATGGATAAACGAGGCCTTCACCATTATGGTATATATCGAGGGAAAGCTCGTACAGATGTAGGGGCTCTATGCACTAAAGCAGGGATTTGATCCTCACAATGAAGCATTGGAAGAGCACATGCAACAGGTCCAACAAATCGCAGAGCAGTGCACAACGGATCTCCGAGCAGTGTGGGACCAGTTGGAGGGACTTCGCGCCAAGATCTCTACGCCAACAGAGTGACTCGAGGGTGAGTCACGATGTTTGTGTTGGGGGCCTGTTGGGCATCGGATCCTCCCACAACATGTTTTGGGGCTCAAAGCCCAGGTTTTGGTTAAAAGTATTGTAAGACTCCGCGAATTTGCGGGCGCAGAGTGTGAAGTATAGGTTGAGTCATAGGGTTGTCCACCCTAAGTTTTGTAATGTAATGTAATGGCATGTCGGCCTACCCATGGTCCACGGACCATGGGATTGTATAAATAGAGCGAGGCTCTAAGTTGTAATGATAGTTAAGGAATAAGAGTTGGAGGAATATGAATGGTTCGAGCATAGATGAAGAGTCTAAGTGTATTGGGTTGTAGTAATAGGAAGAGGCTTTGCAGATGAGTGCGCAGAGGCCTAGTAGAGTCCACAGTTGAGTGCGCAGGGCGGTGTCGAGTTTGTAACCTTGAACAAAGAATAATAAAGAGAATTTGATTCCAAATTCGGTGCATCCGCTTGTGTATTACATTCTTTACATTTACACTGTTTTGTTTATTACGTGCACTTATATGATTGCTGGATATACTGTTAATTATCACTAGTCTTACACATATAAGTTAAGTAATCAAGTAATAACATATTAAATAGTAAGGAACTTGGGTGTAACACAGATCATGCCCCGAGTAGGGCTGCACGAAGGCAGCATCACAGGTTGCAAGGGACTAATAGATGCACGTAGCGATGTGCGTGCAAGGTCAAACCGCGGACTGCCAAAACCTCATCAGACATCCCCAAGGTGTGGAAACCTGGTTTTAGCACCCTCCCATACTACTTCGGGTGAGACCTCAGTGCGCCATCCATGGATTGTTGCCGAAAGGGCCAGTAGTATCGGGATTTGCTTGGTTAAATCACCTCTAAACCTGGGTCAGGCCCATACAAACCAACATTTGGCCTTGTTTCTAGTAAAATTATCTCTGTTATTCATAGACTCAGTAGATAAAGAAAAGATTGTGTGTGACCCTGTAGATAGGGTAAATGCAAATACTTATTTGCTATTATTTCATAGATTCAGTAGATAGAGAAAAGACTGTGTGACCCTGTAGATAGGGTAAATGCAAATAGTTATTTGCTGTTATTTCATAGACTCAGTGGATAAAGAGAAGACTGTGTGTGACCCTGCAGATAGGATGAATGTGAATAGTTACTTCTGTTACTTTATAAACTTAGAAGATAAGTATAGACCATGTGTAACCATGAAGATTGGGTAAGATGTGAGTAGTTGTTTTCTGTTTTTGAACAAGAATCTTAAAAACCTCAGAAAGGAAAAATAAAGACCATGAGTAAACTTCGAAAGGTAGCGTGTAGAAAAGAAAGAGGTAGGCTCAAAGACATTAAGAACTTAAATAACCCTGTAATAGGGCAGAGCTGAAATAACATTCTATGGAAAATTATACTCATTAAAATTTCCAACTAAGTAAACTAAGGTGCATGGAAATTCTACTTTAACAATGCACGGTGCATAAATCATAACGGACACTATCAATGTACAACACTAGATGCTAAGATGTTGCAAGTCAACAAAAAAAACACCGTAGTAAAAGTCCTAAACCGAAATTGTCGTTAGAGAATTCTAGAATTCCAAAACAATAGTGGAATAGGGTTACGAATCCCAAGCAAAGGAAAACCTTGAGCATACAAGCATAGTTGTAGTCAATATCTAGAAAGGAAATAACTATATATATATATATGAAAACTGATAAACAATCAAGTTTAATTCCGAAAACAAAAGCACAAACCAGAACCCCCAAATCGAGGGTTTCTTCATATGTCATTGAACTTACAGTGCCTAGTCCCAAATCTTACATTAAACACTTTATAAGTAAAAGCAGGAAATTACAAGCTAGAACATAAACAATGCGGGCCACAACCTCTTAGTTACAAAAATCTGGCTCTGGACCTTTAAATATTTACATAGTCCAAGTAACTGCTATTGAAATTACACAATCCGAATTCATTTAACGGAGGATAAATCTAAAAACCGTTTTCCAGAATTAGCCTAAATCCCTCCGTAACTGCTCATGCATACCCGATGATTCCTTGCTTATAGATCGTGGGGTCCAGTGGATTGGGCAAGGGCTCCAAAAACTTCAACAAATGAGCATGAAAAGCCCTGGCGAAACCTAGAGAGGCAAAGCAAAGAAAATAAAGTATTAAACTTACAAATTAAAGGAAAAAGGGAAAGAGGAAGACGAATTGGAGAGAACTGTAGCTAGCTAAGGGAGCGGAAACACATACCTGACCGAGCGATAATAACCCACCAACAGCACCCGAAAGCAAGAACATCAACGATGGGCGATCTACGGAACAGAGGAAGGCCCTCAGACTCCATGGTAAAGTAACTAAGATCAAGAAATAAACGTACCACAGAGGGAAGGCATGAACAGACAAAGTCATTCACCTGAGAGGCATCTCAACAGAGAGCCGGAGCCTAACCCTCTGCGTGGAAAACACAACAAATGACCGGCCTCCACGCCATGAAAGAGCTTAGACCGGCGGGCATCCATCTCCACCGTCAAGTATGCCGGAATACCGTCGATGAAGCACACTTACCTAAGCACGAAGAACGAGTTGTGAACCACAAAGAAGACTACAAAGGCAGTGTTCCCGCGTTTCTAGGGCAGTCAGCCGCCTAAAAAGATAAGAGAGTAATAAAGAGTCAAGACACTGTACCAACTACCAGTCTTAGGTGTTGCTAAGTTATAAAGTTCATACATGCAACTTGAATGCACTTTGGAGCAAATAAACCTTATACTGACATAATATGACGGGTCTGTAGCATCAAGGCAATGAAAACCGTATACCGTAGTCCAACAATATACTCTGAGATTATAACTGTAATTGTAAAAAAGGATGAAAACATTGATTGGCTTGTTGAATGATTAGAATATATATTGTTTGGTTCGTTGAAAGGTAATATACATATTAATGTTACTGTTATTGACTAATAATTAAAAAAAAAATTGCTTATGGGTTTGTGACATTAACGCAATTCAATTTGCCTCCGTGTCCACTCCAGTGGATTAATTCTTACAAAGGGATGACAATCTTAACAGTGCAAGTGAATAAATTGGGTTATGGGATGTTTGGTTATGCTTTTCAATTAAAATTGCAATAGTTTCAGTAATAACATGCCCTGTAATGTCAAATGCGGGAATACCGTGCCTTTTCAACAATCCGAAATATGATTCCAAAAATATTAACCAAAGACGTACCCTTTCTCGTCATGAAACATATAAATATTGTTTCAACTGTGGGATTTTTATAATTATAATTAAAAATGTTAATATAAATATTTTTATCAAATTATTTTCGCTTTTTATTTCACAATTTCACCGCTTAAAATTAAGTCTGTTAGTTATTGCACCAGTTAAATTAAATGTTTAAGTTATTTTACTACCAGGGTCGTAATTATATCCATGATTTTACCATCCATCTCGATGATCAGTATTCTAGCTTGTTACATGCTTTATTTTGATTTGAAATTTAAAGTTTTTACATATCTCGGGATAAATAAGTTGAATAAGTTAAAAATTTGAAATGGCACTAGCTTTGTAAAATGGTCTTATCGATTTTCTACCGGTGGTTTAAAGTTACTATGTTTAATAAAATTTTGAAATAACATAATTTAATTAATAAATAAAATGATTTTTTTTGGTGGTTTAAAGTTATTATATTCCATAAAAGTTTTGAAATAACATAGTTTAATTAATAAATAAAATGATTTTTTAAAATATTTTTTTTATTAATTTTGTTCAAATTTAAATAATAAAAAATTATAATCTTGTTCAAAATAATATGATTTTATTTTTAAGAAAAATAGTTAGATTATATCTTTCAAATTTACAATCAACATAAAAATAACACAAATGGATAAGCTAGGGACGTGCATGCAAAGAGAAAAAAAAGAGAAAATTCATCTTCACTGGACCTATAGGTTATTTAAATTATATAAATTAGACTCGTGGATATATGAATAATAACAATTTTTATGTTCCCTGGAGGAAATGCATGTTATGATTCATCTCAATTTTAAAGGCAAGTCATAAAGTAGAGTTACTAGCATTGATGCTCATACTAAATCTTAATCTTTCTTGTCTATTCTTTTTTGGATGTTTGGATGAGCTATGTTATGATTGATCCCAATTTTAAAAGCAAATCATAATGCAGAGTTATTAACATTGATACTAATATTAAATTTTATTATCTTTCTCATTTATTTTTTTTAGATAACACAAATGGGTGAAGCCTAATCTTGGGTGCAAGTAGAAGAAAAAGAAATAGAAATAATTCTGAAATTGGAATTTTTTTTTTTTTTTGCCAAAATATGTAGAAAAGAAAACAAAAACAACAACCAGAAAAAAGAAAAAAAGAGAATTTATAAAAATGACTTGATTTTTAATAAAAATTACCGATTTTTCTTTCTATAAAATATCAATTTCCTATATGTATCAATTTTTCTTTTTATAAAATATCAATTTCCTATATGTATCAATTTTTCTTTTTATAAAATATCAATTTCATATATATCACTTTTTCTTTTTATAAAATATCAATTTCCTATATGTGCATTTATGTATTAGGGAAAGATTTTACATAAATAAAATTTGAAATTATTTTAGATTTAAATTTAAAAATAACATTTTGAAATTATTTTAGATTTAAATTTAAAAATAACATAATTTTTAAGGGAAGGAAATGAGTGTAGATTTTTTTGAGAGAATTTTATAGAAAAAGTTTTTTATTATTCAGAAAAAATAAACCAAAGATAGAAAAAAAAAAATGTTTACAGTATACTATCCAAAACAATATCTACAGAACTTTTTTATTAAATTCGAATTATATCTACAAAACTTTTTATATCAAATTCGAATTGGGTAACTATGTAATTAAGAAGCCATTGCTAGATGACTGCGATTTTTATGGCATCAGTGTTACGAGGTAATATGAGCATCACATGCACATGCATTTTCAGAAAAGTAGAGTGATACTGAGATTTATAAAGTGGTTATGAATCGTAGACGAGAGTATCGATTCATTTATTTAATTCATAGTAGCGTATGGCAAACAACACCAGAGAAACTGGTCGCCAACATATATTCTACTTCTTCCTATCGGTACTGACCGAACATTCTTCAAAGCTTTTATATATATATATATATATATTTTGATCGGTCACTTGTCGCTGCTACGATTCTTCTGGGCTTCATTCAGCAATTTTACAAGTTCCTGCAGCGATATTCCAGTTGTCCCCATGTCCGTGGTAGTCGAAGACTTCATACAAAGGAAAGGCAATCAAAGTCAGTTACAGTGCAGAAAAATAAATTGGCGATGATTTTCAATTTAAATCACAAGACTGTGTAGTAATAATAAACATGATAGTAGTAAATTAATAATGGGTTAAAGTGATTTTTAATAGATAATTGTGTTTAGAGGTGCATTTTACAGTTTTGTATGTAGGTGATGTGTAAGTATGTTGTATTTCTAATAAAATAATATTAAAAATAATAAAATTTAATGTCTATCTAAAACAAAATTGAAATAATTATATAAATAAAAAAACTATAATAAAATTCAATACAAAAAGTCTAAAATTTTACTCCAAAATCTTTTAATATTTCTTTTAATTAAATATTTATAAAATAAATATTTAAAAGGAAAAACCATATAATATAGATGTATAATAATATTTAATGACATAAATATTTCCACGTCAAAGTTATAATATTTGAAAATATTAATTTTGTTATGAAGCCATGTAAAAAAAATCTAATATTAACATTAGAAGATTAATATCAATACAAGCTTATGTCTATAATTTTGTTATCATGCTATGTAAAAAACATCTAATATTAATATTAAAAAATAAATATCAATACAAGCTTATATCCAGAATCTATCTAGAAAGATCAAATATCTTGAAATACAAATCTCTTTTACTTGAGATACAAATCTCAGTTATTATGAAAAGAGACTTCATCCCTCTTAAAACTTAATAGATCTAAAGTTAAAAGAAATATATGTTAGTAAATAAAATATAAAATTAGTGAATTAATTATTAGATTTACATGACCCTACATAACTAATAATTAATTATAAAATAAAAAAATTAATTAATTTATTACATGATGCTTTTAATATTTAACGGGATATATACTTACTTTACGCTCTGCTTTGAAGACTGCATTTAGAGCTGTGTTGTGAACCATGGCAGCTTTTAGCAGGCCTGTCACCTGTACCCAAATATTAACACAAAAATGGTTATTTGTTTTAAGGTACCTAATGCAAATCTGTGAGTGCCATGAGTGACAAAAGGTGCTGTAACAAAATTGAATACCTCGCTGGGGCCAACTGTGACATTCTGCTCTTCCAGTTCCGTCGGCTCCTTCACATCGAGTTTATTCCACAACTGAACTATTGTGGCAGTGGAACCAGATGGAATTACACTTAAGTCGTCTGTGATGAAAAAGTTGACAGTCTTCTTCACATATCCCGTAGGACGTACTGAATCTTTGGTGGCTGCGAGGGGGTTGTCCTCCAACTTCACTTCACAGTTTATCCTATTGCCGCAGGAGGAACAGTTCACAGTCCCATTTTGGGTGCTGAGACCGTGTGTACCGCCGTAATCCGTTGTACGGGAGGGATACATAAAACCGCTGTGATTCCCTGTGTGATTCCCTGTACGGGAGCACACATAATACTTGGAAGCTGGAGCTGGAGTAGAAGATTTAATGTTCAATGTGTCACTGGTGTAGGTTGTGGAGAAAACCTCTGGGTCTAACAAAACCGCTTTGTCCGCTTTCATGAGAGACGCAGACAGACTCTCCACGCTCTTATAAAGATTTGCGATGCAGCAAACTTTTGTGTCATCCTTCTCCTTATTATCCTTGGACACCAGCGCCTGCTTGGCAATGGCCCCACTTGGCAGTACGAGAAAACTGAATAGCAGATCAACAAAATCCTTCCCTGCTTCTGCGTACATTATCTTGCCACTTCTCTTACTGACCATCAGTTTTATGGTGATGGAATTAGAAGCCTTAGGCTTGGCCGTAGTTTCAGACTGGTTAGCTGCCATGGCAATTCTCTGCTGCTTCTATGCTGCTGTCTGATGATATATGTGACGATGTTAAAACTGCAATTGGCCATGAATTTAAAGAAAAAGCCCACCAAAAGAAGAATAAAGTCTCCAATCGGCACGTCAAATTATTACAGTTATTCGTTACGCATAATGATCGGCATATAAATCGAAAATCGAACATGCCTTCACGGAAATTTATATCGCATCGACTTAGCAGCCTTACGACCCGCCATGGCAAGAATACTGTTTCGGATCAGCAAATCAGTTTAGTAGGTTACCAAGTTGTCTATGATCTACCAAATTTGACTTGTGGTTTGAGGAGGGACATTTAATTTGGTGAAGTCATTATCTGAGATCTCATCTTGACTGGATATTTTAACATGTCTTGTCCTCTTAGCAGAGCACAACCACCACAAGATTGTAATAATAAGACTTACACCAAATTATAAAAGTTATTTGATAGACATATAGTGTTTTTTTTTCCTAGAATATATTTAATATCAAATTTACTTGAAATTAAATAGGAAAATAGGAATTTATTGAAAGTGTATTTTATATCAAATTTACTTGAAATTAAATTGGAAAATAAGAATTTATTGAAAGTATATATATATATTTTTTCCAGTGGAAAAACTACCATAATTTAGTTTTCAAAGCAGTGAAGACAACTATTAAGGAGTAGTCTTTAAGTGAGATTTTTTGGAGTTTCCAACTGATTTCTAACTAGAATCCCGTTAAATTTATGATTTCAATAAATCCTTGCCGCATTGTGGGAAATAAAGGGGAAAACTTTCCAAAAAGTTATTACTAGTTATTCACAACTAATACTAGTTATTGGCAAATATAACGTGACTAATCACTCTTATTTAAGAAAAATCATGCAATGTTTGAATGATATGATTTCAATGTTTAAAAAAAAATCAGCATTTGTTAGATAGTGGGAAACCTATCATAACTTAGTTGGTTTGTGGGCACAACGATCACTGGCTAATATCCACCAATGCAAGCTTACTCATCACTCTTACTCAAGAAAAACCATGCCACATGAAATAACCTGCTAGTGGCCCCGATCTTAGACCATTAGCATATTTCTTTATATTTAGAAAACACAAACTCTTAATTAAAAAAAATAATTTTAAAACATACTCCATACAATTTTTTCAAAATTTTTATAATAAACATTTATTTATATATTTAAAATTTAATTTAAATAATAAGAAGTGAAATTTCATTAATAACTCTTGACAAAACACTCGAATATAAAACAATTAAAGTGGAGAGAGAGACATCTAAAGCGGACAATCCTGATAGGAATTTATCCATTGTTACTTCTGAATTAAGTTTCGAACCTGGTTCTGTCCATTTGATTGTTCGATATTCCTACTGCCGAATCTCCACGCCACACCCTAAGGTGTTTCCGGTGCTTCGGGGATACACGAGTAGTGTGTCGAGCGCGCAATTTTAAGTGCTAATGAATGAGGTTCGGAAGAGGCTGGCATCTTTGACGATATTTAAATTTTAGGAATAAAAATTAAGAGAATAATATCTATCAAATAATAAAGTTGGAAAAAATTAATATTATTATTAATTTAATGGTTAATTTTATTAACATAAATATTATAATATATTAATTTTTTAAAATATTAATAAAAAAAAGTTGAAAGAGAGATTTTATCAATATTTTATTTAATATTTGGATCGAATTAAAATTAGGTTAAGAAAATGATTTTTTTTTGTTAATATATATATATGGTTAATATTATTAAATTATTAACCTTTCATATTATTTGTGAGAATTAAAGTTTTCTCAATAGTTAATATTATTAAATTATTAACATTTCATATTATTTGTGAGAATTAAAGTTTTTTCAATCATTTTATATTATTTGTAAAAATTAAAGTTAGGTACATAGGATTCTATTCCTTCTTCTTAATCATATATATATATATATATGAGAATAATAATAATCATATAGAATAGCTATATATATATATATATATATATATATATATGTATATATCTATATATATATAGATATAGATATATAGATATATAAGAATAATAATAAATGAGATGAATATTTCATATATTATCTATTCTATATATATGAATAATAATAAATGAGATGAGCATTTCATATATTATTTTTTAATTAAAAATGTATTTTTATTAAAAACTGTGTTCGAAAGTTTATTCTGCTTTTTTGTGTTGTTTATCTTATTAGAATAAGTATCACACTTTTTGAATATTTTTTTTATTTTAAATGCTAATGAATGAGGTTAAGAAGATATCGACATCCTGAATATTTATGGTGTTTTAGTTAAATTAAAAAAAATGTTTTATAGATGAGAGAGATTTTAAAGAGATTGATGATTTTTGTTAGTTTATCTTGTAGCATTATGATGTACCAGAGATTGCTTTCTGTGGGTTTTTTTTTTTTAATGCTAATGAATGAGGTTAAGAAGATATGGACATCTGAATAATATTTTATTTGGTGTTTTAGTTAAATTAAAAAAAATGTTTGATTAATGATAAAGATTTTAAAGAGGTTGATGATTGTTGTTAGTTTATCTTATAGTATTATGATCTATTTGAAATTTCTTTTTGTGATTAAGACATCTTTTAATTAATTATTTTTCTATATAAATACTATAATCTACTTGAAATTTCTTTTTGTAATTAAGACATTTATTTTTCCATATTAAAAAATATTAATATTACAAAAATATTTTTAAAATATATAAAATTTAGAATTATTTAAGTTAATAACCAGTATTTAAGAATGAGTATTTTTAGAAAAGTATTTAAAAGGAATATTATAAAATATTATTAGTAAAAGAAAGAAAACAAAATATAAAATATATAGTTTTTTTTATAAATTTTGAATTTTATATATAAATAAAAGAGACTAACTCTATTTTATAATTTTTAATTATAAAATTTACTTTTGTTTAAAATTTCTATATTTTATATAATTATAGTTTTATACAAATTTTAATTATTAATTAACTTTTGTATATCTACTAAAAAAGAATCAAGTTTTATTGATTATGAGTAGTTTGATCATTTAATGTTTTTATTAAAGAACTATTTCATACATTAAAAAGAATGAATTTTGATTAAAAAAATACATCTATTAGAGAATTGTATCATACATTAACAAAATTTAATTCTAATCCATTCACTTGATAAATTAATTAATAAAATAAATTGATGCGGGAGCATCAAGACCATGAAAAAAGGGGTGTGATAATTTTTAGTATTTTGTTATTTTAATAAAGCAGATTATGTAAATATTATTTTTCTAAAAGAATATGAGGGAAATAGGATAGAATTTCTATGTTTTTTAGTTAAAAATAAGAATAAATCTAGCAATAAATCATGCTAATTGTAACTGAGCTTTCAAGCTTTTAATCACCTGTAAAGCATGCTTTTCTTGTATTGGATAAGGACGAGAGTGCCTATCTTTAATTATAAATAAAGTTGCAACCTCTCATGAGAGAGAGGAGAGGGGCGAGTGCCATGGTATTGTTTTTGAAAATTTGTTCTCTCAGTGTATCGTATCAATGATTCTGTATATGTATGCATGGATTATGAGATAGATGGCGTAAGCAGGTTTAATTCCCTCCGTGGCAATTACTGTGTATAGATTATTACAATCATTTCCTTGCGTTTTTGGTTATGCTGGCTTGAGTTTCATTAAGCGCAGCTATCTCTGGTTATCTTAATCCTCTTGCGACTCCCTTCAAGTGACTGTAGTGAATTTAGAACCTTATAAGAGTAATCCCCTTACCATCGTGGTTCTGAGGCCGTAGTAGCGTAAAGAGGTTCATTGAACTTGTTAATTATATGCTCAAATTGCAAAAGCTTTCGTCCGAAAGGAGTCTCATCGCAACAGGGACGCGTTCCAACTCCGAGGCGAATTAATATAAACCACTGCACAATTATATCGCCAGGTCCGGCATTCGGAGGTGGAGAAATTGGTTAGTAAGTTAACCAGCGAATGGTGGAACCGCCGAGTTAATTAAACATAGCATATAATGGTATCGGTTCCGAATGATTGGAGGAACATCGCTTGAGTAAACGCAAGCTACGGAACTGGCGAAGGTCTTAAACGATGGTTATAGAAGGATCGGGTCCGGAAGTTGAAGGATTGTCAAGTGATCGCCGAATTATATAATTGACAATATATAAAGAGCGCAGGCCGAATTGGGGTTTGTATATGTAATTCGACTTTTAATTACGGAAACAGAGGTATATCTATATGTGAGGCCTTCGGTCCATGCTATAAGAGCTTCATCCATAACTAAAGCAATGCATCCATAGTGCGATATATTAATACTGTGGGGACATCTGCGTACACTCCGTAAGGTTGTTTATAACATATAACCGAGCCTTGTTGATAATAACCGTACTGTAGATACATATGTATTGAGGGAATATATATGTTATACGCCCAAGCCCAATGGGAATTCCGTCAAAGGCCACGGTATGACGGTAAGGCTCAACGGTGAGTTTTTAAATGAAATATAGTTTTAATGACCGATCTGCCCAGGCCTGAAGGAAGGGAAATTGATGAAGGCATAGAAGAACTCGCTGACAGATTGAGGAAATTGTCCCTAACGCCAGCAACCCCGCCATCATTAGTGGTATCAGAGCCATCAACTGGCGTTGAACTGAATCTCAGGAGAAGAAGAAGGATGGCTTTCAGAGTTGGAAGAGGACGAGGACGAGGATGTGGTGGAAGAGGACGACCTGCTACAGATGCTGAGCTAATGGCAACCGTAGAAGAGCTGCGAGCTAAAGTGGAGGCATTAACTGCAGATAGGAATATAGATGATGGAGATGTCAGTGAGCCCGAAATTGAAGCTACTGAAGAAGAGGAAACTGTAGAGGTTACTCCTGAGATGAAGTTCTTTCAGTCAGTGTTGAAGTCCACAGCCAGGCCATGGAACCAGTTAGTACCGGTATACCAAGGAGGATTGAATCCAGAAGAATTGATCGACTGGATTAACAGCATGGAGAAATTCTTTGATTACGAAGAAACAGAAGATGAGAAGAAAGTCAAGTTTGCCGTCACCAAGTTAAAGGGCCATGCAGCACTCTGGTGGGATGGCGTGCAGGCGGAAAGGAAGAGACTTGGTAAGCAGCCAATCAAGAATTGGAGCCAAATGGTAGCAAAGTTAAGAGGTAAGTTCTTGCCCAGTAATTATCAGCAAACATTGTTTAGACAAATGCAAAATCTTAGACAGAGAGCTTTAACAGTGAAAGAGTATACAGAAGAGTTTTATAAAATAAGCATAAGAGTTGGTGAAGCCCAAGACACAGATGAGAAGGTGGCTAGATACATGAATGGCCTCAGAATGGACATTCAAGATGAGATCAGTTTGTTGTCTCCTAAAACAGTAGAGGAAGCTTATCAGCTGGCGCTGAAAGCTGAGGAAAAACTCATAAGGAAGCAGTCTGCCAGAGGGAAAGAGACTTTCAGAGGAAAAGGAAGTCAAGGTGGTAGAGGAGGATCTACAGCACCTAAAGAAGGAGCTAGCAGTAGCTCAACCCCGCATGCACCCAGAGAAGGTGATGCAAGTGGTAGAGGGAGTTTTTCTAAAGGAAGAGGAGGCAGAGGAAGAGGCAGAGAGATAAGATGTTACAGATGTAACAAGCTGGGACACAGAGCTTTTGAGTGCCCAGAGAATGCAGACATAAAGAAGAGGAATGCAGTTGTTGCTCCAGCTGAAGAAGAAGCACCAGTAGCAGTGGTAACAGAAGAAGAAGATGCACTAGAAAGGGGAGAATCTCTGGTGGTCAATAAAGTTTTACTTAAGCCAATGAGGGAGGTGGCTGCTGAACCGCCACAGAGGAAAGCTTTATTCAGGACAGTATGCAAAGTCCAAGGGGAATGTTGCCAGATGGTTGTTGATAGTGGCAGCACTGATAATTTAGTCTCTACAGAGGTAGTGGAGAAATTGAAGCTGAAGACAACGAAGCATCCAACACCATATAAGGTGTCATGGTTACAAAAGGGACATCAACTGTTGGTAAGTGAACAGTGTGAAGTGGAATTTCAAGTGGGCAAGTACAAGGATAAAATTGTTTGTGATGTGATGCCTATGGACGTGTGTCACATATTGCTTGGAAGGCCTTGGCAATATGACAGAGGAGCCATACATGACAGAAAGAGAAACACCTACAAATTTGGGAAGGATGGCATAAATCATACATTGTTGCCTCTGCAAGAAGAAGATGAGTCGGGACAGAAGACTAATTCAAGAACTCTGTTACTTGGAAAAAAGGATTACCTGGAACAGATGATAAGTACACCGTTGAGTCATGAAGAGGAGATCATTGATGAGTTTTTGAGTTATTGGGTAAAGCCAGACTAGCTGGATAATGTAGCTGATACTTTTGATGTGCCTACAGGAGCTGAGAAGAATATGCAATCTTGTGAAGCTGCTACAGCACAAGAAGAAGATCTCATGGATGCAGAAGAAGTAGATCAGTCTGTAGCACGGACAAGTGAAGCAACAGTTGAGACTGTTGAACTCTGTGATTTTCAAACTAACAGTTTATGTGTGAATGCAGGGACTGTAAGTGATCATGAAATGGTGCAACAATGCTATAAAGAAATTGCATTTTTAGAGTACTGGTTGGAAAATCCAAGATATGACAGAGAGATTGCAATTGAAAAAGTTCAATACAAGGGACAAGAGCAAGAAGGCATCATGGATAGCGGCATGAATCAGCATGCTGATATGCTGGCAGAAGAGAAGGACAAAACAGAGCAACCACTTGAATTATTGCCAAAAGAAGATAAGGCACAGCAACCTTATGTTTTTAATTTTAACAAATGTTTTGTGAGTGCAGGTGATGAAGAAGACAATCCATCACTTGGAATGGTCTTAAGGGAAGAAGAACTGTTGCAGAATGAGGATAAGACAGTTATGCAGAAACTTGTTTCCATGGGTGACAATAAAAAGTTGGCTTGCTTAAATAGCCAAGAGAGAGCTGCTACAATGTTAGAAGATGAGGCTACAATGTTTGAAGATCTTGCTTTGATTGGAAAATTCAATCAAGATGATGTTGGACAATTACTAAAGATTGTCAAAGAAGGTGGTGAGCCAAAGAACGTTGCAGAGGGTCAAGAAGTTTGGGAGGCAGCAACATCTATAATGACAGCTAGAGCAGTTATGGTGACAGTTAAGACAACATTGACAGCAGCAGAAGAGGTACTTAAGCCTTATAGTTTTTATTTTAAAAATTGTTCTATGAATGCAGGTATTGTTGCCGGTGCTAAGAAACATTTGACTCAGTTGAACAGTCAATTGAAGGGAAAAGAAGTTCTCTGCTCCAGAAGACAAGAGGGGGTGGATGATCAGGTGGCAGTCAGAACAGAGACCAGCATAGGAGTAAGAAATCAACAACTGGGAGATTTATTGGACCAAGAGATTGAAAGCATCAGAAAGCTGATGATGACAGTATCCTGGGAGAAGCCAACACCAGCAAAACAAAGGAGAAGCAACAAGAACAAGACAGAAGAAGATTGCGAAAGTGCAGCTAGCGGAGCAGGGCAGCATAAGATATGGAAACCTGGAGAAAGACAGCAAGCAATGGCACCTGATGACTTGCAGCACAAGATATGGGATCCAGGCATCCACAGATCCAAACACATGATCAGGAGATCATGATTAATTTTAAGGTTGGGTGTCTGATGCGGGAGCATCAAGACCATGAAAAAGGGGGTGTGATAATTTTTAGTATTTTGTTATTTTAATAAAGCAGATTATGTAAATATTATTTTTCTAAAAGAATATGAGGGAAATAGGATAGAATTTCTATGTTTTTTAGTTAAAAATAAGAATAAATCTAGCAATAAATCATGCTAATTGTCACTGAGCTTTCAAGCTTTAAATCACCTGTAAAGCATGCTTTTCTTGTATTGGATAAGGACGAGAGTGCCTATCTTTAATTATAAATAAAGTTGCAGCAAACCTCTCATGAGAGAGAGGAGAGGGGTGAGTGCCATGATATTGTTTTTGAAAATTTGTTCTCTCAGTGTCTCGTATCAATGATTCTGTATATGTATGCATGGATTATGAGATAGATGGCGTTAAGTAGGTTTAATTCCCTCCGTGGCAATTACTGTGTATAGATTATTACAATCATTTCCTTGCATTTCTGGTTATGCTGGCTTGAGTTTCATTAAGCGCAGCTATCTCTGGTTGTCTTAATCCTCTTGCGACTCCCTTCAAGTGACTGTAGTGAATTTAGAACCTTATAAGAGTAATCCCTTACCATCGTGGTTCTGAGGCCATAGTAGCGTAAAGAGGTTCATTGAACTTGTTAATTATATGCTCAATTTGCAAAAGCTTCCGTCCAAAAGGAGTCTCATCGCAACAGGGACGCGTTCCAACTCGGAGGCAAATTAATATAAACCGCTGCACAATTATATCGCCAGGTCCGGCATTCGGAGGTGGAGAAATTGGTTAGTAAGTTAACCAGCGAATGGTGGAACCGCCGAGTTAATTAACCATAGCATATAATGGTATCGGTTCCGAATGATTGGAGGAACATCGCTTGAGTAACGCAAGCTACGGAACTGGCGAAGGTCTTAAATGATGGTTATAGAAGGATCGGGTCCGTAAGTTGAAGGATTGTCAAGCGATCGCCGAATTATATAATTGACCAAATATAAAGAGCGCAGGCCGAATTGGGGTTTGTATATGTAATTCGACTTTTAATTACGGCAATATAGGTATATTTATATGTGAGGCCTTCGGTCCATGCTATAAGAGCTTCATCCATAACTAAAGCAACGCATCCATAGTGCGATATATTAATACTGTGGGGACATCTGCGTACACTCCGTAAGGTTGTTTATAACATATAACCGAGCCTTGTTGATAATAACCGTACCGTAGATACATATGTATTGAGGGAATATATATGTTATACGCCCAAGCCCAATGGGAATTCCGTCAAAGGCCACGATATGACGGTAAGGCTCAACGGTGAGTTTTTAAATGAAATATAGTTTTAATGACCGATGTGCCTAGGCCTGAAGGAAGGGAAATTGAAATTGACGAAGGCATAGAAGACCTCGCTGACAGATTGAGGAAACTATCCCTAACGCCAGCAACCCCGCCATCATAAATCGATATAAAAAAGAAATAAAATTCTATTATTCATATGATCTCAATTTTTTTATTTGTACTTGTGTTTTGTTTATGAATAACTAAAGCAATTTAATTGCTTAAAGATTTAAAGGTTTTGAGAACGATGAACTATGATAACAACACATTCGTGCACATTCCTCACACTTATCATTATATCCATTGAAGCGATTAATGTGAATTGTGAGGAATTTAAAATCAAACTCATGGAAGAATTATTGATACTATTTGGAGAAGGGGATATTATTAAAGGTTTTTGGATTCTCTTTTCAATAGTTTGGTAAATTAGGAGTAAGAAATAAAAATTGTAAATTATCTGATTTTGACATTTCATCGGTGTAATGTAATGTAATTGTGTTTACATGTCATTACATGAACCTTGAGAGATTTGATTTTTCTATCTACACTGGATGCTTTGATGGGTGCATAGGGGACATATGGTGTTTGGATTTGAGTATGTTAGAGTGCTTTATTAGGTATTTTATCTTTTGGATAGACAAAATAATGATGAATTAGCTATATCTGAAGTGGGATATATTTTATTGGGTTTCCCCCTCTCCTCTTCCAATTTCGATTTCCCATTTGTGGAGTAAGAACTAGATTAGTGAATGTAATACATCAAATATTATTGAGGCCTAGGAGTTAGTGAGGAGGCTTAATATGGTCATTGCTTCTTGTACACAACTTAAATATGATCTCTTCTTTGTGAGAAGGATACACACCTAGTGCTCTTCACTTGTTACAAGGATGAAAACTTAGTGCTTATTGAAATTCTTGAATACAAAGTGTTTGATGAAATGCTTGACATCAAGAAAACTACTAGGGTGGCCTTTATCCAAGAGGGTTTTAATAATAGAGGTGTTAATGATCCCGTGGAGGCCTTTAAATTAGTCGTTAGGTCATATGAAAGTAAGACTATCCTATTATAGATACAATTGTTAGAATATGTTGCATCCATTCAGCTAAAACTACAAAAAAGAGGGGGGTCTCAATGGCCTGAAAACACCTTTTATATGCTGGTAGGTAGTGGTACGATCATTTTTTCTTTCACATTATGAAATTGGTAAGGATTTGATGTTATTATTGGTTCTTCATCTTCATGGATATATGAAAACTCATTAGGGTACCATCTTAACCATTTTTTATTTTTATAATTGCATACAACAATGTAACCAAATCTAAAATCATCATAGTATATATAAATAAATCCACCAAGAATACAATATAAGAGAGCATGCCATGAATCCATAAATCATACACAATTACACCATGAAATCATGATAATCATCAATGCATAAATAAATCATACAAGAAAAATACTTGTAACTCTAAGCTAATTAGATTCCAAGAGCTAATCCAATGGTGCTCCAACTCCCACTAACCAATCTTCTACCAATGGTTGGGGGATGTTGGGGGTTGAGGGATCACACCACAAGGGATTCATTGGGGCAACAATACTATACCATGTGCATTCATATTGGGGCATATATAATGATGAAAAAATGACATAATATATTGAGCATATAATAGGGGGTAAATGGTTTTTATATTGAAAGGTATAAAAAATGAAGCTCAAAATTATTGAAAAAATTTAAAGGGGTATAAAAAATGTTAATGAAAAAATAGGTACCTACAATATCTAGTGAAAGTAAGGGTTTTTTAAATTGGGAAGGAGTATTGGGTTCATATTGGTAGGGGGTTAAATAATTTGATTTTTAGAGGTATTTTCTAATATGTAGTCAAATTAAGGGTATTGTTTAGTATGCCACAAACTCATGTGATATGTTAGAGGTTCATTGAGTGAATCCCCCATGGATCGCACTAAGGGTCGATTTCCTTGCAACCCATGCAAATACCTTCACAATTGTTACCCCTTGAGTAGGGATCTTAGCTTAATGAGGTAAGGGAGGTAAGGGCATATAATAAATATCTATAAATAACTTATTCCCATAATAATTTGTTATGGGTGTAGGGATCTTGCTACCATTCAAGCATTGCATGCATACTCGTGGTTGGTTATGTAACATACTTAGTAGTGGCACCCTCAAAAAATAACCCACACAATTTCCAAGAAATATTACATATTAGATTATTAGCTAATTAGTTTTAGTGTGGTAAAGAGGATCCTCAACTTGTAGCACTCCCAACCCCATGAGGTTATAGTGTGTAGGGATATTACTATTACACCCAACCCCTAGTGATTGAACCACACTTTAAAATGCCATCTTGTAATGGGCCCAAAAGAATGGCACAAGGAGATAGGAATAATATGAGCATAAGTAATCATAGTTGGTTAAGTATACTCCTAACCCTTATTCCACAAAAACTAGATTATAATAACTAATAATATGCTCTACCGAGTATAAAATTTCAAATCACACTTTCTCACATAACAATGAGACATTCCCATAACATTTTGTCAAGAGTCATACAACCCCTTATGTAAGGCAAGGAACTCCTTATATATTCTTTCCCAATGTAACATCTTCTCAAGTTTTGGCTCTTATCCTTTCCCCTTCTCATGCAAGGGTGAAATTGGACCTACAAGTGAATTTACACATGTTAAGAATGTGATACAAGAAAGTTAGAACACTTTCACTTTTTCCTTTTTACTTGAGTGAAATTTGAGTTTAGTTTTATAATGTTTTTCCTTTTCCCAATGTTTCCTAAGCTCTAGTGGTGAGCGCCAGTATTGCAGGAAGAATGCTGCAACTCCTGGGCTACCAACTTTACTTTTATCAACCCGGTAGTTTGTAAGAAACTTGCAAGCGTCGGTGCTATATGCACAAGTACTAGTTCTCACTGCAGATTTTCACTTGGTCAGCCGACGCGAGATCACTAGGAGCTCAAGCCAACTTCTATAGATTTTAGAAGAAGCTCTATGTGTGATGAAAGGAAAGAAATATTACTCTACAGATGCTATTCTCACTGCAGAAAGGAGAAATACTGGAATGTAAAGCAAAACCTAGTAAACCCTAATTAACAAGCTAATTTTACTTTTGCCAAAAACACTATGAAAACCATGAAAGAAATGCCATTACCTACTCAAGGAAGTAAACAACATCTAACCATGCTATTTCTGGAAGTAAATAAGCAAAAAACATATTTTTGGAATTTTATTTGTTTTTATGTGAATTTATCTTGCATCTAATTTATTGTGTGTGATTGTGGCATCGAACAGGTGGCGTTAGAGGGTGGTTTTGGAGCTTGGGAGGATGTAGGATGGTGTGGATGGGTCCTAGGAGGTCTTAGGTGGCCTTCTAGAGGCTTTTCCCACACTCGGCCTTCAAAAGAAAGCCTACAGGAAAAACTATAGGAGGACACAGGAAAACTACAGGAGGAAAACAGGGAAACTACAGGAGGCCTACAGGAGGAGGCCGAGAGCAATTTTCGCTGTTTTGAGGGTGTGAGAGTGGGTGGAAAAGGTGGATGAAGGTTGGAATGAGGTGTTAGGGCACTTAAGGTCTACCATGAATCACTAGGAGAGAGAAAGATGATTGGGTTTTCTCAAGGAGAGAGGAAGAAGTTCTATGAAAAATGAAGGAAACTAGGGCAGAATTGAGGTGATGTTTGGGAGACCTATAGGGCATGGATCAGATGGAGGGTGTGATTGCTGGTAAGCTGACCTACTGCTGGAAGAGATATGCTGCATAGAAACTGACAATCAACCAAGAAAATCAAGCAACCAATGGAATGAGTGCATCCTAGGAAAAACAGAGTTTTGCATTAAAATGGCCTAAACTATGATGTATAGAAGGAAATGCTGGGAAATGCTATAAGAAAGGAAAGCATGTAAAAAGACTATTGCAAATCAGGAAGTGAACATGATAAAGAAGATCTAAAGAAAAGGAAAACTGGACTATCAACCTACTAGAGAGCTGCAAACATTAGAAGTCCTAGTAATCAGGAAAATCTATGTTTTTGGGGCATCAAGAGAGTCTTTACCTCAAATCATGGTCTCAGAGGGAGGAAGAGAGGCCAAGGCACTGTTGCTAGCCTTTTGAATCTTCTCTGATCACTGCTTAACCTGCTACAGAAAGCACAAATGGAAGCAATCTACTAAATCATCAAAAACGACCTATTTTTAACCATAAGAGAAATACATCTAACAACAAACTAATCTACAAACTGAAGTAAAGCATACAAATACAAGTAAAGAGAAGCTTGGATGATTGGATTGGGCCCTAACCTAAGAGCTTCAGCCCTCTGAGGTAACTCAGTGCTAGCTCAAAAAGGATTCCATCTTCATTATCAAAAAATAGCAAGATTACATAAAACTGTCATGAAATAGTAAGCTTGAAATTTGAGAAGAGTTTACCCAAGCAAAAAAGTTGACCCTAGTGAGGCCCTAGGCCTCTCTACTTATACATCTGAAGCTACCAATAGCTTCCTTAAAATCAGGGAGGCTTGGCTCCCAAAACTCGAGATAACTATTAATCATCTTCCACTTGCTCGGCTGCCTTCTAGTGCATGATTCGACTGCTTGTACTCCGAGTTGAATGAAGGGGAATTCGAAGTGAGGAGCAATAAATGAGGGGTATTCCCTCCTATAAGTCCTCTCCTCTGTCTACTTCGAGTTATTGCTGCAGTTTGACCACTAGATCCTTGACTTTGACCTTGAAATCCATCAATAATCTGCATTAAATACATGTTAGACCACATGGCATAATAACTAACTCAACTCACCCTATAAGCATAAATATAATCAGAAAATCATACAATAAGCTAAGAGAATGGTTGATTTGACTAGGTTAGGAGGTAAAATGAGCCCATATAATTACCCATTTATGAGGCTCATCATCACCCCCCTACTGAAGGTGTTGCTCATCCTTTGAGCAACCTAGTCAATCTCTTGGTCTTTCATGGCCTTGGTGGCCTCCCTAGCATTCCAGGCTTCTGATGTGGTCTGCTCATGTTCTCCATAAAATCCTGCCTTTCTGTCTATGTCCTTCCATTGCTCCTTATGTCCTTCCATTGCTCCTTCTCTTCTTCTTCTCTTCTGCCTTCCAACATGCCTAATATGAGTGGAGGACTCAGTTTGAGGCCAATCTAGTTGACCTTCAACCTTTGCATGGAGTGCTTGTACATTGGCACTCTTTTCAATGCCTCCTTCAGCCTCATGGGGGAATGGTATTCTCTGATCTGCAAGCTGTGGGGTAGGGTGTTCCATCTTCTCATGCATGCATGCACACAGTCATCCCCAAGTAGCCTAAGCATATCTTCAAAGTGTGCAATGGCTTGTTCCTGATTGGCTAGATATTTAGGGGCAATTTGAGGGTCATTGGCAAGCAGGTTGTGTGTGCTGATGAGTGCCATAGGATCTGATGGCTTAGCTCTTATCATCAATGGTTCATTCTACTCTTTTATTAACAATCTTTTCATTTCTGCTGCCCTCAATTCTTCATGGTTCATCCATGATGCCATGGCCATTAATTGCAGATCCCCTAGCTTGGCATTGGGGTCCCACACATTCAGGTCTGTGAGGGCCATGTTGTGTAGATAGAACTCTGCCATCTTTGCTTTGTCCTTGGAGGTGCTTTGGTCACACAAATCCATGAACTGCCTGTAGTCTTGGAAAGGCATTATGCCTCTTTGTGCCAAAGTTTTTATTTGGAATTGAAGCCATTGATCCTTTAGATAGAGGCCATAAGATTTGGCTGGTGTTCTGCATTGTAATGCTTCTATGGATAAGCTGGCCATGTATTCCAAATGGGTCTATTTCTCCTGCAGCTGCCTCCTTAGTAATTCATTCTCATTCTCAAGGTGGCTTCTTGTAATGGCTTCTCTGTCTCTGAGAGCACTCAATTCCCTGCCCATTTCCCTAAGTTTGTCTTCCATGTGGCAATATCCTCAACTCCTTTGGACTTGGCTATTTGCATCCACCTATGCGTTCTCACCCTCTCTTTTTCCAATTCGAAAAATAGTGGAATTGCAAATTTCTATGGGATTATCTTGCCTCCCTCAAGTAGTCTATAATAGGAGTTAGGATTAGGCTGGGGGTCAGGTTCTTGTAGCACTTGTGCTTCCTCCTTCACCTCTGGCTATCCTCTTATATTTTCCTTAAGTTTTGTGTCTCCTGTAGTTTGGACAGTGTCTCCTATAGTTTGGACAGTGTCTCCTATAGGACTGTTTTAGCCTCCTGTAGGTCTGGTTTGGGGTCCTGTAGAATTGCCTTTCCCTTTCATGTATAAGATCTTGTAGTCCTCCTTTCATAGGTTATGTGTGTCTTGGAAGGAGATTCTCATACCTTGGAAGATGGTGAATCTTCAATGTTAATGGGAGTCTTTGATGAGGGCTGAGGTTTGCCTGTTTTAATTCTGGTACTCTTCCTTGCCCTGAAATACATGGAGGTTTTTCTTTTCCTCTTCTGCTTCTGCTTGACTGGTGTACTGAGGGTAGTGAGGGCAGCTGCTGCTTCTCTTTCCAAAGTTTCAGGGGACTCTTCTCTTTGCTCTGCCCTCTCTGCCTCCTTTTCTCCCTCTTCTGTTTCTTTTTCCTCCTCCTGCTCTGTCTCTTTTTCTACCTCTTGTTCTGTCTCTTCAACTCTCCCCTCCTCTATTTCTTTTCTTTCCTCCTTCCTCTCTTGCTCTGCTATGTCACCACTGGCTTCATCTTCTCCTCCTTGCTGTTCTCCCTCCTCACTGATAGCAGGACTGACATCATAGGTTAATGCCTTGATGTCATCCTCAGCTGTCATATTTATGAAAACTTCCCATGCTATAGGGATTGTAAGGGTATGGAGGGCTTCTTCTATTAGGATCTTGATTAGGTCATGGTGAGTTAGCTGCTATGAATTTCCTTCTTGTACCTTGGTGCTAGAGTCAATGAGGGACTGAAGGAGAAAGTAAGGGATACTGAGATTTTGATGTACTGGGGTATCCATGCCATATCTCAATTCTTGGAGGATTCTGAAATGATATCCATAAATAATGTTGTGCCTCCCCTCACAAGAAATGTATTTGATCACTTGGTAGCTAACCTCATCCCAGGGATATGGTACACTAGCCCTCCTAATTCCATTTTTGTCTTCAACAGGGGTTTCATTATCTTGGAAAAATTTCCTCTTGGTAGCCTGGTCAATTATTTTCTCATCTTTACTCCAAGGTAGCCCAAGAGGAAGGGTAGTGACCCTACTGATGAATTCAAGAGTTATTTCAATGGAGAGGCCTCTGATGGTTATAGTAGCATGAGTTCTTGTGTGAGGGACCAGAGAGAGAGAAAATTCATGGGCAATTTCATCATCAAACCCTCTAAACTTCTCAAAGAAATTCATCTAGTTTTCCCTTGTTATATTTCGACCACTTGAGGATGTGCATGGAGTCTAGTGGAGTTAGTGGGCTCTTTTCTCATAAACCCCCCTGTCATACTACCTGTACTTCTTTTGAAAAACCAGATATGGAGGTGGAGACAAAGAATTTTGAGTGAAATAGAAAAACAGAGGGGACTGTGTTTTTTTTTTTAAACAATTTTTTTTTTATAATTTTGTTATATGTATTTCTACCCTCTTAAAGACTCATTTTATCTTCAATTTGAGACCAACTCTTTCACATTTTGATATTCAATAGAGGGCATTCATGAACCCTACCTCTTCAGACTGAAATTCGTGCCAAAAATCACGTTTCCTCCCTTCAAAATGACTCACTGCCCCTCCTGTAGAAGCCCGCTGTCCCTCCTGTAGATTTCCTGTAGGTGCTCCTGTAGAAAACCTGTAGGGCTCCTGTAGAAGATGCCGAGAGCAAAAATATGGAGGAAATCAATGGAGGATGGTGGATACGAGGCTGTGGGGGCATAAGAAGACTGCTGTGTGGCTGAGTTACGAGGAGAAACTGAAGAAAAGGTGGTGAGAATGCACGGGGAGGAGTGCTCATTACCTTTTATGGCTGTTTTCGGTTATGAGTGCTGAGCTGGCAAGGTGTATGTTGCCTAAATTAGGACCATTGGTCCCCACCTACTTGGTCATCATGATCCCCCTCGTAATCATCCCCTCATTACTGCATCGGAGTTAACTCTTCCTCCCACTACCTGTCCTTTGCATCTTTTGCTTGAGTTGATTGTGCGCACGTGTGGGTGATATCTCGGTTAAGTGGAGTCAACTAAATGAAGGTGGCCAAGTTAACTGGCCACCTTTCCCTCTTTCAATTTCAACCATATCGTTGCCTTTGTATGATTCCTAATTACACAAATGCAGATAGAGGAGTGACTTAGCTACTTACCTGTAATCCGAGTGTATTTGCTGCCATCGACTGTGAGGTGCTGTGGCTTTCTCTGCTGCATGCCTTCATTTTCCTTCATGCATGTTGTCTCTGCTTGCTGATGTGTTGTTGTGTGTTTTTGCAGGTTCTTCTTTTGTTGGAGCTGAGCTACATGTGCCTTTTCAACCTTCAGATGTGCTGTCCCTTGCTGCTAGTGCTGGACTTCTATGGGATCAGCTACTATAGGAATTCCTATAGGAGCTCCTGTAGCTACTTCTCCCCTTGAAACTTCAACTATTTCCCTGTGCTTGGAGCTTGAGAATGATGCTAGAGGTGGAGATGAATGATGGAGGGATAGTAGGTAAGCTTCAGGTAAAGTTAATGGTGCCTTTTCCTCCTTTTATTTTTGTTTTCTTTTTCAAAACTGAAAAACTGTTTTTCTGTGTTTTTTCTTGGAAAGGAAAAAAATAATAATGATGCTTGGAGTGTGATGTAGGCTTGGAAATGATGGCAAGGAGGTTTGAAGATGGTAAGAGGGATTATAGGTTCCTCATGAAGCTTTTATTGTCCCTCAAACTACCTCCTATAGACACTTTTGGCTCTCTGTAATTCCTATAGGAGCCTCCTGTAGAAAAAATAGAGCCTCCTGTAGAAAACACAGTTTTGGAAGAAGAGGTACAATGGGGTGAAAGAGATGCGAAAAGTGATGGAGGAAGGTGTGGAGAAGATGAGATGGATGCTAGTATGAATGTCAGGTTCCCCTTGGCACCTTCTTCTGCTCCCTGTAGTCCTCTTGCAAACCTGCAATGCAATAAAAATTCATTTTTTCTTTCTCTCCTTTTTTTTTTTTTTGAAAACAACTAGGGCACCTCAAAGAGGTTTTCACCTTAATTGCCTGCCCTGGGTGCCTCCAAGGGAGGTTTTCACCCAGGGATCTTATTCTTTCCCCCCTTTTTTTTGACATCACTGGGCCGCCTCAGAAGAGGTTTTCAACCCAATGATGGGACTCAAGCACCTCATGGAGGTTTTCACTTGAGTCCTTATTTTTTCTCTTTTTTCTTCAGTGAGTGGGTGAAGTGGAAGCTAAGACATGCTCCACTACCATCACTGTTTTATTCAAATCTTCAATAAACTCTCGCTTGGAGAGGGGTTTCTTGTAGACTTTCAACTGATGTCCATTGACAAGCATGGGGATGGCTTCATCATCAATGGTTTTGATCAAAACTGAACCATTGTCATTGCATTTCTCCACAGTGTAGGGTCCCAGCCATCTTGTCCTCAGCTTGCCTTTGAAATCCTTGTATCTTGAATCATAGAGTAGTGCCCAATCTCCCTCTTGGAATTGCTTCTCCCTGATATTTCTGTCATGCCATATCTTTCTCTGAAGCTGAACTACCTCTGTATGGAGAAGGGTTTGCAATCTGTATTCATCCAATCCATTGAGCTGAAGTAATCTCTCCTTCTGTGCATGGCTGAGGTCTAGGTCCAGCTGAGCTGCCATCCTTAGGGTATTGAATTCAAACTCTATTGACAACAAAGCCTTCTTCCCATAGACCAGTTCATAGGGTGTGAACCCAGTGGTGGTCTTCCATGTTGTGTTGTAGGCCCAAGTGGCCTCAACTAATTTGTCTGCCCAGTCTTTTCTACTGCTGCTCACTACCTTGGTTAGGATCCCTTCCAATGCTCTGTTAGTGACCTCCACTTGCCCATTGGCTTGTGGATGGTAAGGGGTGGAAGTCCTGTGCTTGATCTTATGATGTGTGAGTAGGTCTTCAATCAGGTTGTAAGTGAACTGAATGCCTTGGTCTATGACATACTCTCTTGGATACCCGAACTTGTAGAATATGTTTTCCCTCAAAAACTCAGCTACTTTTTCCTCTGTCGCTGCTTTGATTGCTTTTGTCTCCAGAGGAATGTTTTCTTCTTCTTCTTCCCCTATAGGTTCTTCAAATATGTCTGGATGTTCACCTAAGGGTTCTTCTTGATTGCAGCCACCAAAGAAGAGAGAAGGTTGGCTGTGTGAAGCAGTGGGGGTGTTGGGAAATTTTTTTCCTAAGTTATCTCTACTCCTACGAGGCATGAAAGGAAATATTTTTGGTTGGTTTTTTGTTTCTTTTTCCCCACACTGAAAGTACCTGCAGAAATTGAAATTGTGATTGAAAAAAACAAATTGCAACTAGCTGAAATGAACTTGCTGAATGGAAATTTGTAGAATTGAAAAGGAAAGCAAGGAAATGCAGAACTGAAAGAAAAGAAATGACTAGTCTACTTTTGTCGAAATAAACTATTAGCAGAATGTTGCAATAGGAAATAGAAGAAAGTAGTAATCATAGAATACTCTGACGCTTCCCCGACAACAGTGCTAAAAAGTGGTGAGCGCCAGTATTGCAGCAAGAATGCTGCAACTCCTGGGCTACCAACTTTACTTTTATCAACCCGATAGTTCGTAACAAACTTGGAAGCGTCGGTGCTATATGCACAAGTACTAGTTCTCACTGCAGGTTGTCACTTGGTCAACCGGCGTGAGATCACTAGGAGCTCAAGCCAACTTCTATAGATTTCAGAAGAAGCTCTATTTGTGATGAAAGGAAAGAAAGATTACTCTACAGATGCTATTCTGATTGTAGAAAGGAGAAAGACTGGAATGTAAACCAAAACCTAGTAAACCCTAATTAACAAGCTAATTCTACTTTTGCCAAAAACACTATGAAAACCATGAAAGAAATTCCATTACCTACTCAAGGAAGTAAACAACATCTAACCATGCTATTTCTAGAAGTAAATAAGCAAAAAAATTATTTTTGGATTTTTATGTGAATTTATCTTGCATTTAATTTATTGTGTGTGAGTGTGGCAGCGAACAGGTGGCGCTATAGGGCGGTTTTGGAGCTTGGGAGGATGTAGAATGGTGTGGATGGGTCCTAGGAGGTCTTAGGTGGCCTTCTAGAGGCTTTTCCCACACTCGGCCTTCAAAAGAAAGCCTACAGGAAAAACTACAGGAGGACACAGGAAAACTACAGGAGGAAAACAGGGAAACTACAGGAGGCCTACAGGAGGAGGCCGAGAGAAATTTTCACTGTTTTGAGGGTGTAAGAGTGGGTGGAAAAGGTGGATGAAGGTTGGAATGAGGTGTTAGGGAACCTAAGGTCTACCATGAATCACCAGGAGAGAGAAAGATGATTGGGTTTGCTCAAGGAGAGAGGAAGAAGTTCTATGAAAAATGAAGGAAACTAGGGCAGAATTGAGGTGAGGTTTGGGAGACCTATAGGGCATGGATCAGATGGAGGGTGTGATTGCTGGTAAGCTGGCCTACTACTGGAAGAGATCTGCTACATAGAAACTGACAATCAACCAAGAAAATCAAGCAACCAATGAAATGAGTGCATCCTAGGAAAAACAGAGTTTTGCATTAAAATGGCCTAAACTATGATGTATAGAAGGAAATGCTGGGAAATGCTATAAGAAAGGAAAGCATGCAAAAAGACTATTGCAAATCAAGAAGTGAACATGATAAAGAAGATCTAAAGCAAAGCAAAACTGGACTATCAACCTACTAGAGAGCTGCAAACACTAGAAGTCCTAGGAATGAGGAAAATCTGTGTTTTTGGGGCAGCAAGAGAGTCTTTGCCTCAAATCATGGTCCCAGAGGGAGGAAGAGAGGCCAAGGCACTGTTGCTAGCCTTTTGAATCTTCTTTGATCACTGCTTAACCTGCTACAGAAAGCACAAATGGAAGCAAGCTACTAAATCATCAAAAGCAACCTATTCTTAACCATAAGAGAAATACATCTAACAGCAAACTAATCTACAAACTGAAGTAAAGCATAAAAATACAAGTAAAGAGAAGCTTGGCTACTTGGATTTGGTCCTAACCCAAGAGCTTCAGCCCTCTGAGGTAACTCAGTGCTAGCTCAAAAAGGATTCCATCTTCATTATCAAAAAATAGCAAGATTACATAAAACTGTCATAAAATAGTAAGCTCGAAATTTGAGCAGAGTTTACCCAAGAAAAAAAGTCAACCCTAGTGAGGCCCTAGGCCTCTCTACTTATACATCTGAAGCTACCAACAGATTCCTTAAAATCAGGGAGGCTTGGCTCCCAAAACTCGAGATAACTATCAATCATCTTCCACTTGCTCGGCTGCCTTCTAGTGCATGATTCGGTTGCTTGTACTTCGAGCTGAATGAAGGGGAATTTGAAGTGAGGAGCAATAAATGAGGGGGATTCCCTCCTATAAGTCCTCTCCTCTATCTACTTCGAGTTATTGCTGCAGTTTGACCACTAGATCCTTGACTTTGACCTCGAAATCCATCAATAATCTGCATTAAATACATGTTAGACCACATGGCATAATAACTAACTCAACTCACCCTATAAGCATAAATATAATCAGAAAATCATACAATAAGCTAAGAGAATGGTTGATTTGACTAGGTTAGGAGGTAAAATGAGCCCATATAATTACCCATTTATGAGGCTCATCATCTAGGACATGACAACCATCCTCAATGAGTTATGAACCTTTCTCTTGAATGTATTTCTCCATACTATCCACCAATGTATAAACCTGGAATAGATTAGTCCTTCCATGATAACAATGCATGCATGCATACTCACATACATACATTGGTATCGTGGAAGGTAACAATGGCTTTTAATTACCTTTTCAATTGTTTGGAGAGAAAACCAAAAGATTGTTCATTTAATTGTGAACCTAGGGTTCATAGGGGAACTTGTGAATCATTGTGCATTGTATATGCTAGTACAATCATGTATGTTTCTTGAAGTTGTAGTAAGTAAATGATTATCATAGTTCAATATATACTGATGCTTTTACAATTCGCCAAGTAATCTAAGCCACACCTTCAATCCAATCCACACTTGTAGGAATGTAAAGCACACTGTCTGATCTATGTTGCAAGAAAGTAAATCACTCTTGCAGGAAAAGTATATCACACTAGCATCTAAAGGAGACTTGCACAAGTGATGAGAATAATCTTTATTTTTGCAATTAATATGTAATTTCATGTGCAACATAAATGCATTCAATTACAAACCATTAACTCACAATTCTTATAAAGAAATTGAAATTGTAATCCAAATGCATAAAATAACTAATCCAAAAAGAAAACATAAATGTTAATATTATGGAATCAAAATAATGTTAACAATAAAAAAAAATTACAACAGCAAAATAGAACTGTTAAGATTCTAGAAATATAGTAACGTTAACACTACAACAAAGTTACAACTATGGGAGCTGCAGAAAAAAACCCTAAATCATGCGATGCTACAATTCCTTCAAGAAATCAATTAGTGAGTGAATAAATATAACATTAACGCCTAAGTTATAGTAGCACACCTATAGTTTAGAGTTACAACAATGTAATTTATCGAAGTTGCAAAAAATAGTAATTTATCAAAGCAGCAACAATTAACAATTAGATTTGCAACAATATGAAAAATAAAGTACATACAAAAATTAATATTGAATAGAAATTAGAACTACAACCACGTTATGGATATAGATCGTACCTAACTAAGGATGGGCCATACATCCTTAGAAGAGGGAATGGTTAGAAAATAAATAAAATGCGATTTCTCAACACACCATTACTCAAACTAGAGAAATTGAATTGTAGAAACAAAATCCTTAGTTCTGATTACAAGCTACTAATTTCAAGCTTACAGGTTCTCTACAAATCAAGGATAATAGGGGTTTTTATACTAAATAGCTTCTATCTAAAATAAACCAAACAGGTGGATGGACATCCATGAAAACTAGGTTGTTCATCTTATTACATTTATTTCTTTAGAAAATGGTAAAAACATACATATACTGACTCAATTTAGCTGTGTAATAGGTGGTGGATAAATTAGATCATTTTCTTGGCCATCCACTTGTTTTTATCATTTTCCTACATTATAAAATGTTTTTTAACCCATCTGAATGGTCCAAAATTAATAGTTCAATAGTTGAATATCACATTAGCATAATAGACACAGATTTGTAACACTATTACCAAGGCTGCAACAATGAGAAAAACAAAGAGTTGCAACAATCACACCATAGGGTTAGCACAAGTTGCAAAAATGATGTTATGAATAGCATGAGTCACAATAGTGAAAAATGCACCCTAGAGTTGAAACAAAAATGAGGAGTTTCATAACAGTGAATAGTTGCATCAACAATGAGGAGTTTCAACAACAGTGAATAGTTGCATCAACAATGAGGAGTTTCAACAACAGTGGGGCAACAACAATGAGGAGTTGCATAAAAGTGAAGAGTTGCAACAACAATGAGGGATTGCAACAACATTGCAGAGTTGCAACAATAGTGGATAGTTGCAACAACTTTAAAGACTTGGAGAAACAATGGAGAATTGCAACAACCGTGGTCACATCTTGGAGTTTCAACCATTGAACCTTGCCTAAGTAGAGAGATTTACAACACCTACGAGGAAATGCGACACTTATGCGGAGTTGCAACTAATATCAAAATCCTACGTTGAGTAGTACTTGTGCTGTCCTTGAATCTTGTATGCCACTATTAATATAGAAAGACAAAAATTCTCTAAAAATGTGCCCTACAATGTGTGATGGTTACCCGTCTATTCTTACCTTTAAAATCTGCATGTTAGGTAGAGCAAGCCCAATTCTTATGAATGTTAATGACTTGTAAAGGTATGCACTATTTCCCCCTAACCTAAAAATTACTAGAATAACTATGTTGTGTAATTATATGGGTTTCTACCCAATCAACATGGTTATTAATGTAAGACATAAATGCTCTCAACTTTACATCCCCCACAAAGCGATTGGGGTTCCAAATAGAATCATGAAATAACAAGACACTATGTTGATAGAGCTCACATAAGAGGTTCTTCTCCTCATTGCTACAAGCATAGTAAGCCTCCAGAAATGTGGGTGGGCTTGTGATTTCAAATGGCTTACTAGTCATGATGGATTTTCTATGTAACATTGTGAATTTCTCTATAAAAAACATGTTCAATAGTTGAATATCACATTAGAATAATAGACACATATTTGTAACACTATTACCAAGGCTGCAACAACGAGAAAAACAAAGAGTTGCAACAATCACAACATAGGGGTAGCACAAGTTGCAAAAACGATGTTAAGAATAACATGAGTCACAATAGTGAAAAATGAACCCTAGATTTGCAACAACAATGAGGAGTTGCATAATAGTGAAGAGTTGCATCAACAATGAGGGGTTACAACAATAGTGAGGCAACAACAATGAGGAGTTGCATAACAGTGAAGAGTTGCAACAACAATGAGGGGTTGCAACAACATTGAGGAGTTGCATCAATAGTGGATAGTTGCAACAACTTTAAATACTTGGAGAAACAATGGATAATTTCAACAACCGTGGTCACATCTTGGAGTTTCAACCATTGAACCTTGCCTAATTAGAGAGATTTGCAACACCTACAAGGAAATGCGACACTTATGCAGAGTTGCAACTAATATCAAAATCCTACGTTGAGTAGTACTTGTGTTGTCCTTGAATATTGTATGCCACTATTAATATAGAAAGACAACAATTATCTAAAAATGTGCCCTACGACATGTGATGGTTACCTGTCTATTCTTAGCTTTAAAATCTGCATGTTAGGTAGAGCAAGCCCAATGCTTATGAATGTTAATGACCTGTAAAGGTATGTGCTATTTCTCCCTAACCTAGAAATTACTAGAATAACTATGTTGTGTAATTATATGGGTTGCTACCCAATCAACATGGTTATTAATGTAAGACATAAATTCTCTCAACTTTACATCCCCTAGAAAGCGATTGGGGTTCCAAATAGAACCATGAAATAACAAGACACTATGTTGATAGAGCTCACATAAGAGGTTCTTCTCCTCATTGCTACAAGAATAGTAAGCCTCCAGAAATGTGGTTGGGCTTGTGATTTCAAATGGCTTACTAGTCATGATCGATTTTCTATGTAACATTGTGAATTTCTCTATAAAAAACATGTTGTAACATGGATAAGGGGCCTTGCAACTAATGACAAATTCTACTAGTAGGCTAAGTTGTATTTTCTCTATTTCCAAACTATTGACATGCTTATCCAACTAAAAAAACTTCATATTATCTTCTTTTTCTTCCTCCCATATATTCATGTGTGTTTCATAGAAAATGACCCACTTTTCTCTCATACTTTTGACAATTTGGTGATGATCCTTAAAGGGCATCACTCCCTCCTCATATGAAGCCAACAATTGGTTTAATTTTACTTCCATTGCATTCACTAATGCATACATACATACATACATATATACATTGGTATCATGGATGGTAACAATGGATTTTAATTACCTTTTCATTTCCTTGGAAATACAACTAAAAGAATGTTCATTTAATTGTCAACCTGGGGTTCGTAGGAGAACTTGCGAACTGTTGTGAATCATATATGCTAGTATAATCATGTATGTGTCTTGAAGTTGTAGTAAGTAAATGATTGTCATAGTTCAATACATAATTATTCTTTTATAAGTTTCCAAGTAATATAACCCACACCTTCAATCCAATCCATATTTCTAGGAATGTAAAGCACACTATTTAATGTATGTTGCAGGAAAGTGAATTGCAAGAAAGTAAATCACTCTTGTAGGAAAAGTAAATCACACCAACATCTAAAGTTAACTTGCACACGTGATAAGAATAATATTGATTTTTTGTAATTAATTTGATGTAATTTCATGTGCAAAGGAAACATGTTCAATTACAAACCATTAACTCACACTTGCTTATAAAGAAAGTGAAATTGTAATCCAAATGCATAAAATAACTAATCCAAATTGTTCAGGAAAACATATACGTTAGTATTATGGAAACATAGTAATGCTAACACTACAACCAAGTTACAACAACAAAATAGAATTGTTAAGATTCTAGAAATATAGTAATGTTAACAATACAACAAAGTTAAACAACATGAGTTGCAACAACAACCCTGACTTATGTGATGCTATAATTCCTTCAAGATATCAATTAGTGAGTGAATAAAGACAACATTAACATCTAAGTTTTAGTAGCACACCTATAGTTTAGAGTTACAACAATGTAATCTATTGAAGTTGCAACAATTAGTAATTTATCAAAGCTGCAACAATTAATAATTCAAAGTTGTAGCAATACTAAAAGTAGAGTACATACAAAAATGAATAGAAATAGAAATTATAAGTACAACTACATTATGGGTATAGACACTACTTAACTAAGGATGGGGCCCTACCTCCTTAAAAGAGGCAATGGTTAGAAAAGAAATAAGATGTGATTTCTCAACACACCATTACTCAAATTAGAGAAATTGAATTGTAAAAACAAAATCGTTAGTTTTGATTAGAAGCTACTAGTTTTAAGATTGCATGTTCTGACATTGGGAAAATGAATTTTATTAATAAAACAAGTAAATTATCTAAAACAAAAATTATAAACTAGGGTAAATCTTCTTATTTCAAGGTTATCATGCAAAGTATATCCAGACATCATTTACTAGTTGGAATTAGCTAATTCCTAATGCTACACTTTCTTCTATAAGAACTAACACACAATCAAATAATAGTTGTCACTCTTCACACTTTTAGGAATGCAAATCAATCTCACTGTCAAACCCTCATTTTAATAAAAAATATTTTGCACACAATGTTGGAAATGAAATCACACTTGCAGAATAAAATAACACTCATTCATCAAGACCACCCTAATAGTAACAACAATTGAACAATGATAAAAACACATAGTTAGTAGGATCACTAGCGGAGTAAATATGTTGAAAAAGAAGCAATCTACATTAATATTCTGCAAGTTAAATTAACCAACAATAGAAATAATGTATTAACAAGAATATTTAATAGTGATAATTTAAATTATAATAAGAACTGAATTAACATAACCTGCAAATAAATTAATATGAAACAACTATCTACCTATAATAAAAAAACAACCCCTACTAAAGAGGAGGGTCCTTCCTCCCTAGCAGTGGGATGGTGATTCAAAGCTCACAAACTAAAAATTCAAAGATGCACATAATGTTGGAACTAAAATCACACTTGCAGAATAAAATAACACTCATTCATCAAGACCACCCTAACAGTAACAACAATTGAATAATGATAAAAACACTTATTTAGTAGGATCACTCTGGGAGAAAATATGTTGAAAAAAAAGCAATCTACATTAATATTATGCAAGTTAAATTAACCAACAATAACAACAATGTATTAGCAAGAATATGTAATAGTGATAATTGAAATTATAATAAGAACTGAATTACCATAACCTACAAATAAATTAATATGAAACAACTATCTACCTCTACTAACACAACAAACCCTACTAAAGAGGAGGGCCCTTCCTCCCTAGCAGTGGGATGGTGATTCAAAGTTCTCAAACTAGCAATTCAAAGATAAGCCATGAACTTGCAGATTTTGCATTAGTTTTGGAAATGAAGTTACAAGATGCACAGTCTGAGAATGATGATGCCTCCTCTTTATAACCTAACTTATAACACTAGATTAATTTCCAACCTTCTCTTTTTACATATATTTGTACAAGAGAAGTGTAGGGGGAAAATTAGAACTAATTCCCCCAAATCTGGATTATAGCAGCTATGGACATATTACAAAATATTGATTGTGTTTGTTTTTGGTAGATCTTGGTTGCATAAAAAATAAAGATCAAATTAAATTGGATTACTATACCATAGAATCATCTTAGAATTGGATGGAGCTATTTTAGTTGATAACTGGTTGCTCTATTTGGGATGTAGTCTGTCAATGACCACAACAAGAAATATGCTCTTGAAATAATCACACGTTGCGCCAAATACACAATTTTTTTTGAGAAAACACTTGCAATTGACCTTATTGAGGATGTTATGAGAAAAACCCATGTTGCAAATTTCCAAGATTCATCTTAGTTTGTCTACAAACAATGTCTGAATTTGGTCATTGATTATGCCTAATGTGAGCTCTTTGAACTATAGGTCATGAGTTGAAGCCTAATGTAGTTGACCTGGGTATGATTTAGTTAACACAAATCAATGTCAACATCCCTAGGAATAAACCCATGTTCTGGAATTTCTCATGGAGCTCTGTATATATGCCAACCATGGAGGATAGTTACACTACAACAAAATAGGCCATTCACGCTGCAAATAGCATTGGAATCTAGTGTTTATGAGCAGACGAATTGGCTTCAAGCGATATTGCAAAATCTGACAAAAAATTGAATGTTCACATGGGAACCTTGATTTGACCCGGGAATAATGCCTGGTATAGCACCGGGAATAACGACAAGAATAGCGCCAGAAATAGTTTCTTCCATTCTTACTTCCACTATTGTGTCCATTTGTACTTCTAAGTTTTCTACTATTTGTGCTTCCTATTTTGCATCTGGTATTGCATCAAAAATAACTTCTTTTTTGGCTTCCTAATTAACGACAAGTTACGCTTCCATCATAACGTCAAGTTTCACTTCCAATATGGCGCTTCTTATTGCATCTAGCTTTGCTTCCATTATGGCATCTTCTTTAGCTTCTAATATGGCTTCCATTATAGTGTCTTTTGTTGCTTCTAATATTTCTTCCATTATGGCATATTGGTTTTCTACCTAAATGCCTTCTTTATTTTCTTCTTAGGAAACACCAAGTTTGGTTTCTAATATTTCTTCCATTATTACTTCTTTGTTGGCTACCTGAATTTCTTATGTTTTTGTTTCTCAGGTAATGCCAAGTTTTTCTTCCATAATTACTTCTTTTTTCAGTACTTGAATTGCTCTTGTTTTTTCTTCTTAGGTAATGCCAAGTTTGGTTGCTAGTATTGATTCCATTATTAATTCTTGGTTTGCTACCTAAATTTCTTCTTTTTTTGCTTCTAAGGTAATGCCAAGTTTTGCTTCCAAGATTGCTTTTGGTGTGCTTCTAGTTTGACTTCCATTGTTGCTTCCTATTTTTCTTCCAAAATTGCTTCCTTGTTAGCCTTATGGTTTACTTCCTTTTAGTTAGAAGGTTTGCTTCCTGTTTAGTGCCTGGGTTTGATTCTTTTTTAGGTCCATGGTTTTCTTCCTTTTAGTCTTGGGATTTGCTTTCAAATTAGCCTCCAATTTTACTTCCTATTAAGCAACCAATTTAACTTCCTGTTTAGAGCCAATAATAAATCCAAATATGGCTTCCAATTTCATGTCGAATTTTACTTCCATTTTAGAGCCACATTCTGCTTCCATTTTAACAACTCATGATGCTTCATTTGTAGCTTCCATTTACTAATTTAATGTTTTTTATTTCAATTAAATTATTTAAGTATATCATACCCCTTAAATAACTTATATGATTATAGAGTAAGTCATATTGAATTTGAAATATTTTATAGCATACCACTTATAAAGAATTTTTAGGGAAATGGACATCCATACAAACTAACATTTTTTTTTTTTAACTATAGTTGGTATTTGTATATTATTAATAAAAAAAAATTGGTCATGACTAGCTACATATAATGTAGGCCCAGATTCACTTCATAAAGATTTCCAGAGCATAGTTCTTTTAGGTTTCTTATAGTTACATGCCACACCACAACATTGGAATAAAATAACAGGATATTTTTTTTTAACTATAACCTATATTTTTATATTATTAATAAAAAAAGTCATTGGTCTATGACCAGCTACACATAATGCATGCCCATATAATACATGTGCAAATGATATAAGTCAAAATGATACATGTAAAAATGATACAACTCAATATGGTACTGCAGGTGAAAATGATACATATGATAATAAACATGAAAAGGGGCATCATAATGATTTATCAACAATGATCCATTATGGAGTCTATATGATCAATGTCACTGGCTACTACCAAAAGTTTTCTATCATCATCATCATGTCTATAATGATCATCAATATCATGATAATCATCACTGTCATCATCATCGTCATCTTTAGTCTCCTCTCCATATACCTCTTGGTCATTGTCTCGAATGTCTGAACCAAACCCAACATAATTTGGATCGATTTCAGATTCAACTAGATCTTCTGGAAGACTCGTGTTCTGCAAAAAAAAACATTCAAAATGGAAAGCTATTATTTATTTCATGCAATATTTAATATTTCTATTATATTTCCAATATTACAACATATGAAAAAAAAGCATAATCATATTACATCATATCAAAGTGCACATATATACCATAATAAATTTCAATTAAGTTACAACTAAGATGTCATTCCAATGATGTAAAACATGCAACAATTCTAATAAACATTAGTAAATCGTGGAATGACACCATACCTTTTTATTGAATGGATTGTGTGATGTGTAGTGTATTAGCCCCTATTAGGAAGGAAGGACCCTCCTTCTTAGTAGGGATCACTAATTAGGATGGTACTGTAGTTGTTTTATTTATTTCCCATCACTTATAATTTATGTGTGATTGCTACTACTATTATTATTAGTCTTGTTGATGCTTTAATGATTGTAGAATCCTAACCTCTATATTGTTTAACAACATAGGTCTTGGACTGATCCCTTTGTTAGTGTGATAGTTATTTAATTCCTGTTACAGTTTGATGGTGTGCTCATTTCATTTGAATGTGTGTTTCAACATTTGTTGTGATAATGGTTTCCAGGAGTGCTATTCTTTTATGAATAAGAGTGACAATGTGGTTTTATTCTCCATTGTGTGTTTATTTCTTGAGAGTGTGAACAAGGTTTGAGAGTGTAAAATCTAAAGTGTTGAATTGTTGAGAGTGTGATTACAATGATTGAGTTTGAGATTCATTAGAACTAGTCATCATTTTCCCTTGCATATATTTTGCGTAATAGCCTTGCAATAAAAAAACCTATCCGGATTGAAAATTAATGTGAAGGGTTGGAACTATTGCTTTAAATTAAAAGGACATTTTTTCTGCCCAATAGTAAGCTAAAGAAAAACCTATGCACAAATTTCACATAATGCAAGTTGAAGCAAAACTTGGAATGCTGTATGAAATCTGAAGAAAAATTATTTAAGGGTCAAAGGAAACATATAATAATTCAAAAGTGTGTAAAATAATTAAATAAACACTCTACAATTTGAATCAATTAGATTGGCCAATAAATGAAATATGGGTGTGCATTTTAGTGAAGCAAGGTAATTTTGGCCTATTTGAAAAAAGTGCATGCCCGACCTTCATTTCAAGGCCAAATTGAATGACTCAACTTTGAGAGTACTTTTTTTACTCATAATTAAAATTATTTTTTCACATAGAAATTTCTATTGTGCAAGAATATACCAAATTGGATCGATTTCATAAGGTTAAAGTCAAGGTTTGTGTGCCTAAAATAAATGTACACCAAAACCTATACTTAATTGACTGTGTGATAATGATCATTCCAACCTAAATATAAAACCATTTTATGCAACATATCATAGTCATTTTCATAAAGGAAATGTTATACACTGAAATCCAAGTCTGTCAGAATAACAATTGATCATATCTGGCAATGATTACAGTAAAAAAATATGCACTCCCAGGCCAAACCAATTACACTCTTGGTAATGAAATTTGAAATGGGAAATGATTGGATAATTCCTAGCCTTCGGATATAACCTTGCATCATGTGTAACAAATATCCTACATAACTATGTTTCCCACTTATAAACAACTTCCAAATAAGGCAAGTCGAAGCAAAACTTAGAATGTTGTATGAAATCTGAAGTATAAATATTTAAGTTCACAGTAAAGATATAACAACGAAAAAGTGTGTAAAATAATAAAATAAACAATCTACAATTTGAATCAATCAAATTAGCCAATAAATGAATCTTGATTTTGCATTGTAGTGAAGCAAGGTAATTTTAGTCTACTTCACAAAAATGCACACCCAACCTTCTTTTCAAGGCCAATATTTTCTCCTATGAGGATATTTTCTCTTGAATTTATAAAGCAAAGTCTCAGTGTTGAACAAGTACATTTTGTTCCTACACGAAAAGGGTATATTTTCAAGCTAGAGAGGACTGTAGGGCCATTTATTGTTAACAACAGACAAGTCCTTACACAGATGGAAGTGAAGATGGAGTTTGGTTTTGAGAAAGGAGAAAAGTGGCAATATGATCCTCATTTTATAATTTCTAATAAAAGGGTGTAAATTAGTTTTGTACCTTATATGCACGAAAGTAGACCATAAATTGAGAAAATGGAAAATTAAGAAACTTGATCATCTGGCAGGGTGCAACAAAGAATGGTTGTTGAAACCCCTATGGTAAAAGAGAAGAGTTTGAAGAGGAATTCTCCCGAACAAATAGATGTTGAGACGAAGGATTTCCAGTCACATAAGAGGACTAAAATTCAAACATAAGATGAAGAAGACATAAAAATCAAACTAACAGAAGGACCTTCAAATGAGCCTGGATTTCAAATGCAGTTGGGAAATCCAGGGCACACTAATTTCTCTTCTATCTTCACTGATTTGGAAACATTCACAATAGAAGAGTCTCTTTCATTTGAAAATTTGCAGAAGAATTATCAACAAATTAAAGAAAGGAGTTATAAAATGAGAATTAGTATGGAAACACAACATCAAGACCCTGTTGTAGAACAAAAAATATGAGGTGTTATCATTAAGGAAGAAGTTAATCATTCCTAGGACTGAGCATGCTCAAACAACTGAGTTGGCTCAAGTTAGAAAAGAAAAAGAGCTATTAATAGGAGAATTAGTTGACAGAGATAAAGAGGTTGTTATTTTGCAGGAACAAGTGCAGAGTCTACAACAATCAATAAAAAATCATGTTTGCACCATTCTGGTTTCAACTAAATTAGATGACCCCTCAGAGAAATTGACAAAGGCCATGGCAGAGTTCAAAATTTCAGAAGTTGAACTAAAGAAAACCCAAGATGATTTGGCCATAGTAAGGGAGCAGATGAATGTAAAGGAGAGGCAACTAAACATAACAATTGAAAATAACAATAAACTTACGAGTAAGTTTAAGGTAACTCAAGCTAAAATTGAAGAGTTGCAAACCAGGTTGAAAGGTATTATTTCTTTAATTCAGGCTAGATAAAATGTTTGGGATGACATTTTTCAAGAAGTTTGTTCTATATGGGAATATATTCATATAATTGCATAACAAAAGATTATGACAAGAGGATCAGAAATGAGCATTGAAATATGTAAAAAACAAGTACAAAAAGAAGCACTCAAGGCCAAGAATATACTTAAGTATTTGAATGAAAAATATTCAACAAAATTAAGGGCAGGAGTCACAATCTTTTGGACTAGGCGCACCAGTGACGACATACTTTAACACATGAAGGCTCATAAACTTAGGTGAAGGTCAAGACCACATGATGGGAGCTACACAAAATTATTCATTCCCTACATCATAATCTTCATTGAAGCGAAAGAAAGTGGCTGGGTGGATTGTTGAATCAAATTTTTATTGCAGAAGAGAGCATGTGAGTTGTCAAATTAAACCATGGAATTTTGAGGTGGTGAACACTAATGAGGCTAATACCGAGGTAAAAGGATAAAATAAGTTGAGACTGGCTGGGGTGAGACAGGTAGGACACATGAATCATCATATTGAGTTGATCCGAAGGAAGATTGTAAACCAGGTTTGTGTAGACTCAGTGTGATTTAGATCATAAAACCATAATGGTGGAGTCAGGGTCACAAGCAACGATGATGAAGGAGTGGGAAGTGTTAAATGCTATAAAATATTACCCAAGGGAAGATTTAGGAACAAAATAATTTGTGAAAGGAAGTCTTTGAGTAATAGAGGATTAAAGGAGACAAGGGAATTTAAAGTTGGAACTAGGAGAAGGAGTGCAAGAGTGGCGCCAAAATGAATGAGTATGAGGGAGCTCATAGAGGGAGGTAAATGAGTATTGAAGGAGATGGAGGAAATGATGAGAGAAGGGGCCTTATGGAGTGGCCATGGCAAGGTGACACGATTATGGAAGAAGAAGCTACGTCAAAAGAGTCAGAAGTGATAGATACAGAAAAGGAGATTTCATCCATGGGAAGTGGTTAAATTGTGATGGGTGGACAGGACTAGGGAGGGGCCCCTCTTCTCATAGAGATGGTTCACACATCATGCTACAGTTTCACTAGTAAGTTTATCCCAACACCCCTTGAAGGAAGGATTTGCGAGTCCATATGGCAGAATGGTGTTGGGAAAATTCCTACTCTAGGAGCTGTAGCAATAGGATGGGATTATGGACCCTTGCTTAATGGTAGGAAAGGGGGACCTTACCCCTAAATGTTACTTGAAATCAGGCTGAATTCTTGTTCTGGTGGGTAGAAGGAGCTATAATCACTTTTAGGAAACGGGATGGCTAGTTGAAAAACTTTGAGTGACCCCACTTTAGTAACCCTCAGAGCATATTGAAGAAGGAAGGAAGACCAAATATTTTCCACTACCCTCCAAAGGAAGGAGTAGGTACAATATGGATAAGAGAGCAATGGTTATAGATAGGCATGAGACCCAAACTTGGAGAAAAAGTGGTGGTCATATTTCTCTTTCTGAGAGCACAACTGTGGGGAGGGGGGATTTGGCTAACCCCTCCTAGTATGTTCGAAGAGCTCTAAGGAAACCATGTTCCCTATCTACCCTTGTGCATGTTGTACCAGGAGAAAGAAGACAACCTTAGTAAGGAAAAATGTTCCAAATCCATGGGGATAGTTGAAGGACTGAGTGGCTCAAGGACGAGCCACATTTTGTGTTGCGGTGTAACAACACAACAACTTTTTTTTGATGTTTTGTCTTCTCTTCAAGGTCTATCTATCAGTGGCTCGGTACCATATTAGAACAAGGGTTCTGAATTTTGTAATTTTGAGCTAAAACACTATTCTGATGATGCATTGCAAAAGACTTGATTTGAAAATTTTGGAAAGGTTCTCTGCTTTCTCTCTCCAAGGGAAAATAACCTTGATGGGTGATTGGTGAAGACCCCCCAAGATTGTTTTCATGTACTCTATCTATGTTTCCATCTTAATATGTGAATATTTTCCAAAAAAAAACACTCTAATGGGCCTTAGTATTGTGGTGTAACAATTCCCTAATGGGGCTTAGTATTGTGGTGTAACAATTCCCTAATGGGCCTTAGTTCTTGGGTTTGACATCAACTTATTTGGGCCTTATTATCTATGATTTGAGAAAATATTATGATAGAGATATGAAGGAGATATTCTGAGCCCTATGACATAAATATCATGATAGAACTATGATAGAGATATCATGACAAACCTATGATTGTTTCACTGCATCGTTATTTCTATTTTTCTCTCTACATAATTTCTTATGATGATATTGGGTGAATGCAATGTGAAAATGTTTTAAAATGCAATTATTTACAACAGAGACTTCTAGCCCTAAGAAAATTAAAACTATTACTACTCCACTGGTTAGTAAAGATATAACAATGTAAAAGTGTGAAATAATAAAATGAATAATCTACAATTTGAATCAATCAGATTGGTCAAGAAATGAAGCCTAGGTGTGCATTTTAGTGAAGCAAGGCAATTTTGGCTTGCTTCACAAAAATGCATGCCCAACCTTCATTTCAAGGCCAAATTGAATGATTCAACTTGGAGAGTATTTATTTACTCATAGGTAACATTAATACAATTAAATATTTTTAATTTTTCACATATATATTTTTATTGTTCAAGAATACTCCAAATTTCATGGATTTCATAGGGTAAAAGGCAGGGTTTGTGTGCCTCAAATAAATGTGCATTAGGACCTGTAATTAATTGGAAGTGTATAATGTTAATTCCATCATATGGGTCTACAAAATTGTACCTCATTATTGTGGTGTAACAACGCCCTAATGGGCCTCAGTCTTGTGGTGTAACAATGTCCTAATAGGCCTCAGTTCTTGGGTATGGTAGTGGCCTCTTTGGGCCTTCTTATTTGTGATATGAGAAAATATTATGATGAGACCTATGATAGAGATATCTTGAAAGACGTATGACAGAGATATGATGACAAACCTATGACCATTCCATTGCATTGTTATTTTTAATGTTCTTTGTACATAATTGCTTATGATGATATGGGGTGAATGCAATGTGAAAATGTTGAAAGTGTTTTAAAATGAAATTATCTACAATAGAGATGTCTAGCCCTAAGAAAATTAATATTGTTATTACTCTACTGTTTAGTAAAGATATAAAAATGTAAAAGTGTGTAAACTAGTAAAATAAAAAAACTACAATTTGAATCAAACAAATTAGCCAAGAAATGAAGCCTGAGCATGCAGTTTAGTGCAGTAAGACAATTTTGGCCTGCTTCACAAAAATGCATGACCAACCTTCATTTCAAGGTAAAATTGAATGATTCAATTTGGAGAGTATTTCTTTACTCATAAGTAACATTAATACAATTAAATATTTTTAATGTTTCACATATATATTTATGTTGTTCAATAATACTCCATATTGCATGGATTTCGTAGGGTAAAAGGTCTGTTTTGTGTGCCTCAAATAAATGCACACCAAGACCTATAATTAATCGACAGTGATATAATGATCATTCCATCCTATGGGTCTATGAAATTGTACCTCAGTTTTGTGGGGTAAAAACTCCCTAATGGGCCTCATTCTTGTGGTGTAGCAATGCCCTAATGGCCTCAGTTCTTGGGTATGACAATGACTTCTTTGGGCCTTCTTATATGTGATATGAGATATGACAAAGATACGAAGGAGATATGCTGAGAACTATGACAAAGATATCATGGCAGACCTATGATAGAGATATCATGACAGACCTATGACAAAGATATCATGACAAACCTATGACTATTCCACCGCATTGGTATTACTAATGTTCTTTGTACATAATTTCTTATAATGATATGGTGTGAATGCAATGTGAAAATGTTGAAAATGTTTTAAAATGCAATTATCTACAACAGAGACTTCTAACGCTAAGAAAATTAACATTATTAATACTCTACTTGTTAGTAAAGATATAACAATTTAAAAGTGTTTAAAATAGTAAAATAAACAATCTGCAATTTGAATCAATCAAATTGGCCAAGAAATGAATCTTGGGCATGCATTTTAGTGAAGAAAGACAATTTTTGCCTGCTTCACAAAAATGCACGCACAACCTTCATTTCAAGGCCAAATTGAATGATTCAACTTGGAGAGTATTACTTATAAGTAACATTAATATAATTAAATATTTTTAATTTTCCACATATATATTTATGTTGTTCAAGAATACTCCAAATTGCATGGATTTCATAGGGTAAAAGGTAGGGTTTGTGTACCTCAAATAAATGTAGACTAGGACCGATAATTAATTGGCAATGATATAATGATCATTCCATCCTATGGGTATGTAAAATTGTACCTCAGTATTTCAGTGTAACAAAACCCTATTGGGCCTCAGTCTTGTGGTGTAATAACGCCCTAATGAGCATCACTTCTTGGGTATGAAAACGACCTCTTTGGGCCTTCTTATCTGTGATATGAAAAAATATTATGACAAAGATATGAAGGAGATATGTTGAGCCCTATGATAGAGATATCATGACATACCTATGACAGAGATATCATGACAAACCTATAATTGTTCTGATGCACAATTATTACTAATGTTCTCTGTACATAATTTCTTATGATGATATGGGGTGTATGCAATGTGAAAATGTTGAAAATGTTTTAAAATGCAATTATCTACAAAAAAAACTTCTAGCCCTAAGAAAATTAACACTGCTACTACTTGTTGGGACAGAGTCCCCTAGGTCCGATTTTGACCAAGTCTTGTAAAAGCCTCCACATTTTAAGGAGTGGAGCGTGCAACGCGCAGGTCATTAGGAGTCAAGGGGTTTAGGAAGGTCAAAGGCCCTTAGTTTTTTTATTGTTTTGAGCTCCGGCCATGGTTTGCGGACCATGGTATTGTAATAGGAAAACATATATAAAGGGATGTCTTAGCTTGTCTAAGGCAATATAAGATAATGTTATGAAGGATACTTGTCTTTAGAGTCTGTAATCTTCTGTATTTGAGCGAAGGGGAAGGATCATGCTATTGTGTGCACGGAGACCTTAGTAAGTCTGCAACTGTGTGCGCAGGCCCCTGCAGCTAAGTGCACAGGGTTAGAAGACTGTATTATTGAAGAACTGAAGTAATAAAAGAGAATTTTGAAGCATATTTGTGTTCTTCTATCTACTTTACAATTTATGTATTTATGTATATTTCTGTTTCGCTATAGATTATCTTATATGTAATTGCATCACGAAGACCTAAATGTGTTTCTTACATTGAATAAGGCATGGTGAAGTAATTAAGTGCAACTTATAGATTGTTAAGTAAGGGAACTGTTTACGACTATGTTTATACAAGTTACTGTTTCACGAAGGTCGGATTGAGCCCTAGATCAGGAGAAACCCTACAACCACACTCATACCCCTCTAGGTGCAGAAACCTGGTTCTAGCACCCCCCCATATTACCTTGGGTGAGACTGCGATATGCCTTGTGCAGGTTGTTTCCGAAAGGGCCGGTAATATAGGGTTTTGTTGGTTAGCACAACCTAACTTCGAACCTGGGTCTAAGCCCTCGAAGCCAACAAATGGTTTCGTTGTAGGGACCAAGATCTGTTTGAGGGATGTGGATGTGGCATCTGACTAAGAAGGAAGTTAAAAATTGGGTTGAGCAAAAGGAGAGCGTGTTTGAAGTACAGGAAAAAAGAAATTTGCACTTATCGATAGAAGCTTGGTTACATAGGTACCTTTACACAAAGCAACACGAGATCTTTTTATGTTCTTTTCCTGATGAATTGTATGAGTGGCTTGAAAAATTATTTGATAGTCAGCCTCGCTAGAAGCATGATAAGAATCTTGTTTGGACCCCATAATTAGTAAAGAAGCTCAAACAGACTGATACTGAGATCACAAGAGCTGTAGACTTCTGGATCGATAGCATTCTTGGAGGATTCATCATAGAGATTGCAATTAACACGTCAATATTGTATAGAGAAGCTGAGCGAAGATTCTTCAAAGGTCCACGTGGTAAGTGTTTGAATTCATTAAAGCTCTGTATTAAAATTCTATTGTGTGGAAAAGGTGTATGTGAGCGAATTTATGTTTAAGAAAAGCCAGCTTGGGACTACGCGAAGAGGGAAAATATATGGATCTGAAACATGTTACAACCCTCTATTAGGTGATTCAGACAGTGATGAAGAAAGGAGTAACCCTATTTCACCTGTAGGAGCATTGCAGTCAGGAAATCAGGGTACGTTTGGGATTCCCCATCCATCCACTCTACCTCCACCAAAACCTCCATCATATACACCCACACCTCCACCTCCACCTCCATAATTTAATTTGGCAAATACAGTGAAAATTCTTGTGTTCAGGGGTATGGGATCAGAAGACCCTGAACAATTTTCATTTGTCGTAGAAGTTGTGTGGAAAGCACAACAGATTAATGATGATGATCTGAAAAAGGCCCAACTTATCACAACACTGTAGGATAGAGCACTGTCCTAGTACATAAAGTATAGCACAATGAATCCCACTGTTACAATGGCTGAGACAAAGGCAACTTTAAATTCAGAATTTAGAAATCCAAAATCACAATCGTAGTGCTGTATAGAGATGAAGGAAATTAAGCAAGCATCTAACGAAAGTGTATGGGAATTGGACTAAAATATCAAGTGTCTGATCAGTCAAGGGGATTTTCAGATTACTGATGAAGTACATAAAGAATGATACATTATTACGTTGTTTCCACATTTAAGACTACCATTATCACAACAGAATATCAACACCCAAGCTGAAGCCTTAGAGATCGCGATGAAGTTAGAATCATCTCTAGTCCATGATACACATGTAGGAGTCCAGCAGATTTAGCTGCAACTCACAAGTTTTCATATGGAGATCCAAGGGTTAAAGAAGGGAAAATATGTTCGATTAGACATATGCTCAGAAGTATGGTGTTTGAAATGTAAGGTTGAAGGTCATTATAAAGATCAATGTGCCCTGTATCCTGATTATTTAGTGGTTTAGGTCCTAATCCTCTAAAGTAAGAAATAAGTACAGGACAAGGTGCTGGATCAAGTGTATGGTGTAGCATCTACAGATTCATAGGCCAACATCCCACAAATTGTTGTCACTTGTTGCAAAAGTATGTGCACACACCCAAGCAGCTGTTTTGCAATTTTTTCCAATCAGTAGGACACGATGAGAGTAATTGTCGCAGCCATGCCTTACTAATGGAGCAGACTGTGTCGTATAGAATGCAAGCTAAAAGTCGCGCACAAGAAAATCAAGGTATGCCTGCAAGTCATGGGGGATTCCAGGGCCAAGGACGTGGTCGAGGAGGAGGCACAAGATGAGGACGGGGTCAAATCATCTGTTATAATTGTGGTGAAGTAGGACATTTTGCGCGAGACTGTCAGAACCCCACATTTTCGTCTTGTAAGTATTGTAGAAAATTTGATCATGTGATTGAATATTTTCCCATTTTAATTCTTAAGATGCAGGAAAAGAAGAGCCAACAACCTGTGCAGAACTTGCAGATGACGAGATCAGAACTACGTGAGGATGATCCTAGTATAAACATGGTGAGAACACAAAGTAGCACAACTAAAGAAGCTGACAAAGCAGAAGGAGAACAACCTGAGGTGGATACCTGGGTTAGGAAAGCCAGAATTAAGAACAATGGGTTCAATATGCAGAGGGAAAAGGAAAATTTCATGGGAGGGAAGAAAATTTTTCTGGATCCAGGAGCATCAATGTCGAAATGACTAGTGCAGTTAATTCCACCTAAGAACCAACCTGACACAGTGACAAAAAATCCTAATTTGACTGTTTTGAAGTCCCTTCTATAGACATGCATGAAGTTGTTAAGAGACCAGAAATCGGTGGAAGGGTTACAAGAGTTGATTGAAAACTGCGTTGGAAAACAAAATCTTCAAACGATAAGATCTATGGAAACAAAAAGAGAACTGGTTGTGAAATGAGACTAACTGCGTAGATCAGAGAATTTGAAATGGATCAAGTAATCTTGGATTTAAGTTCAGATGCAAACGTCCTACCTAAGCAGACATGGGAGCGGATGGGCCAGCCAAAGTTACAATGGTCGCCAATCCAGTTGCGCATGGTGAACCAACAAAAGATTGTTCCAATGGGTCGACTACATGGGGTCGTTGTAGATATTGAGGGAGTCAGTGTAATAGTAGATTTTGAAGTCATTGGGATTGTCGATGATAGTAATCCATACCCAACTTTACTAGGAATTGATTGGGCATTTGATATGGATGTTATAATTAACTTGAAACGATAGAGCATGGTATTTGAGAAGAATGGAATGAGGGTTGTTGTTCCTTTAGATCCCTCTGAAGGAGTGCGATACACTAAACCGATCCACAAAGATTATGACAATGAGAATATTGAGCACATCTACAAGTTAAATGCGCAGAATGAAGATTGGATTAATCCCACTACAGATGGAAGAATTAGCTAGGAGAAGGATAATTCCTACTTTTCAGATTCTGACGAGGAAATGGAGCATTGGCAGAACCAATTACATGAAGTCTCTACGCTGCGTTGTAATAGACTAACGAAGTCTCTTCACTGTATCTCATCAGAGGTTTGTAACTTACCATACTATGATGGAATAGGGGATGTAATATCCTTTTAGATGAATTTGAAAGAGATTTCCAAGAGGAAGAAAGGTTCCAAGCTCTGGATATAGATATGCTATCTACACCTACTCAATGGTGGGGCATGCACAAAGATAATATAGCAGATTGGAAGAAAGAATTTCATGTCCACGTAGATGCCTCATGCATAAATTTGGGTGATGTATTGACCCAACCAGGTGATGGAAACATTGACCACCCAATTTCAATTTCCAGTCAAAAATTGTTGAAGGCGAAGAAAAATTATTCTACAACTGAGCGCGAAGGGTTGGCCATGGTATATGCGTTAAAAAAATTCAGACATTATCTATTAGGTGCGCATTTTAAAATGTTCACAGATCATTTTGCATTAAAGTACCTGATCAACAAGCCTATGTTGGGGGTAAATATTTTTCGATGGCTACTGCTCTTTCGGGAGTATGATATAATTGTCAAGCCAGGTAGATTGGATGTCGGCCCAGACCATCTATCAAGGATTGAGAATGGCGAAGAACCTACAAATATCAAGGAAGGATTGCCTGATGCGCAACTCTCCGCAGTAAGAATAGCTGATGATCACTTCGCTGACATCATTTCGTTTTTGGCTACTGGCGTAGATCCCACAGCATATACATCACAGCAAAAGAAAGAACTGGTAGTCCGAGTTGCGGACTTTTCCTTGATCGTAGGACAATTATACAAAATGGGCTCGAATGAGATATTGTGTAGATATCTCCTTGAATATGAAAGACATAGTATTCTAGATGAGGCACATGGTGGTGTCGTGAGAGGCCCTTATGCAAGGAAAGCCACCGTGTAAAATGTCTTAAGAGCAGGGTTGTGGTGGCCCACTGTACATAAAGATTCAAAGGAGTATTACAGTAACTGTGATGTTTACCAAAGGACTAGTAGACCGTCAAAGCGGGATGAATTTCCTTTAAATCCAAATCTCACTCTACAAGCTTTTGAAAAATGGGCGATTGATTTTGTAGGACCAATCAACCCGCTAGGTAAGAAGACAGGTGCACAATATATTATTACTGCCACATAATATCTAACGAGGTGGGCTGAGACGAAGCCAATAAAAGATTGCAGCATGGATACTGCTGTGTAGTTCATGTTTGAGTACATTTTGTCAAGATTCGACTGTCCGAAGATCCTGATGAGTGATAGAGGATTGCATTTTTTACATGACACAATTGAAGCATTGATGACAACGTTCCAGGTACATCATCAGAAAAGTATGCCTTATCATCCACAGGCAAATGACACCGTGGAAGATTTCAACAAGATTTTGGAAAATGCTCTGACGAAGGTATGTAATGTCAATGAAAATGACTGGGATGTGCACATACCAATAGTGCTTTGGGCTTATAGGACAACCTGCAAGAAACTGACGGGACAAACTCCAATCAGATTATTTTATGGGCAGGAAGCTATCATGCCTATGGAATACATAGTGCCAAGTATCAGAATTGCCGCAATCACAAAAATGGTAGACACTGACATTATGGAGGAATGACTGGAATAACTGGTTGCACTGGAAGAAGATCACTTCATCACAAGGTTCCATCAACAAGTACAAAAGGCTAGGGAAATAGAATGGCATGATCGACATATCAAGCAACAAACCTTTAAGAATGGTGATTTGGTTTTTTTATATGATAGTAAGTTTGCGAAGTTCCCAGGTGTTATAACAAAACTAGACCCTGATAGGCTGCTGATCAGGAAGACTTTGAGTAACTGTTTCAAACCAATCTTTTGGCTGAGGCTTAGCCTCCTCAACCTGAGAGGGCTCTCTCACTAGGTTAAAGATTTCAATTAAGGATTAGATGGCTAACTCTATGGAAAAAAACAAGTGAAAAGGTATAAATGGTTGAACACAATCAACAAACATCCATTGGGCTTATGGAGTCAGCATATGTTTCAGTATCACAGTAATATTAGCTTAACATGGAAGTCAGGGCATCAAGAGTTCAATATATCAGTAACACATAAGAACATGTAGGAAACACAGTCTACAAATGCATGAAGGAAGTTAGAGCATTATCAATGGGTTCTAAGTAACATACATTCATACCACTGCAAATGAGGAAATGAGGACAATCATAAGACAATCAAGCATTGAACTCTCTTCTGAATCCTGAGAAGTAAAGCCAAACTCTGTATTACATAAAAAACATAGTCTTCTACAATGACACAATATGAGTGTTTTCTCAGAAAATTTCCAACCCTTGGTGCATTACATCTCTTGTCATATATAGAGTTTCATTACAAGCTTGGATTCCTTCCTCCAGCATGAGGGGAATTCGAATTTCACTTGACCTGACACCTACTGATCTCTAAACAAACTATTAATTACAACTAGTTGTTAACTAGCAGTCCTAGAGACCTAATACAGCTAGGAGTGTAACTCCTTATTATGCTAGCAACAACCTAGGATGTGGAATAAATTTGGTTTTCGATAGCTGCTCCTTCTTAACTTCGAACTTGGTGATGTCCATAACCCCCAGCTGGCCTCCAATAGCTTCTCCTTCATCTGCCCTGAAAACTAAGAAACTGTCCCCTGCTCTGTTCTGGCTGAAAAATAGGTGTTGGGACAGAGATTTTTTCTCCTCATAAAAAAATTATTTTACAAAAATGAAGGAGGATTTTGTAGACCACTCGATGCTGAACAAAAACCTCTCTTGGTTTTTTGCAATACCTTTCCTACTACCCAGAAACTATCTTTGAATATCAGGTGTAAACTGGAAATTATGATTTTTGAAAAACTGCTCCAAAAGCAGTTTCGTAGCGCAAGTTGAGTCATCAACTTCTCCCAGCTCATAATGAATTTGAATAAACTGAAAGAGGTTTTTGTAGTTAAGTATGTTAGGAATAAAAAACTCTTTAACTTTTCCAAAATATGCTTTCAGTTGCTCAAAAAACCTCCTGGAAGTTGACTACTTAAAACAGTTTTTCTGCTGAAAAAGGCTGCTTCAGTGATTTCGTAGTGCATGTAGTGCAAATTCTGGGTTTTGTGCTACGAAAACTCCTAACTACGAATCCCCAATTTCGTAGCGCATATAGTGCATTTTCTGAGTTTTGCACTACAAAAACTCCTAGGCAATTTCGTAGCGCATGTCAATTTTGAAACAACCTAACACATGACACTTTTGAAATAATGTGGGATCTATGATAGGAAAAATAAGGTTGCTGACCTTTATTTAATAATGGAAACAAGACTCCAACTCTATGATTTAGACTCTAAAACAAAAACAATAAAAATGACTTAACCAAGACTAACATAAAACTTTGGAACCATACCAGTTGTCCAAAATTTTAGAACTTTTTACAGTGATAACACCAGGTAAGTTCAAAATGCATTGGTTGGGACCCTACATTGTTAAGAATAACTCTGATGGTGGTGCAGTTCAGCTCACGAAGATGAACGAAGAACTATTCCCTAGATGTGTGAATGGAAGTTACTTGAAGATAGTTCCTAAGACTGTGCAATGACTATATGGATGCAGAAAAGTCTTAGTGCTACAGGAAGTTGAAAGGAAGCATGGGACTCTAAACAACTCTGCCGAAATACTGTTGTGTCGAAGTCTGGAAGCTAAGGGATGTTTGAAAGCCTGGCGCAACTAGAGGAAGCTGCGACGCAGAGCAGGTGGCTGCACAACAAGGATGGGTCTTGCGTAGCCTGTCCAGAATATGACCGTTGGTAGTGCTACAGTTGATTTGACAAGGAATTTTCCGTTAAAAGGAGTGGGGGAAATTCCATTGAGAATCCATGCAATTCATCCAATAATTCATCAATGAAAGGAATGGGGAATTTATCTTTACTAGTGATCTTGTTGAGCTCCCTATAATCCAAACACATGCGCCATGATACATCCTTCTTGTGCACCAATACTACTGGAGCAAAGAAATAACTTTGACTAGGTTGAATTATACTAGCCTCTAGCATTTCTACAACCATACGTTCAATTTCACTCTTTTGGGCATAGGGATATCTGTAAGGATTGATGTTTGGAGGAACACTTCCTGGAATCAAATGAATAACATGATCATGATCACAAATAGGTGAGAGGCCTTTGGGAGTCTCAAATACCTTGGAATGATTGTCCAAGAATTTGTGGAGATCTGGAGAAATAGATGATTTCAATTTGGGAACCTCTAGCGAACATAATTGTGCAATTACGCCTCGTTGTTCTTTCTTTATAAGCTTTGTTATTCTATTAGAGATGATTATCTTTCCTGGTTTCCCCGTGATACCCCTTAATTCAACTCCCTTTCCTTCCGAATAAAATTTCATGAAAAGTTCTTGAAAATTAAAAGCTATCATACCCAAAGATTGTAGCCATTGGACTCCTAGTACAACATCAGCACCACCCATTGGAATGGAAAGAATTGGGCTATTCAATACATATTATCCCATGGATAGCTTGATATTATGTTACTTTCCAGAGCAATTTATGGTTCCTCCACTTGCAACCATCACTTGACACTTTGGTGTTGGATATAGGAAGCAATTCAATTCCTTGGCTATCTTATAATCAATAAAATTATGGGTACTACCCGAATCAATCAACACTATTACCTTTTTCTTCTTGATATGTCCTTCTATCTTGATAGTTTGAGGAGTGGTAATTCCAGCCAATGCATTATAAGATATGGTCAGATTCATTTCTTCTTTCTCTAGGGTTTGTTCCTGGTGTATATCCTCTTCTTTTGACATTTCTTGTTCCTTTTCTTCCTCCTCTTCACAATCTATGTAAAATAATTTCTTTTCAGCACACTTATGACCTTTAGTGTATTTTCTATCACAACTGTAACAAAGCCCTTTTTCTCTTTTTCCTTCCAATTGTTGTGGTGTAAACCTTGTAGGTTGTGGAAGGCTAGGGGAAACAACACTTCCATATTTATAGTTGCGAGTGGAAGGCTAGGGGTAACAACACTTCCATTTTTCTTTCCAACCTGAATGCCTTCACCAATGAATCAGGTTCCCAAAGGCAAACCTCATGTTGGATGTTATCCTTTAAAGTCACTATGAACACATCAATCCTATGCTCCTTTGGAATATCTTTTACCCTTATATTCAATTTTTGGAAGTCCTCAATGTGCTCCATTATTGAACCCTTTTGTTTGAGATTTATCAATTGGCTAAAAAATGTGTTTCTTTTTGTATCCTCATAATGTGGTATCATTTCTTCCGTAAAAATTTCCCAAGTGACAATTTGTTTATGAGAGAAAAGCCATCGACACCATAAAAACTGATTTGGTTCCAAATATAAAGTTGCAATGCGTACCTTTTGCGTGTTTTGCACATTATGGAGATCGAAATATTGCTCCATTTGTAGTATCCATGTTATGGGATCCTTTCCATCAAACTTCCTGATATCAATCTTTGGAACATGGTTGGTATTTAATCCAACATTAGAGTCTATGAAATCATTATTAACATTTATTTTGTTCTCATCATGAGTTTCCTTTACTACCTTTTGCCATTAGTAAGCATTTCTTAGAGCAACTTTGTCAAATCTATCTTCAAATAATTCATGTTTCCTTTAAGTTTATCTTCTATACCATCCATCTTAGCTTCCATGCCATTCATCTTAGCTTCCATGCCATCCATATTAGCTTCCATGCCATCCATCTTAGCTTCCATGATTTTCTTTAAACCATCCATCTTACCTTCTGTTACTTTTTGGGAGAATGAATTTTGTTGCACTTGGTCTCGTAAGTTTGATATATCATGTTGCATTTCTTCCTTCTCTTCATGAGTCATGCTAGAGCTTTCAGGTTGCTTACTAGGCATTTCCATTTTATTTCTTCGGGGCATAAATTAATGATAATTATGCTTCACTATGCCCTTTGTGTTGGGTTGTGTTATATTCTTTCCATGACTAGCCCACGTAGTTAACTAGGAGGTTAGAAGGGGGCGGAGCCCCCCCTTCGTTGCACCAATTACATAGCAGGGGGAGTCACAGGGGGTTTGAGGGGTGTAGGTAACCCCACTCTATGGGGTCTGGGGCAGCGCCCCGGAAAATTTTGGTTTTGGACCCTATGTTAGGTTGGGCAGACCTACCTATGGTTGTGTGCATGATTTTCGCACATGGTTTTGGACGCAATGGTTTTCGGTCCATGGTTTTGGATGCGATGGTTTTTGGTCCATGGTATTGGATGTTTCGGCATGTATAAATATGTATTGTAACATTGAAAGGAATATAATAAAAAATCAAGCTGGTAGTCTCAGTTTTGGGATCCAGGGGAAACTCTCTATGTATATGTGTTTTATGTGTTATGCTCTCGCATTGTTTATTTTTTGTGTTTTAGAATTCGTATGCAGGTAATTTCCATACAGGGTTAAAACCTACATTTGGTATCAGAGATGTTTTGGCTTCAAGGGGACACCTTTGTTGCTGAGGGGTTTCGTTCGGGCCTGTGATAGACCCCGTTCAGTGGGAGATCTGTGGGATCAATTCTAGTGGTGAAAGAAGATGGCAAGCACTGGAAAGATAGAGATCGAGAAATTTAATGGTTAGAGCTTTGAGTTGTGGAAACTCAAGATGGAGGATCTGTTGGTGGATAAAGATTAGTGGATCAAGTAGATCCGGGTACTAAACCAACGGGAGTGTCTGATGAGGAATGGAAGAAGTTGGATTGGAAGGCAAAGAGCACAATACGATTGTGTGTCTTAGATTTAGTATTGCTGAATGTATCAGGTGAAGCTATGGTGAAGGCTTTGTGGGAAAAGTTAGGGACTTTGTACCAATCTAAGTCTCTGGTGAATAAACTGTTCCTACGAAAAAAGATGTATAACCTGAGGATGAAAGATGGAGACTCGATCACACAGCATCTGAATGCGTTTAATACTGTGGTAAGTGAGTTATCATCTATTGATATCAAAATTTCAAATGAAGATAAGTGCATTAGTTTGTTGTGTTCTCTACCAGATTCGTGGGATAGTTTGGTTATTGCAATAGGTAGCAATGCAATTGCCTTGCAGTTTGATGAAATAGTCTCATCCTTGCTGACAGAGGAGATGAGATGAAACAATATGGAGAGCCAGAATGGTGATGCCTTGTTTGTACAAGGATGGTCCCAGAATAGAAACAAAAATAAGTCATCTAGTGGGAGATCTAAATCTAGAGGGAGATCTAAATCTCTAGGAAAACCTATAAAGGTGGTGTGCTGGAAATGTAGAAAGGAAGGGCACTACAAAAGGGACTATAAATCTAAAGCTCCTAACAAAGGAAAGGGATCTGATGATGCTCCTTCTACAGAGGTGAAAACCACCTTAGATGAAGGTGGGGATGTGTACTTGGCTTCTTCAAGTACACATGTAGATCATGAGGCATGTTTGATTGACTCGGGTGCATCCTTTCACTTCGCTCCCTATAGAGAGTGGTTCTGCGAGTATGCGAAATACGATGGTGGTGATGTATTCTTAGGGGATTATAGGAAGGCTAGAATCGTTGGTCGCGGAAAAGTAAAGTTGAAGTTGCAAGGTGGAAGGGTTAGAACACTTCCGGGTGTTCTACATATTCCTGCATTGGCCAGAAATCTGATTTTTGTAAGCAAGCTGGATGATGCAGGTGTAAAAATAGTGTTCGAGAAGGATACCTACAAGATGGTTCAGGGAGCACTGGTATTGATGCAGGGAGATCGGACTGGAACTCTGTACAAGCTGCAAGGTAGCACTATTGTTGATGGGTGAAACAGTTCTGTGGTTCTTGAAAGTGGAGCAGAAAATCAAGTGGTCTTTGGAGAGAAGACCATGCTGTGGCATCAAAGGCTTGGACATATTGGAGAGAAGGGCATTCGAATACTTCATGGTAAAGGTATGGTAGAAGGTATGAGTAATAGCTCTCTGGATTTTGATTTCTGTGAAAATTATATATATGGGAAACAGAATCGGGTGAGTTTCCCCTCTGGTGGTAAGAGGGCGAAACAGATATTAGAGCTTGTGCACAGTAATGTCTTTGGACCTGTGAAGGTTCCATCACTGGGTAAGTCTGTGTACTATGTATCATTTATAGATGACTTCTCAAGGAATACATGGATATATTTCGTTAAGAAGAAATATGAAGTCTTTGGCAGGTTTAAAGAATTTAAGGCTCTAGTGGAAAACCAGACAGAGAAGAAGATAAAGGTGCTGAGGACAGATAATGGTGGAGATTTTTGCAGTAAGGAATTTGAAGAATTCTGTAAGGAGTGTGGTATAGCATGGCAGAAGACTACTCCATATACACCTCAGCAAAATGGAGTTACAGAAAGAATGAACAAGATGTTGATGGAAAGGGCAAGAAGCATGCTCAGTGGTGCCGGGTTAGGACATGAATTCTGTGCAGAGGCGGTGGAGACAGCATGTTACCTGGTGAACAGATCGCCTTCATCAATGTTGGAGGATAAGACTCCACAAGAGGTATGGACTGGTAAGAAACCCTCTTTTTCACATATGAGGGTATTTAGATGTGATGCATATGTACATGTTCCAAAGGAGAAATGAACCAAGTAGGATAATAAGTCTGAAAAGTGCATCTTTATTGGGTATAAGGATGGTTTAAAGGGTTATAAGCTTTGGAACCCAGTAACAAGGAAGGTTGTGGATAGCCGAGATGTGGTGTTCAGAGAGGTGAAAGATGTTATTAAACATGAAGTCCAACCAAAGGAACCTGAGAAGATAGAGTTTGAGCTAAAGGAGGAAGAATTAGACTCTACAACAGAGGAGGAATCAGAAGATGAAGAGCCACAAACTCCAGGTGTGAGAAGATTAGTTCAAGAAAGAAGGCAGCTAGAAAGGTATAGTCTCTATGTTTTCTGTTCAAATTTTGCTTTATCTATTCCTGATGATGATCCCAGAACTATGAAGGAAGCAGTAGATTCAGAGGATGGAAAACTCTAGAAAGAGGCCATGGTTGATGAAATGGCATTTTTGCACAAAAATTAGGCTTAGGATCTGGTGGAGTTGCTGGCTGGAAGGGAACCCATTGGCAACAAATGGGTGTTCAAGAAGAAGACAAATGCAGAAGGAAAGGTGGAGAAATACAAAGCTCGGTTGGTAGCAAAAGGTTATTCCTAGGTGCCGGGAATTGATTTTGGTGATATCTTTTCTCCTGTTGCCAAGGTAACTTATATTAGATTACTTTTATCTGTTGCTGCTGCTTTTGATTTTGAGGTAGAATAGATGGATGTGAAGACAACATTTCTTCACGGGGATCTGGAAGAGGAGATCTACATGAAGCAACTTGAAGGCTTTACGGTGAAGGGTAAGAAAGAACTAGTATGCAAGTTAAAGAAGTATCTGTATGGGTTAAAACAGTCACCAAGGATGTGGTATCAGAAATTTTGATACATTTATATGGGGACTTGGCTTCACTAGAAGCAAAGAAGATCACTGTGTGTATTTTAAATTAATTGGTGACCGTGTTATTTATCTGGTCTTGTATGTGGATGATATGTTGCTGGTTGGAAATGACAAAGAAATTATCCAGGATTTGAAGACCCATTTGTCCTCCAAATTTGACATGAAAGATCTTGGTGCTGGAAACTATATTTTGGGCATGGAAATTAAAAGAGATCGGACAAAGAGGAAGCTTTGGTTAAACCAGAGGAAGTATGTTGAGACAATATTGTAGAGGTTTAATATGCAGGATAGTAAACCAGTGAAGGTTCCTATTCCTGTAGGTGTAAAGTTATCTACTGAACAGTGCCCCAAGACACAAGAAGAGGAAGAGGGCATGTCCTGTGTTCCATATGTAAGTGCAGTCATTAGCCTGACGTATGCGATGGTCTGTACTAGACTAGACATTGCACATGCAGTGGGAGTGTTGAGTAGGTTTATGTCAAAACCAAGGAAGGAGCACTGGATAGTAGTGAAGCGGGTTTTCAGGTATTTTCATGGCACTAGTGATTATGGTTTGTGCTACCAAGGAAGACCAGGATTGGATAGAGTGTTGGATATTCATGGCTTTGTTGATGCAGACTGGGCTAGAGATCTGGATCAGAGAAGATCTACAAGTGGGTATGTGTTTAAGCTATTTGGAGGTGCATTCAGTTGGATGAGTAAGAAACAATCTGTAGTGGCACTATCAACTACAGAGGCAGAATACATGGCAGCCACTCATGCAAGCAAGGAAGCAGTTTTATTGCAGAGATTGTGTTCAAATATGGGGTTAGTAAGGGAGCTATAAGGATAGACTGTGACAGTCAAAGTGAAATTTTCTTGGCAAAGAACCTTGCATATCATTCAAAGATAAAGCACATTGATGTTCAGTATCACTTTGTTAGGGATATGATAGAAGACAAAAAGGTGTTGCTGGTAAAGGTGGACACTTTGAAGAATACTGCAGATGCATTGACAAAATATGTGAGCTCTGAGAAGTTCTCTTGGTGTAGAGAAACAATGGGCGTTGTAGGGCTGGATAAATGACTAAGCTCTCTTATGGCCCCCTGTGGAAAGAAAACAACAAGTGGGAGAATGTTGGGTTGTGTTATATTCTTTCCACGACTAGCCCACGTAGTTAACTGGGGGGTTAGAAGGGGGGAGAAGTCGCCCCTTCATTGCGCCGATTGCATAGCGGGGGGAGTCACAGGGGGTTTGAGGGGTGCAGGTAACCCCACTCTATGGGGTCCAGGGTATCGCCCCGAATATTTTTGGTTTTGGACCCTATGTTAGGTTGGGCGGACCTACCTATGGTTGTGTGCATAATTTTTGCACATGGTTTTGGACGCGATGGTTTTCGGTCCATGGTTTTGGACGCAATGGTTTTTGGTCCATGGTATTGGATGCTTCGGCATGTATACATATGTAATGTAACATTGAAAGGAATATGATAAAAAATCAAGCTGGTAGTCCCAATTTTGGGATCCAGGGGAAAATCTCTGTGTATATGTGTTTTATATGTTATGCTCTCGCATTGTTTATTTTCTATGTTTTAGAATTCATATGTAGGTAATTTCTATATGGGATTAAAACCTACACTTTGAATTCCTTCAAACTATTTTTTCAAACCAAACTTATGCAAAATTTAAAAAAAAAAAACTACACACCTTTTTTCGCTTTGTAGTAGCTCGATATTGAATCTATTTTATCTCTGCAATTTCGGATCTCCAAGGTATGAAATTTTATCCCACGGTAGCCCTATGAGTCCTATTTCTAACCCCGTATGGCTGATCAATATTGGATTCTCCAAGGAAGATTTATGCCAAATCTCCCACGATGACTTGATTATAAACTGGTTCAGTAGAGTGAACTTGTACGAAGTTCCATGTGTCACTTTTTCAACCTTCAGACCTAAAACTAATACAAAGTAAACTATATTCCATTGTATTTCGATAAAATTTTACAAAATTTCAATTTGATGCTCAGAGAGAAAGTTATGATGATTTTCCCCAGGTCACCTATTTGAGATATAATTCGGGAGCCTGCAAAAACCATAGCTTCCTTGGATCATATCTCCGGAAATATAGCGATAAAAGATCTAAAATTCGTACCTGAGGTTTATCAATATTTCGTCTCAAATGGGTTTTAATTTTAGCTTCTAAAATGTTGTAGAAAAAGAGTTATAGCAAAAATTCCACAATGAACTATTTGAAGCAGTGAAATCCTAGAATCCAAAGCTCTGTTACCAGTTGTTATGCAACTAGCTCATAAAATAGAAGAAAAGATAGATCAACGACTTCAAAATTAGCCTCTTCTAGGGGGGAAACCTACTTTACATTACACAAATGAACAATTCTTAGATGATACAAATAGGAAAAACTCCTTTCTATATATAGGAGTCTAAGGGGTCACAATATAATGAAAGCCAACATAACAATAATAATATAAGGGCACAACAATAACAATAGTGGGCTTCCATGGGGCACAATAATAACAATATGGAAAAATAGGGGCACAAAAACGACAATAAGGGCTACAATGACAATAGTAATGGGGGAATCACTAGTATTATAGGGACCTAACAAAACCTAGATCACTAGCCCCTAAATTGAGACTAGTCTCTCAGGCTTTACCGCAATCCAAACCTGGATCATTAGTTCCTAAATCGAGACTTCTCCCTCAGGATTTACCATGTATCCCACCAAAACCGGTCAAAGGATTCCTATGCCTTTGGGAATGGAACTTGAGACCACCTCTACCCCGGATTCTGAAATCCATCCAGAAATTCCAAAGCTCAAAAAACGAAATAAACATCCCAACATACATGGCATCTAGAAAAAGGCAAGGCTAGGCTGAAAACCACTTTCATAACCTGGAAAAACCATGCCACCGATAGAACGAGAACCATTCACCAACATGCAAAGCCATGCATGTCCAAACTAGCTAGGAAATCACACATGCAAAAGGTTACCTGCAAGTATTCCTACTAAAGCTGCTTGATCCTAATTTCCTTTCCTTGATCCTTGCTTGCCTTCCTTTCCTTTCCTTTCTTTTCCTTTCCTTGCTACAAACTAGAGTGCACCAAGAAAACTCTAAGTGACCAAGTGAGTGAGAGAGAGAAAATAATGAGAGAGCTCCAAACTTGAACTAACAAAAGATTAACACTGAGCAAGCCTAACATTGAGCAACCTGCCAACTGATCCTTAGAAGCCTTTTATGCATGAGGCATCTAATTTCTTCGTTTTCCATTATTTTCCTTCAATTTCCTCCTCACATGCAACATGTGACCTTTTACCTTCCTTTTCTCCTAATTTCCTTTATTTTCATAAATAAAAGTGCAAAAATGCCTTTTTGCCTTAGCCTTTGCCAATTTCCTTAGCCAAAACACACATCCCGTGATGCCCACTAGGATATATTTTCCCAACATTCAATTTGGAATACATGTCCCTTTCCCGTGGTCTTATTTTTCATTTATTAACTTTTATTACATGAAATTTTCACCAGGGTTATTACAGAACCCTCCCTCTTGGGGAACACCATCTTTGGTGTTAACCTCACCAAGACCTTAGAAAAATTGTTGAAAACAAACATACTGCCCATGGACCTTTATAACTTAGTTCGTTGCAGTATCTATAATGAATGATATTCTCAAAAGCAAAACATCATGACAACATGACCAAATAAAAACCATACCACATACTGGATCTTTATAATACAACTCATTACGGTATTTAAAATAACCACATATACACATATGGACATTTTCTAAACCAGAAAATAAAAGGATACGATGCCCGTATCAATCAACAAAGGAGCCCAAAGGATCACACCTCCACCCTCAAAGTAATACTAGGATTCAACTCCTTTCCAGGAAGGCCATAATCCACTGCCACAGTCAAAGCTGCATCCAATGTCCAACGCTACAATCCTGCACCACTTGTCCTCTCAGTGAATAGTTACCAACTCATTGTTCCCGGATGCATTCCCAATGTGCATTTGATTCCATCTTGCAATTATCATGACCAAAACAAATATATCCACGAGCTTCCCTTCTCTTCTACATAGTCCCTCAGGAAATCTGGTCACTCCCTTCCGTGTAGTCACTCCCCTTCCAAGTTCCCGAGAATCCCCTAACTCGGGTGATTCATCCCTTGGAAAAGCTTCCTCGCATCGAAAGATCAAACAACCGAGGCATATATTTTCCTCAAAACCATCATACCGGTCATAGCATGCTCATGGAAATCAATGGACACTATTAGGTACCAGTGTGCTACAATGGCCCTGCTCCTAAAGTACTCTACCAACATACTGCTGAATGTTCCAATTTTTTTTGCTGCTACTGCCGATTCTTGTAGTTAATTTCAACCACCCAACCGAGCATGTTCATGCATTCCCATTCGATGCACATAATTTCCATTAGATTCAAATAAATTGAAATAACCTCAAATCATACCTCATTGGTAGTTTGTCAATAAGGTACATTTGCAATCTCATTCGCTTCCTATCACAACAAGTCAAACTAACATATTTGACCAAATTAACACGTATAAATGCATCACATCAGGTTAGCTAAAGACATAACCATCAAAATCATAAATCACATGTAACCATCATAAACCCAATCATAGATCACATGTAATCATCATAGAACAGAATCATAAATCATAGGCATACTAAAACTAAAATAAAATACTGATACTTATCCTTTAATCAATCCTTAGCTTCCACCTTTGTCTTTATTCTGTATGCACTCTGGATCAGTTGCCACTCCAAACAAACACCCAATGCCTTCTCCTCAACCATGTGCACATACACGTAGTGTGCATCACACACATACAACTACACACATTGTGCAACACCATGCAATACATGCATCTACACTAGTGCCATATGCACCACATGTACATAGTACCACCTGTACACTGCAACCACCTACATAATTTGTGCACAACATTACATGTACATGGAACCACCTGGACAACATGTACACAACGCCACTGTGCAACGTGTACACAATACCAAACATACACAACATGACATGCATGACACCACATGTACATAACATCACATGCACGACATGTACACAACACCACATGCACACAACACCACATTTACAACATGTACATGACACCACATGCTCACAACACCACTTGTACAATCATGCACACAACATCATATGTACATAGCACCATATGTACAACATGCATAAAACACCATATGCACATGGCACTTCATATCCAACATGTACATAACATCATCTGTACACACCACCGCATATCCAACATGTGCACAACACCATATGCACACAACACCGCATACCCATCATGTACATAACATCATCTATACACAACACTACATATGCAATATTCACACAACACTATCTGTACCATCCTGTACATAACATTGCATAAACAACATGTACACATGCTATGTATACACAACACCACATGCACACAACATCATAGATGCAACATGTATAACATATACAACATATGCACAACAATAGTACCTCATATCCAAAAGCACACTGTCTCTACCAAGAAACCTTGCTCCGAGTGTCTTATATATGCTTGTCCCAGCATGTCACAAACCACACTGCTTTCATTTCACTGATGTATCCTTCCACATTACCTATCATAAACATATGCATAATACAATTATACAATATCATTTCATATCCACATGATACTGACCTCGTATATTTGTCGTGACTACTCTTCCCACTTGATTCCTCATGAACCAGGAATCTCTTCATGCCATTCACCTACATAAGAAATCATTCCTCCACAAGAATGATCCTTGACAACCTTGTCAGACAATGACAACATACATACATACGTATATAATCATTAGCATACAAAAATCATAATCCTGTCAGACAACGACATACATAGATACATGCATACATATATAAACATCAACATAATCATGACCATAACATAATTACCAGATAACATAAGGTCTAGGTTAAGAGAACTTTTTTTATCTGTGTACAACATTGATAACAATCGTTCCCAACATAGCCAAGGAATATGACACATCGGATCCATTTAATTTACCTTTTCTAGTTACCTTTAACATGTTTGTACTGCCACCATCCATTTACCACTATGGGCCAACCAGTCCAACTGACTGTCATAGTATTACCTTCCACTACGCTTACTCATGCACAAACATTCATCTGAGTGTTACCTTACCTGTTGGGTACCACACATCTCTCCTAGAGCTCCATTAACTTCCTCCTTTCCCAACCAATTCCCAAAACTCAAAACATAAAAGGAAACCCAATAAACAAACAAGAAGAAGATCATGAAAACCCATAACAACAATACGACACCACAGTAAAATGGCATAGATATGCACCGGACACATGAAAAATCACAAATCAAGTGCAAAAATCATAAAAGACCAAAAACACAACACTAACAACAGACACCATCACTTAATCCCCATGGTTCCTAGTGCTTCCAAAGGAAAGCTCAACCGGATCCTTCTTCAAGATTCATGGCAATCTCTCTTGCCATGCAACTCCCTGCATTATACTACCATAAACACATAATGTCAGTGCATAAATAAACATAAAAATATGTCAATTACCTTATCTTGTCATGCCAAGCTTGCTGCCGTGCAACTGGACGCATCCACACCATCTCTCAAGGGACTCCAATTATCTTGACAGATCCACCTATAACTAGAGACTAGCTAATATGCCTGTCAAGTACATGTTCAGGAATCTAGCACATATCCACATAATGTCAACAAAATCAAGGTTAAGAAGACTCCCTTTATTCAAAGCGCTCATTTATTTGGAATTAGCGTTTCCAAACCTAGCCAAAAAATTCTTACCCAATTCCTTTCTTTTACCTTTTTCCTTGCTACAATCGAGACTTATTATGTGCTGTTGCATCACCCAACTGTCAGTTATATAAACACATCAACTATTACCTTGTCACACTAATACCAAGCATGTTTCCAGCAACTACTCACACATGTCAACCACATGTTCCACATATCAAGACAATCATATCTATCAATTCGAAATCAACCTTTACTAGGACTAACAATCATGTCATAATCCATAGTCAACTTATCGTCATCAGTCATAATACATAATGCTACAACTATCACCTATGATACTTAAGTACATGTCAACTATCTCAACTCATATGCATTAGCACAATCATTTTAAAACAAGATCATTTGAACACATACTCATATTATGCAATTCATCGAACATTCAACCAACTTGCAACGTACCATGTTAAATAAATCAACTAGACGACATAATTAAACAGTCAAGCACCAAATATACAACATAAGAAAACTCGTACCTTACTGTGTCTCAGGGGAGGCTATCTTGTCTGCACAATCAATCTAGTTAGCACGATATAACTTCACAACATATCAACTCAAACATAAATAAGATCATGATATCTAGAATAGTCACTAGCTAACATGTTTACATCATAACTCATACACAATTATCATTCACACATATGCAAAGTCAATCTAGATTAGTACAACACCATATCACAAATATGTCGGCTCATACCTGAATATCGTAACCATAACCATCTGCATAGGCCAATCCAATTTAGCATGATACATATAACATCAAGGTATAAATTCTATAACCCTAATCATCAAGCTAACTATCATTCTCATCAACAACATATAACCTAATCGTCAAGCTAACTATCATATAACAACAACAAGTTAACCTATAACATACTCATCAGCAATATATAACATAATCATCAAGTTATCTAATATAAAACAAAAATGCAACTACATGTCACTATCATTCTTGACTATTCGACACATGTGCATATAACTACACTAATCAACTAACATCTATCATGAATGTAACCATAACATCAAAAGACATGTACATAAACCTAATGTATATAAACCTAATGCATATAACAATCATTGACTTACATACCTGCATGCCAAACATACAATACTTGTATGACGATCTGCTCTTACCCCAAAGTCCAATGCTGCAACCTCATTATGATGATTTGCATCTCCTGCCCTATCTCAGCCAATACATTAGCATCATAACAACCAATATCACTTTGATGACCTAAATTGCATATAATGACTTCACAAGGCATGTTTGACCTACTATTCAAACTATAACCAAGACCATGCATGCATAACAATTGTATATAGACATATAACAAATGAGTACCAAACCATACACACATCATTCTAGCTAGAGTCAAGTCATCAATGCATGACCATATCAAGTACAAAAACCATGATCTCATGCATGAAAACAACCATTAATCCATTGTACACATTGCCACAGGCAACCAACAGTATGCATAAGCAAAATCAAATCAACTACACCTATGCATAAACACTTGTAGTTGAACATAAGTGATCAAATCTTGTAATCAACCTAAAAGACTGATACATGTAATCCAAATATTCAAGAATGTAACCTAACATACAAGGATGTAAGTAGGAACCATAAAATCAACATGTAAGAAACATATAATCCATACACATTCAATCACATACTTATGACAATACATTTCACGAAATCAATATCAAATTCTCCATGATAACCATACTACAACCATGCTCAAGCATCAAGCAATGCAATAAGTACATAGCATGCAAGTATAAAAGGCACACATGCAGCTTACATGCATGCATGACTAACACCTTCAACCCATCCAGTCCGAGAGTTGAACCATGCTATGATACCACTTTGTAACACCCACTCTTAGGTCTACCCAAAGTAGCCATGCCAATCAGAGTAAACATGAGGAGAGATGCTACTACAATCAGATTTGACCTCCTATGTCGCCTTAAGGAAGTGGAATCGATAGAACATCACTTACAGTCATCCAACGTCATCAAAAAACCCCTTAGGAGACAAGTCAGCCACTCAGACAACCTGTCCCTGGGTCCCACTGCTATTCTACAACTTTTAGGCCATAGTCGCTCTCATTCTATGGGAAGGGGAGTGACCATCAACCTAAAGTCGCTCTCACAAGCTTGCCTACCAGCGACTGTGGTCCAGAATTTCCAGTTCTGTGCTAGCGACCCTGGGATTTGAGCCACTTTTCTAGCCCAGAATCTCGGCCTCTGCCCATAACTTGTTGTAACTTTTGAAAATGATAAAAAACATGATAACCATGCTGATCAATCAAAAATTACCCTCGGGACTAGGCCTGAGCATCCCCAACCGGGATTGATATTCTGTCAAACGCTTGACATCAATGCAACCTATAGGTCTAGGATACAAGACAAAGCATAAATGACTGAAACAACTTATGAAACATAACCAGAAGGATCACCTCCTTCTCTATTGAACTACTAAATCATTAATTAGGTCTTGTATCCATCCATTTAACAATTACAAGTAAATATATGAAATAACCATGACATGAACCAACCATTCAACCATGCTTATAACCAGCATAAAACCATATAAATATCAGAGATATAACAACCATTAAATCCACAAATAAATCAGTGCAAAAGTAAGATAACTTATCTTTTATTAATCATAGGAAAATTCGAGCAGGTTCGGGACTTCCGTGTAGTACCCGACCATAGACATGGATGAACCAAATATCTCTTTCAGCCAGTCACCCCCGCACCATCTTCCAAGCATGAATGTGGGATCTCATAGAACAACCAATCCAAGAACAACCAAGGGAATCCAAAGGTTAAACCACCTCCACCCTCATCAAACCGTGATCACACCAAAACCGGTGCTCTGATCACAATGTAGCAGTACCTGGAATGCCATTCAGAATGCATCACTATCCTTGAGGAATTTTCCGTCTCCTTGTCTCTCAGGCTTTACTACAATCCAAACCTAGATCAATATGCCATAAACCGAGACCAGTCTCTCAGGATTTACCCCAATCCAAACCCGGATCACTAAGCCCTAAACTGAGACTTGTCCTTCAAGCTTTACCGTGTATCCTGCCAAAACCGATCAAGGGATTCATAAGCCTTTGGGAATGGAACTTGAGACCACCTTCACCCCAGATTCCGAAATCCATCTAACAATTCTAAAGCTCAAAAAATGAAATAAACATCCCAACATACCATGGCTTCCAGAAAAAGGCAAGGCTAGGCTGAGAACCACTGTCATAACCCGACAAAACCTTGCCACCGAGAGCACGAGAACCATACACCAACATGCAAAGCCATGCATGTCCAAACCAACTAGGAAATCACACATGCAAAAGGTTACTTTTAAGTATCACACTGAATCTGCTTGATACTGCTTTCCTTTCCTTGATCCTTGCTTGCCTTCCTTTCCTTTGCTTGCTTTTCCTTTCCTTGCTCCAAACTAAAGTGCACCAAGAAAACTCTAAGTGACCAAGAGAGTGAGAGAGAGAGAATAATGAGAGAGCTCCAAACTTGAATTGACAAAATCTTAACACTGAGCAACCTACCAATTGATCCTCATAAGCCTTTTTATGCATGAGGCCTCTAATTTCTTCATTTTCCATTATTTTCCTTCAATTTCCTCCTCATGTGCAACCTATGACCTTTTACCTTCCTTTTCTCCTAATTTCCTTTATTTTCATAAATAAATGTGCCAAAAATGCCTTTTTGCCTTTTATTGCCTTTTCCTTAGCCTTTTCCAATTTCCTTATCCAAAACACACATCCCATGATGCCCACTAGGATATATTTGCCCAACATTTAGCTTGGAATACGTATCCCTTAACAGTGGTCTTATTTTGCCTTTATTAACTTTCATTACATGAAATTTTCACCAGGGTTGTTACAGTTGATATAGTTGACAAGAGGAATTCATGTACAAAGTGAAGTTTAATAAATAAATTCTATAACCAATTTTCATAAATGAGTAGCTTTCTTATTTTTATGTAAATCATATGAGGTTTGAATTGGATTTGGAATGTATGTGTTGATTTAGTTGAATGAGGAGTAAATTAGACAATGCGATTGTCAAATTATTCATTGTTGCGGGTTGAATTAATTGTTGTTGAGTGATAAAATGAGAGAAAATACTTTCCACACATACCAAAAGAAATTTTAGGGTGATTTGAATCAATCGACGTTCCATGAAAGGTATTAATTTTTGGGTTTATGTTGAGCCAATCTACCTATTAACAAATTTTTTTGTAAAGGTTCCTCATAAAGGTTCCAAAGCATGCATCGGTTGATAGGAATGAGAATTTATTTTCCGCACATTAGGTATTCCAATAGTTCGATAGTCAAGGTATCCGGGTGCGAAAGTATTTGGTGTTGACCTCATCACAGGTGGTAGATAAGATTCTAGATTTTGGAATTCACGAAAATGTTATCCAAATTGAAACAGAGATATCTAGCTCTATTATGCGCAAAGATATATATAGATCTAAATAATTATTCGAATGAAAAGAGGATTCAGATTGATAAAGATATCCATATTCCTAAAGAGGGCGACTATAGGGATCATCCAGATCCTTAGATTGAGGCATTAGTGCAAAGTTATTCAGGTTGAAAAGGTATTCGAGTAAATAGTGATATCAAGTTTAAGAACCATCCAAATTCCCAATTGTGCGAGAGGTTTGCCTTAACACTTTCTAGAAAATCACCCAATCATAGAATAGGTTTTGTGGATAGTATATATTAAGCCCTTGGTGTTCAGGGCTTAGAAATTGGGGATTGTGAAATTGTTTGCAAGGTTAATTGTGATTATATTGGGGGAGTTTAAAAAGTGTTGATGGTTCTGATTAATTTTTAAACCCCAATCCATATTATTGATTAAATGGATTTTTAAATGATCCCACACACATGAGATTGAAGCATGATCAAGGAGGTTTGATCAAATTTAGTTTGGGCCAACATGTATATGTGGAAAGTGAATGAATTGTCATCAACATTTATGAACCATAATAAAACAATGACATATGAGATATATAAAAATTCATTTTATAATTATTTGTAGGAACTAACCTATTGTTATAAATATTTGTAGGCACTAACCTACTAGAGATGCCAATACTCACTATTGCAAATATTCACATGCACCAGCTTTCTAGAGACACTAATCCACATTATTGTAAATATTCATAGACACCAACCTACTGGAGACACCAACCCTCATTGTTGTACATATTCAAAGTTACCCACCTACTTCACTAAGTCTACTTGCTGCTTCTTCTTCACCTTGTTTACTTGCTACTTCTTTCTTCACTAGGTTTACTTCTCCCAAAACTTCTTGTTTTTGGCTACTTCTAAAGAATGAACCTGTGCATTATGCCACATATCCAATTTTTCAAATATGATTATGAAAATTTTACTTGAGGAATTTCTATATGTCTCCTTTTATCTCTAAAAATTTCTCAATCTTAAAAATCCTAAAAAATAAGTTACATCAAAAATTCCAAGTGGTCTTGTTTGAAATTGATTTTAGGATCATTCAAAAACCCTAACTTATACAATGCATATCTTTGAAATTATATCAAACAAAAGTTTGAAATTTTTACTTGCACTACTGGCTATATGCCTCCATAGGTCTTTGAAAATTTCATTGTCTAAAACATCCCATAAAATACTTTATAGCTAAAATGCTAAATTGACATGTTTGAAGTTGATTTAAGGACTATTCTAAAACCCTAAATTTCACATGACATATATTTGAAACTACAGTGAACCAAAGTTTGAAATTTTACTTTCACTATCGCTATATGCCTCCATAGGTCTTTGAAATTTTATTGCCTAAAACATCCCATAAAATAATTTATATCAAAAATGCCAAATTGACCTGTTTGAAGTTGATTTAAGGACTATTCTAAAACCCTAACTTCCACATGGCACATGAAAATAATTGTAGTGAACCAAAGTCCAAAATTTTTACCAACTTATATGTCCTTAATATTTCATACTTTGAAAATATTAGAAAATAAGTTATAGTGAAAATGTCAAACCAACATAATTGAAGCAGATTTTAGGAGCATTCAGGAACCATAACTTCCTCGACGCATATGTTTGAAAGTGTAGTGAAATAAAGTCTGGAATTTTTACCACATGTACATGAAAATATATACTCCATCTCCTCGAAGTTTCACAGTTTGAAACATCCCAGAAGAAAACTTATAGCTAAAATGCCAAGATGACTTGCTCACTCCACAAATAACAAATTTTCTCCATTTTTAAAACCTTCAAGACAATTCCCTAAATTCTCTTGAACACCTTAGGTCTATTTTTGTTTGAATGGTCTTGAAATTCAATCATTTGTTATTTATTTATAGTATTTTTGTGTTCACTTATGGGGCCAACTTGTAAAACTAGCTAGGCCGAACTGTGCTTTCTAACCAGGCTGACCTGATAGAACCTTTCATATCTCTTCATTCCTATGGAGTTAAAGGGAGTTCCATATACCATTAGAAAGATATTAGAATACAATTTTCAACAATATATCGTATGTTCCCATTTGATATAAGTATTTTGAGTAAAAAGTCTTTCAAATATAGGGTATCCAAACCGTGCATAAAAAAATTGGGCATCTAAACAATATTTCCAAGAATATTCTTCTAGAAATATTTATCTTGGACATTCATAGTCTATCCTATCTTTGACATCAATGACAACAATATTTCCAACAAAATATACCAATAAATTATGACGTAACAAGAACTCACACCTTGTGAGGCACACAAAAGTAGGGATTTTATTATTTTGATCACACCAGACTAATACAAAACTTGTAAAATTTAAACCTAAACAAGAAAAAATATTTCATTCTTAGTTTTACCAATTTCATCGACTTAATTAGGAAGTCATTTTTTTTTCCTAACCTTTTTTTCCATGCAAGTGAGTTATATTGGAATCTAGAACATCAATATTATTGTGTAAAAATCAATATTATGGGTTGAATTATTAATGTTATTGGTTAATTCAATATCAATAATATTTACATTTTATTATTTCTATTTTCTAGAAATGACACTGACCAAGCGGTTGATAGGAATTGTTATAATGGATTGAAGGGTCAATGCTATTGGCTATTTCATGAATATGCATAATATTCGCATTTCCCACTTTAAAGGAAAAAAATTCCTGTGTTTCTAGCATTAGACACAATATATTTAATACTGAAAATAATAGTAACAACACAAAATACAGTACATCGCTTCAGTAAACGTGCAAAAGTTTTTAAACAAACTCATTTTAGGAGTGTTATTATTTGTACATTTTATCGTAGGGATATTAGGTGGCATTTCTCCTATATATTTGGTGTTTGAAGTATTATATATCAACTCAAATAAATTATAAATGTACCGTACACTCACAAGCGCTTACTTTAGTTTTCTTCCATCAACGATCATTATTTGTTAGACATTTATTTGTCTCAATATTTGCAAAACAAAGTTAAAAATATAAATAGATTTTAAAGGCAGAAAGAATTCTAAATCTTAATAAACTAACATCAAAATTGTAGAGTCTACATCCATTCAAACAAACTAGTGGTTTTGCAGTTTCTTTAAATCCTGCATATAAAGCATTTAATACAACAATTCAATCTAGCTTCCATGATAGAGATAAAGATAATTCATCTTACTATGAAATCCATCAATATTAAAAGAGATATTAGTTGATCTAAAATATATAAAATAGAAATGCATATGAGATAGGAGTTGATATAAAATATATAAAATAGAAATGCATATGACTATTTGTTTATGCAATAATTCCCATGTCATAGAAAATATAATTAAAATAATCAAAGGGATGAAATAAAAGAGACTTTGATATTACACATTATTAATTCTTAGAGTTAGTAGGATAGTTATATCTCCATGAGTGTCGTCTCTAACCTAACATACAAAAAATTACCTTTATAAGTCTACGTTTTCAGTCATGTTATGATGCATGAGAATAAAAAATCATTCAGATCGATCATCTAAACATAAAAATATGACATACCTAAGCTTCCTATTTTGCTTTCGGTACATGATTTTCTACATCGTCTTCTGGATCACCCATGCATTTTCCAATCTCATCAACAGACAAACCTACCCAAATGTAGACAAATAAGATTGGAATTGTTAAGCAAACCAAACAAACTTGGCAAGTTTCCGAATTTTTAATCCTCAATAAAATTTAAACTCATTTAATGATTTGATGGCTTCCTCAAGAAACTCTTTATTATATTTGTTATCCTTCATAGATCATCTATTGTGGAAGTTTGTACCATTGTCCTACCAAACCCATGGTCTTATGCTTTCATAGAAACCCTATGGACACAGATCTTCATGCAATTGTCCTTTACAACATCCTTTCCTTCATAGCCTTCACTCAAATCCCAGTTTAAGTGTGGAGCATGGCACCTTCTATGATTGATGCATTAGGTTAGCATGGTCTAGTCAAACTAAAACCTTCAACATAGTATTGCATTATATAATCGAGAGTAAATAGAGTGTATCCACCCTTTTCTTGTATTTTATCACGACCCTTGAACTCTCTCACAAAATCCATCTGATCATCACATGTATGTCCACAAAAATTGTTGATGTTTGTCCAAAACTAATATTCAATGCATTCATTTGGATGAGGCATGATTTTAATTTAATCAAGTTTAATGGTTATGAATTCATACTTTTCCAGAGTCTTTTTCAAGTCATCCCCAAAATATTTCTCAATTAATGCAGATGGAATTGATATCTTGTCAAGGTAAATAGTTGTTGTCTTGTCTTCTTCAAGATAATCCATGGTTATGAGAGGTTCATTACGATCATCTACAATACGAACAACATCAACGTTGATGCTTTGTGTAACAAATAAAATGGACCATTAGAAACTAAAAAGAGATGAAGTTCATATTAAATATTACTTGCACACTACCCAAAATAACATAACATGAATTCATCCCCACACTAGTACAATGTCAATGGCATGCATCGTATGCAAGAGATAGGGATAAATGACAAACCCCATAGATTTTTAAAAATACATAAACAATAGATAATTTACCCATATGTAGGGTAATGATCATCATAATATTTGTTTAAATACAACCAATACACTTTTTCTTTATGGAATACAACCTCCTTTGGGGGAGTTGTGACACCATAAATAACATATGTCTTCCTCAAGACCTTATCAATGATGTTGCAAGTGTAAAAATGTGATTGCATGTCTTTGTAAATATGTCTTCGGAGAATCCAATCAAATTTTCATTAACTAACTTTCTCTAATAGAGAAAGGAAGACCCATTCACCCACGTAAATCTTTGAATGAGAGAAGTTTGTAGGGCTAGACAAATTAATCATTGGTCCAATTATATATACACTCAATTGTGTGTCTTGAATCAATTAAAAGGAAAATAAAAGAATATATGTGGCCTTCATCATTGAGGTAGGATCCAATAAACCAACTCTCTTCGGTATGGGTTGATGGAATGAGAAATCCAAATTCTTTGATAGAACATCGAATACAATGAGACAAAAAATAAGGTTTTTCAAAACAACACGCCAATGTTTACAAACTACTTGAAATCTTGTCAACACTCACAATGAAACTTAATGAAATATTAACTCAATAATCTCAAATGACAAAAACTTCCAAATAATTTGATCCATAAAAAAAAAAGAATTCTTAAAACCAAAATAAACATTGAACACACAAAAAATAATTAGACTATATTAAAATATATATTAAAATGTTAGAGTGAAACTATATTAGGTTAATGTGAAAAAATATATTTAAATGTAAAACTAGATTAATGTAAGGTCTATTTTAAAGTATAGATTAAACTATTTTATGTTTATGTATTTGAATTACTTTTTGTATTATATAGATTTTTTTTAGATATATAGCTTATACGGTTTATCCCTATTTTATATTTATATGTAAAATTAATTTGAAACCCTATAAAACACTATATCAAATGTGAAACTATTAGTATATTTGATATTAAAATATATAACCAAAAATATTTAAACTTTACAATAAAACTAAAAAAAATGCAATAGAGTGAAGCTTCTATTAAAACTATATAATTTTTTTAATATAAAATTGAATTAACATTAAAGTTTTCTATATAAATGTAATTTGAAACCATATTAAAAAAATATGTTAATAATAAACTATTATTATACATGAACTATTTTTTGAATTATATAATGTTTTTGGATATTTAATTTTATATGTAAAATTAATATGATGCCTATTTTAAATATTATAGGAAAAAGTGAAATTATATTAATGCTAATTTTTTTTAATTATATAATGGTTTTGGTTATTTAATTTTATATGTAAAATTATTAATACGATGCCATTATATAATGGTTTTGGTTATTTAATTTTATATGTAAAATTATTAATACGATGCCTATTTTAAAATAATATTAAAATATTATAGGAAAAATGAAATTTTATTAATTCTATATATATATTTTAATGTTAAATTATATTAATGTAATGGTTTTAATATAGAATTTAGATTAAAATTAATATAAATTCATTTTAATTTTAGATTTGTTAGAGAAATTAAATTTCTCAATAAGTATCAAATTTGAAGAGAGGAAAGGTTTAAGCTTGGAGAGATTTTATTACTCTCATCACTTGCTGGATCATTAATTAAGATAAATCTATGTCAGTTCTTAACAATATTATCTATATATTATATAAATTTCACTTCTCTATATGTAAAAAAATTCTCATTTTTAATTTTATTAAAACTTTGATTTAATTTCAATAGAATATCCATCAAATATTTTTAGTAACAATGAGGATAGAGAGTTTAGATATAACTCAAAAGTAATTATAATATTTTTGCTTTTATATTTAATTAAAAAATGTTATAAAATTAAATTAAATTAAAATATTTATAAAATATTTATATTGTGAAATGAGTTATGGTTTTTGGGCATGTGGTATTAATAACCCACTGTATTGTATCAAATCTTATTTACAAGCTAATATTATCTATGGTAAAGTGGGCTTGAATATCCATGGTTAAAAATCTTATTAAATTGTAAGTATTGAGTTTTTATGTGCTTATTAATTAAATTTAAATATATTAGGAAAATCAATATTTCAATTTATATGGTAAAATGGATCTTAATTTATAATTTTTTTTTTTTGTAAAGCTTGGAAGGACCTTCTGTTTTCTATTTATAAAAGACAAGTTTACACCACACAGATGGGATAGATGGCCTCAACTTGCCTAATGGGAAACCAAGTCTATTGGCCACCTATCCTTGTTATAAGCCATCCAAAAATAATATAGTTTCAGGCTATCAACCCAAGCTATATATACATCTATATCATGATAAGAGTTTAAGTTTCTGTATATCATAATAATACATCAGTAAAAAAGTAAATGCTATCTGCTAAAAACCAAAAATCATTCTGGAACCTGACTCTTCCTTATGATCTTCTGAGGCTGAGTCCATTGGCGCCGAGTCTTCAATTGAGTCTCCTGGTGCATCTGGCAACTCTATAATATAATGGATATGCCTTTGAATACGATCTAGGTGGATATCCTGCTTGCATAGTTGGAACTGAATGGCCTATAGACCTTTTTTGTAGTTTGGCATGTCTTGGAGGGTCATTGCCATCCCCATTGAAAGTTGTTCCATGGCCTTCCCCAGAAGGCTCTTCATGAGCCAGTACAAGTATAGAGTCTGCTTAAACTGTGTGAGTCTACCCCTAGTATTCCCTGGGTCTGGGATTACCTCTTTCCAGGTCTCCATTTCCTCTTCGGAATCCACCTCCTCCTTTATTTGTTCCTCCCAATCTTCTAAAATCTTGCGGATGCCTGCATCCGTCCCTACCCTACACGCTGCTGTCGCTTCATTGATGAGCTTTTCTACCAGCTTCCTCCCACGCCTACGTTCTGAGGTGCCTGGGTCAGCTACACGAGGTAGCTCCTTCCCCCTTCTTCCTTGTCCTCTTCCATGGGCTGCTCTAGCAATCTCTTCTGCTGTGCGAGCCCAGTGCCGATGCGAAGATGTCTTTGCTGGTTTCTCCCCTGGTATGCTGCATTGTTTCTCGGCCTCCCCATAGCAACTCTACTCATTCCACTGCCCTTCGTGCCTTCATAATCCACTTCCTCCATTCTCTGTCCTATAACCCCTCCTACCCTGTCCTTCCCACCTTCATCACTACCCTGGCACTCACTGCCACTTCTCCTTTGCCCTATGTCCATTGTCATGCGGGAGGCCACCACACCCATCGCCATGAGCGTGTGGGATGCGGTGGATAGTACCTGTCCCTTAGTTGGCATGGCAACCATCTCTGACATACGTCCTCGGGCACACACCCTGATCGGTGGTAATCTTAATTTATAATTTAAATCCACTATTTACATGTTATATATTTTAATGTGATATGTGTATTAGTGGACATTAATCATCATCATATTATGATTTTCTTTCATTTATTTTTTCTTGATAATTTTATTAATAAAAATGAAAGTACAATATAATATTATTTTTATTTTTTAAACAAATTTTATTATTTGTATTATTTTTATCTTTTTTATTATTAATTAAGTCAATATTTAAATGTTTACACTTATTTATGACACTACATTTCCCTCATACTGCACTCTATATTATTTTTAAATTTTTATCCCTTTATATTATTTTTAAATTTTTATTATTTTTAATTAAACTTATATGTAAACCTTTATAAACAAATATTTACATTACAACAATATCGTTCCATACTAAACTATAAAACACCTTTCAGTGCAAATATAAATTTTTGAAATATAAAACTATATTAATATAAAATTGTTTTATATAAAAATAATTTAAAATAATATAAAATTGATTTAAAATTATATAAAAAAATATTTGATTTCAAAGTAATATAATTGGAAGGAATTTAAAATTATATATATATATATATATATATATATATATATATATATATATTAAAGCATTTTATGAAAAAAATAAATTATGTTAATATGAAAAAATATATTTAAATGTAATCATTTTAAAATTATATTAAAATTTATACATTTATTTTAAAATTATATTAAAACATTCTATGGAAAAAATAAATTATGTTAATATGAAAAAATATATTTAAATGTAAAATAATATTAATTTATGTATGATGTTTATTTTTAAACTACATTATATTAAAAATATTAATATAATATCTATTTCATCCTTTTCCAAAGTCTTTTTCAAGTCATCCTCAAAATATTTCTCAATTAATGTAGATGAAATTGATATCTTGTCAAGGTAAATAGTTGTTGTCTTGTTTTTTTCAAGAGAATCCATGGTTATGAGAGGTTCATTACGATCATCTGCAACAAGAACAACATCAACCTCGATGTTTTGTGTAACAAATGAAATAGACCATTAGGAAATAAAAATAGATGAAGTTCATATTAAAGATTACTTGCACACTACCCAAACTAACATAAGATGAATTCATCCCCACACTAGTACAATGTCAATGACATGCATCTTATGCAAGAGACATGGATATATGAAAAACCCTATAGATTTTAAAAAATACGTAAACAATAGATAATTTACCCATATGTAGGGTAATGATCATCATAATATTTGTTTAAATACAATCAATTCACTTTTGCTTTATGGAAGACAACCTCCTTTGGGGGAGTTGTGACACCATAAGGAACATCAATCTTCCTCAAGACCATATCAATGATGTTGCAAGTGTAAAAATGTGATTGCATGTCTTTGTAAATATGTCTTCAGAGAATCCTGATTTTCATTAACTAACTTTCTCTAATAGAGAAAGGAAGACCCATTCGCCCATGTAAATCTTTGAATGAGAGAAGTTTGTAGGGCTAGACAAATTAATCATTGATCCAATTATACACTCAATTTAGTGTCTTGGATCAATTAAAAGGAAAATAAAAGAATATATGTGGCCTTCATCATTGAGGTAAGATCCAATAAACTAACTCTCTTCGGTATGGGTTGATGGAATGAGAAATCCAATTTTTTTTGATAGAATGTCCAATACAATGAGAAAAAAAATAAGGTTTTTCAAAATAACACACCAATGTTTACAAACTACTTGAAATCTTGTCAACACTCACAATGAAACTTAATGAAATATTAACTCAATAATATCAAATGACAGAAACTTCCAAATAGTTTGATCCATGAGGAGAAAAAAAGAAATCTTGAAACCAAAATAAATCTCGAACATTATATATTAAAGACAAAAAAAAATAATTAAAAAATCTTGAAACCAAAATAAACCTTCAGCATTATATATTTAAGACAAAAAATAATTAAATTGTATTAAAATATATATTAAAATGTTAGGTTGAAACTATATTAATATGTTAATGTGAAAACAATATATTTAAATGTAAAACTAGATTAATGTAAGGTCTATTTTAAAATATGGATTAAATTATTTTATTTATGTATTTGAATTACATTTTGTATTATATAGATTTTTTTTTTTTTTAAAAGATATATACGATTTATCCGTATTTTATATTTATATGTAAAAGTATTTTGAAATCTTATAAAACAATATATCAAATGTGAAACTATTATTATATTGATATTAAAGTATATAACCAAAAATATTTAAACTTTACATTAAAACTATAAAAAAAAAAATGCAATAGAGTGAAGCTTCTATTAAAACTATATAATTTTTTTTATTATAAAATTGAATTAACGTTAAAGTTTTCTATATAAATGTAATTTGAAACCATATTAAAAAAATAGGTTAATGATAAACTATTAATATACTTGAACTAGTTTTTGAATTATATAGTGTTTTTGGATATTTAATTTTATATGTAAAATTATTAATACGATGCTTATTTTAAAATAATATTAAAATAATATAGGAAAAAGTGAAATTATAATAAGGCTAAAAAATTATATATTTGAATGTTAAAGTATATTAATGTAATGGTTATATATAGAATTTATATTAAAATGAACATAGATTCATTTTAATTTTAGAATTTCTAGAAAAATCAAATTTCTCAATACGCACTTTTTTTCTAGTGTCAAATTTGAAGAAAAATTTAAGCTTCCAGAGATTTTATTACTCTTAACAATATTATTATATAAATTTCACTTCTTTATATGTAAAAGATTTCTCATTTTTAATTTTATTAAAACCTTGATTTAATTTCTATAGAATATCCATCAAATATTTTTAGTAACAATTACTCTTATCATTTGCTAGATCCTTAATTAAGATGAATCTATGCTGGTTCTTAACAATATTATTTATATTATATAAATTTCACTTCCCTATATGTAAAAAGTTTCTCATTTTTAATTTTATTAAAACCTTGATTTAATTTTTATAGAATATCCATCAAATATTTTTAGTAACAATGAGGATAGAGAGTTTAGATATAACTCAAAAGTAATTATAATATTTTTGCTTTTATATTTAAATAAAAAAATGTTATAAAATATTATAAAATTAAAATATTTAATATTTATTGTAAAATGAGTTATGGTTTTTGGGCATGTGGTATTAATAAGCCATTGTATTGTATCAAATCTTATTTACAAGCTAATAATATCCATGGTAAAGTGGGATTGAATATCCATGGTTAAAAAACTTATTATATTGTAAGCATTGAGTTTTTATGTGCTTATTAATTAAATTTATATGGTAAAATGGATCTTAATTTATAATTTGTAGCCACTATTTACATGTTATATATTTTAATGTGATATGTGTATTAATGGACATTAATCATCATCATATTATGATTTTCTTTCATTTATTTTTCTATTATTGTTTTGTTTATAATTTTATTAAAAAAAATGAAAGTAAAATATAATATTATTTTTATTTTTTTAAACTAATTTTATTATTTGTATTATTTTTATCTTCTTTATTATGAATTGAGTCAATATTTAAATGTTTACATTCATTTATGGACACTACATCTTCCTTATATTACTCTCTATATTATTTTTAAATTTTTATCCCTTTATATTATTTTTAAATTTTTATTATTTTTAATTAAACTTATATGTAAGTGTTTATAAACAAATATTTACATATAAAACACTTTTCAATGCAAATATAATTTTTTTAATATAAAAATATAAAACACTTTTCAATGCCAATATAATTTTTTAATGTAAAACTACATTAATATTAAATTATTTTATATAAAAATAATTTAAAATTATATAAAAAAATATTTGATTTCAAAGTAGTGTACTTCAAACAAACTTAAAATTATATATATATAAAAGCATTTTATGAAAAAATGAAATTACGTTAATATAAAATATATATATATATATATATATATAAATGTAAAATGATATTAATTTATGTATGATATCTATTTTTAAACTACATTAAAACATTAATATAATATCTATTTCGAACTATATTATACAGTTTGAACTATTTGATATTTATATGAAAAAATGTATTTAAATGTAAAATTATATTAATTTATGTATGATATCTATTTTTAAACTACATTAAAACATTATATTAAAATACTAATATAATATCTATTTCAAACTATATTATACAGTTTGAACTATTTGATATTTATGTATTTGAATTACATTTCGAAACATATAATATTTTTAGATTATATTTGTGTTTGAATTACATTTTAAATTACATAATATTTATATGAAAATAAATATCAAAATATACCATCAAAAATATTTAAACATCAAAAAGAATGTAGAGGAGTGGAGCTTATCTTAAAACTATATAATTTTGTTTTAATATAATAAATATCAAAATATACCATAAAAAATATTTAAACATTAAAAAGAATGTGGAGGAGTGGAGCTTATATTAAAACTATATAATTTTGTTTTAATATAAAATTGGATTGATTTTGTTTTTTTACATAACATTAATTTAAAATTGTATTAAGAATATATTTCAATGTGAAACCATTAAAATATTTGAATGAACTACACAGTACTATTTGGATATTTAATTTAAGATATTTAATTCTTTTAATTTAGTATTTTCTAATTTTATTTTATTTTATATTTATATATAAAATCAATTTAAAAATATATAAAAATTTATATTTAAAAATATTAATATATTTGATCGCATAGCCACCATAGGTATGCACAAGCATACGAGTAAATATTAAGCAAAATTCCCTGGGATATAAAGATTAAAGTGGGTTGATGCATTCGACTTAGTGCGGAGCTTAGTGTAAATAGCTTGAGTCCCTGACGAACGCAACATAGCTTGGTGCTAGAGAGAGCATTTTGAGGCCTGCGAGTAATTGCTTGCCAATGAATCAAGGAAACTATGTTCTGTCATTCTCTGAAGTGACTTTGGGGAATTTCTATTTGATTGGCTCTTCTATTAAGCTATTTGGGTAAAAGCTCGTTGCTCGAATTGAGGGACACGAGGTTCTGGAAGATTGCAAGGGGATTTGGTTGTTCTTCCACAAAATACTATGGATTTTTGGGCGTTGTTAAAGCAATTGTTGTGTTGGTATCCTCTCTAGTAATTCAACCTTGGTGAGTAGTGGCTTCTATCCTCTCCAATAATTTAACTCTAAACTCCTCTTGTTATTTTTCCAAACTGTATGCATGCACTTTTCTTGGATTCTAGTGTTGGTTTGGAGATAGTCTTGTATGGTTAAGTAGTTTCAAGCTAATATTGCATCTTTCTCTTAGCCATAACAATGGGGTGGTGTCCCTTTGCTATGGTATTTTTTCTTCTCTAGATACTATACCTTGCTTAAACCAGTGCCACCTCTTCACTTGTTACTTGATGTACTCATTCTTGAGTTGGATCTTAACCTTCCTGTGCACTGAAACCTCTGTCTTGACGTTGACTCTGGATTTGTTTCACCTCTGTATGGAACCCTCTGTCACGGTTCCTACCTTTGTAGACATTTGGTGCATAAGCTTGTTGGTTAATATGCAATGCTAAAGGATGCGAATTCAGTGTGGAGGGGGAGGCTACGACCCCATGGTCAAAACCGAGCCCAACAACATGCCCAAAAGGCTACTAAAACTTATCATTCAATTGTCTACCTGAAAACCCACAATGAAATCCATCAATTGGAAATCTTTGCTGGTAGAGATAGACATGCCTTCTTAGACTCTAAAATAATGGAAGAAGTAGTTAATTTTTTTTAAAGGGTGTTTTCAATTAATCCGCGTTAATTTTGTGACTAGATATTTGTGCCCAATTGATTTCTTCCTGGTTATCTAGTAGCTACACCATTGCCATGGTTTTAGTTAATACTTGCGCCATTGTTGTGGTTTGAGGTATGGCCACTGTGCATTAATTACATGATCAAAGAAATAGAATAAATGTTTAGGATGCATTCCATGTGCATGTTGGTTACAGAGAAGGTTCATTATATTCTTTTCCTTGCATTTATACATGTACAAATGACTTATATCAAACTTATCTCTAGTTTTAAGATTCCATGTGGTTAATTTTGATGGTTTCAAATGATAACAATGATAACCGTCATTGAAATATGGTGGTGGTAGTGGCGTGACAGATCAGGGGGAGGAGCAAAGGATGGAATCCGTCCAGTACCAGTTTTAAGGGGAATTGATGTCAACAAATTGTTTGAATCCTCTTATTACAATGAAGACTACTCTCCTTCAAAATGCATCCATACTTCTACCAGTGTTAATGCTTACCTTCTCTTCACTGTGTATAGACTTTATGTGGTTCATTATTCACTGCAATATCTGGGTTTCACTACCATAAAACCTTGGAGAAATGTTCAACCATTTGGGTTTCTTGTACAAGGGTTTTGGCTACTTTACGTTTACTTTGGTGTACATTGTAAAGTTATTTATTTTATGGCTGAAATTATGGTTTTCTTGTAAGAGGGTTTTGTTGCCTTACATTTACTTTGTTGTACATTGTAAAGTTATTTACTTTATGACTCCAATAATTATTTATAAAATTGACATTCCTTTGGTGAGAGTTCGTCGATTCCACCTAGCTCTATTATCGTGACAATCGGTAATATTTGTGAATTAGAAGTTGTGGCTCTATTTTGATGGGTTTGTAGATATCCATTAATCATGATAAACATTTTCTTTGCAACATTCATCCTATCATATTTCACAGCGTCAATAAAGTTTTCGTCTGTGTCCTCCTCCATTTCCACCATGAAAGGAGGATTGACGCTATTTAATCTACACGATCAGGGTCGCCTATCTAGAAACTAATATCCTCCTCAACAAAGCTAATCAACTAGAATATTAGTTGGATGTTTGGAAATGGATACAAAATTCAATACTGGATTGAATCCATTATGAACCGACCCTCTCTCCAAGACTCTGAAGCTTTTCTTCCCCTCCAGATATACTTTAACAGTCAAGGAATTAACATGCTACCCTAGCTCTCTTTGTGGGATGACTTGGGGCAGTGGAAGGGCTGGAAGCTAGATGATATCCATCTCAATCTTAGACCTCTTAGGGAGCTTTTGAAAGAATGTCTCAAAGGGTGTGCCCCCTAGAGCCAACAGACAAAGGATAAATTGGGCTAGAAGGCGAAGTTCTATATGGTTAAGGCTAGATATGAGGAGCACTTATTCTCTATGTAGGTGGTACCGAATTCCTCCCTTTGGAAAAAGATTTGGCACAATAATGCTATTCCCAAAGTTAATACTTTCTGTTGGCTTATTTCAAATAAGAAAAATTATATCTGCTGACAATCTCAAGAGTGGGGAATCTAGGGTCCTTCGCATTTTCCTCTATGTGAGAAACAGGAACAAATGGTCCTACATCTATTCCTCTCATGCCCTTACACTTACCAAGTCTATTATGATGCTTTTGTTCCCTTGTTTATTCGCTTGAAGTGGCCCCTCGACCTTCCAACCATTTTTTCCTCCTGGAACAAACATTAAAACCTTGCTTTAGATGGATTTGTCTATCCCTTCCTAAGTATATTTGCTGGTAGGATTGGCTATCCCGAAATAAATTCATATTCAAAAACATGAGCATTCCCTTCTCTTCTTTGGTATTGAGTTTAACAAGCCAAATATCAGGGATCATGACCCCCTCTTAGATCAATGTGAGCAACAATGGATGGACGCTCTGTTGGATTTGCTAGAAGCCTTACCATTCCCTCTCCATTCTCAACTATCAAAGGAAAGGGCCTAGAAGCTTTATCTATGGGATGGGACATTTGAGGAATGGAAAAAAACTCAGAATAGTTGGATGATTTTCTTTTATGGTGCTTCAAAAGAGAATCAAGGGGTGGAAAGAGGCTGAGGGGTTATCTTAAACCCAGAGGGAAATTTAGCACTTAGGTACTTCTGGGGTTGGGAAAGAGGGCCAACAACAAGATAAAAATATATAATCTTCCAATAGGGCCAAATCTAACAAAATAAATGGATATTTCTAAGCTTCCAATTCTGGGAGACTCTCTTCTAACCATCCAATACCTTCTCGTAAGGAGAATCAATTAAAGTTGCTACTTCACAGAATTTTGGGATCCCTTGGACACTTCCAACTTAAGTCCTTCTTCCATATCTTAAGAAATCAAAATAAGGAAGTGGACGCTTAGGAAAACCATGCTTGTCTTTTGAACTCAGACCAAACTGACATCAACAACTTATTAAGATGGAGACACATCCCTTAATCTAGCCCTTCTTATTGCTCCAAATTATAATTTAGAACCTCATAGTCATTCCTATGGAGATTATATAAGGAATAAAGCATTCCCCTTTAATATCCCCTCTCCCTGACATAGAGCCCTCCCATATAGTTGGTGACCCATTTTATATACCAATCATCAAATATGAAGCCATGGACGTGCTTGTGGTGACCAGTCCCTCTTTGAATTTGCATGTGTATGGTGTTTTGGATAGTCCCTCTTTAGAATTTGGTGGTGATTTGTGGTGAAATTTAATGCTAAGATTATTTTTGCAACATGTGGGAGCTTTGACAGTGTTGTTTAAATTGATGGACATAGATGGGATATCTTGGTTATGGACTCCATGACACTAGCACATGTTATGGCACTATTGGATTAATGGCCTAAGTTGGGAAAACATATCTCATAGGAAAATCTTCATCAACTTTGACTTAGGAACTACATGGGGTATCTCTTTGCTCCAATACTCCTAGGAGAGAAAGAAATATCAATTTTGGTCGATAGGTGGAGGTTCAAGTTGTTTAGGCAATTCAAAGGAATCTAGGTTCTCTTTGTCGGAACATGAGGTCATAGTCTCTCTCAATTTTTCCCTTCTCCCTATATTTTTTCGGTGAGGTACGTAGTGGGTTGTTTCGGGTCTATTGAAAGATCTAAAATTCCAACTCTCTGGTCTAGAATTCAGCCTCATCTCGGGCTTCTGTGAGAGGTCCCTTGGTCACATTGACTTTCTTCAATTTTTCCCTTCTCCCAGTATTTTTTAGGTGAGGTACCCAGTGGGTCTTTTTGGGCCTGTGGAAAGATCTAAAATTCCTACTTTATGGTCTAGAATTTAGCCTCATTTCAGGCTTCCGTGACAGGTCCCTTGGTTTCATTGACTTTTTTCTTGCACTCAAGCACTCTCCTACTAAGTGCACTCTCCTACTAAGTATCATGTGCTTCCAGGTATTCTTCCTATATTCTATACTTTGGAGAGCACTCAGTCAATTTGGCATCTTCTTCCTTTGCTATTAGGGTTTTCTTTTCACTTTTGGTCCAATAAATTTTGCTTTGAAAGATTAGACTACCCTCACCTACAATGGAATTCTCATAATCAAGCAAACACAATTATGTTCCTCCTAATAAATTCAATCTCTCCACTGCAAATTCAATCGTCAGGAAGATAAAGTGCATGCTATGTGCAAGCAATTAAATGATCTTCAAATCTGGTTTGAATCAAGCAAAAATCAAAGTTCTGCAACCAATGCTCCCAACCAACCTACATGATATTTGTTGATCGACTTAAATAGGCCCCTAACAGATGGAAACTATCCCTTTGGTTTATGGATTTCCCATATAAATATGTTTTGTTGTTAGGTTAGTTTTGCAAACTATATGTCTTTCAATGTTATGGTGTAGTTGAGGATTTTGTAGTAGCAGACTTCTAATGTGAAATTTTGATACATGAAAAAACCATGTAATTGTCTCCCAAGTATTTTGCTGTGACCAAACACAAACTTAATAACACAACTACTCATTTATATATATAAAACAAAAAATATATTACAAAGTGAAGCATCCTGTCTCTTCACAAAAACTAAAATTTTTCAAGATATTAGTCCACTAACATATTACATGTGAGTGATTTCACTTACACGGCGGGGGAAGCTCTTCTTGGATGAGAAAGAGATTGAACAGGTTAGTAACATGAGAAAGGAATAATGGAAGGAGATGAAGAGAAGGAATGCACAACCAAATGGAAATATTTTCACAAAGAAGCCTTCTTCCAAACACTAGCTGATGATCATGTTGTAATTGTTGGAGGAGATGACATCTTTAAGTGGGACTTATCTTCTCCTGCAGGCGAGGATAAAATGGAAAAAAAAATATTGCCAAAAGTTATGCGAGCGGAGCCAGTTATGGAGAGCCGGGAGTGGGAGTGGGAGTGGCTATCGTTATGGCTCAGGCAGAGTTAATGAGTACTATTCACAAAACATGGTCGGGAAAGATGTCGGAGCTGGATACAAAGAAAGTTCTGGAAAGGGCTCTGGTTATGGTGTGGGCTTTGGCTACTGTGGTGAAGCTTATGGTTCTCGCTCTGGTTTCGTCTCTGTCTCTAACTGGCATGGTTGAAATGACAACTACAGGGAAAAGTGGCCTCGCGTTATGTCTATGCATATTTATTAGGTTATAGATTTATTCATACTCAGGGTTATAAGCTATACATACCCATCACTAAATATTATACCTATTTAAATCCAACAATAGATATATACAACCCAACACATTAATAGCTACATATTGATAAATATTTGTTATCTTGTACATTGGGAAAACATTGGCACCTACTATTCAGATTCCTGTGATGGTACTGCCTACAAAGCCGATGCTAGTTTCATGAAATGTATTAGAATCAATATTGGGAAAAGTGCAGAGAAGTTTTTTTTTTGAAAAAAAATGGAGAAGTCTGGGGTTCATGAAGAACCAATAAAAAGTTGGTAAAATTTAAATTTATTAAATTGGAAAATAAAATGGTATAATTATCAAATTGATAAATTTTAATTTTTGATTATTATTAAAATGATTACATTTCATTTATGATTGATAAATGTTTATAGAAATTAAAATATTTGTATTAATGGTAATTTTGAAAATTTATAATGCTAGAATAGGGGTGAAGGGAATTGGAAAAATAGTTTAGAAATTCATTATTGGAATTATAGTGAAGTTTAGTACTCCTAAATTTACAACTTAATAAATAAGTTTAGATTAAGATGGATGTAGGTTGGTTTGATTTCCCTTTTTAAATATGCTATATTTCACATGAATACCATGGGTCAATACCATGGACCAATTTTTTTTTAAAGGGCTTTTTTTTTTTTTTTTTTAACGTTATATTAATGATTTTATTTTTATTTAATTTTAATTTTTATGGAATTTGACTTAGTCAAAATGTTAAACATTACATTACAACAAGAACCTCTCTCGGGGCAATCATCATAATCTTGTATATTTGTTGATAGTGTCTCTCAACACAATAATCATAATCTTGTATATTTGTTGATAGCATCTCTCGGCGCAATCATCATAATCTTGAATATTTGTTGATCATCATAATATTGTATATTTGTTAATCAGGCTAATAAAATTCGTCTATATTGAAATTGGAGTTAGAAAATTTTATTTTTTTATTAAATAAATGGTTCAAATTTGCTCTCATGGAAATATTCTTTATCGTATACATCATTCAACAAACAATATAAAAGATCTACAAATCACTTTTTAGTTTCTTAGTTTAGCTCCTATCTTAATTTTGCAAATTTTGAAATTTACAAATAACACAAGCATGCATTAACTCTTTAATTTATTAAAAATGATTTATGAAACTTGGTTAGCATTATAAAACTTGTGCCCCCCGTTATTCTCCTCCATTAATGTGGTGGAGGGTTATCAAAAGCATGAAACTTCCGCGCTCCTCGGTTACGAAATGTTTTCCGTTCTTGCTTATGAAATGTGGCTTAGGGTGAAATGTATGTGGACCTCATAATCTCAAGGTTATGAAATGTTTGCGGTTTTTTTATGTATGCCATTTAATAAAGTTAAATTAAATTAGTTTTTATCTTTTTGATTGATTGTTCTTTATTTTGTTGTTGAGTTCTTATTTAACATTATGTTGTAGTGGTTACAACCACCCTCCAAAATTTTGGCTTACATGTAAATTTCAGAGCCTACCGTGGATCATATGATTGATCATTCCTTGGTTAGTTATTGGTAAGCTGATGATCTCAAGCTCCCCTCCTTGATCCTAAGAGTTGTTCATGTTCTCATCTTTATGTAGCAAGTGTCATCTTTGGGCATGGGGATTATTGTTTGTCATGCAAAGGGAAGTTTATTCTGCTTCAAGGGGAAATATTTGTGCGTATGAGTTGTTCTCATTACATAGACACGTTTCACACTCACTTCACACACTCTTGTTACAAAGGTTGTTGCATCAAGCAGATTATGTTTTATATGTTCTGGATGGTTTATGCTATATCACTAAGTGTTCGAGTGTGTGATCATAGTCAAGTTCTATCACTGTTCACATCACTTTCACTGATCTCACACTTAGCCAGTTTCCCGAGCAACCTAGCCTCATCCAGCTTTCTGGAATTGCAAACTTCGCTTCTGCAACCCTCAAGCTTTTTCCCTTGCCTATTGGAACTGTGAAATGCACAAAGACCCCAACCTCCCTTGGCATCCAAAATTGCACAGTGGTTTCCTCAAGTGTCCTTCCCCCAGCCGGAACCCACTGTCTTCAGAAACTGCATAGTGTTGTCCTTCAGCTGCCCAATCTGTCTTGCAACCTGAAACCACGCAGATGTATTCTATTGGGACACATTCCACAGAAATGTCTTGCATCTCAAAACTGTTCAGTGTTTTCCTAGCTACCCAGTATACCTTGCACTCAAAAACTGCGTAGAGGTTTCCTCCCAGGACCTCATCCTAACAACAGTCACTGCTCGATGAAATTGCGCAAATGTATCTCTCAGTGACCATAAGGAAATATGACATACTAGATGACTTTGAAGGACTTGAGGAGAAATACCAAGGAACCAAGTTATGATAAAAGATCAGGACCACTTGCAAACTTTGTCGGATGCATAACCATCTGGAGCATAAGTATGGTAAGTAAAGTACATATTTTTGAATCACATCTCTTAGTGTAGCTTGAAGTACTATTGATCATCATCATATCATTATGTCTTCAATGAGATGCATGTTTTCAAACACTGAAAGTCATTCTGTGTGTTTCTTATACATGTCTTACTCCCTTTCGCTTATTGGACCAACTGTTGTCTTTGGCATATTGATTGCTTTGTCATGCTTGCGATTTTTTTCTGGTTATTTTGAAGGTTTTTCCTTATGTGCAAGAGTTGTCTTCACTCTGTGAACATCGGTCGCACTCACAGACAAAGTTGCAAGCACTATTGCGCAAGTGTTGTCACGGTTGTTCGAAGGTCTATCTCAAGTGTCACACTTGTCGCTCTTGACTTTAAGACAGTTTCATTGTGCACATGTTTTGTCTTATTGGTCGGTGTTGTCTTGTCATCAAAATATGCTTAGTGTATAATCACTTTTTTAGTCAGCACAAACTGACTTGCTTTCGACACTTAGCCATTTTCCTGAAAATTTGCTCCACCGGACAACCTCCTTCAGTCGGACCCCAACTGAGCTACACTGTGCAGTATCAGCCCTCAGTGACCTTGCTCTAGTGCCCAGAACTACAGAGAGCTTGAGTCTATGCTCCGAGTCAGCTGCACTGCACAATCTTGGAAGTGAGCAACCTGTTTACCTCCTAGAGTTGTACAGAAGTTGCCTCCAAGCCTGATCCAAATTGCACTTCTCGCAAGATAAATTATCAAGCCTCCCTCTAGACTACTGGAAACTTGCACTACACTAAGACCTCAGGCTACACTGCTATCCAAAACTGTGAAGACATGCCCAATTGATCCCCTTGTTTCCTGCCCCACATTGCCTTCAGAAACTGCATAAAAATGATAAAAAAAGCCTCTGCTGCCTTGCTCTGCACTGTCTCCAGAAATTGCGTAGTCCTGTCTGATAGGTCCTCTACTGTCTTGCTCTGCACTCCCTTAGGAAACTGTACAGAATTCCCAGCTGGTCTCCCTGTGGTTTGTCTTGTCTTCCTCTTGAAAAATATGCAGTAGTTCCCCTTCACTTTTCCTTGTCTTCCTCCTAGTAACTCCACAGAATTGACCAATAGTCCCTTTGTAGGTATGTTCTGTCTTCCCTTCATAAATTGCTCAAAAATTCCTGGCAGTCTTGCTCCGTATTCCCCATGGAAACTGATGAGAATTGCCCAGTAGTCCCTCTGCAGCCCCACTTTGTCCTCTCTTTGGAAACTATGTAGAAGATGTCCCTTTCAAGGTCTCATCTTGCAGCCAACATTGGTGACTGTCACTGCCCGATTTTGCCTCCCAGTGATCATTACATAGTTTTTCCTAGTAGTGTAGGTTGTTGTCTCGGAATGCCTCATTTCGGCCTAAGCTGCGCTCTGCGCTGTCTCAGTGAGTTGTCACCCAGAACATGAGAACAATGCATCATGCTAGACTAGGAGGTTTTGGTTTTGATGTCATCCCATCATCAGTGAATTGGAGGAACAGGTACACTGATGGATCATGGTGAGATCACGAACAGGATGAAGAAGGAGTGCACATGCTAAAAGACGTACTTGCAGCTAGATGAACGAACGAAGCACATTAAGTAGCAAGTGAAAGAAACACATGCATGGAACCATCTTGCAAATACCAAGACCATTGAAGACCCCGCAACACCAAGCTATGTGGAGGTGAAGACAAAGTACATCCAAGGACACATCCATCACTTAACAACACAACAACTTGACATGGACACCACAGTCAGCCAGTACATGTGAACAATGTCATATCGAGTTGTGTTATGAGTTGTCTCAGCCACCTCACTACTATGAGTCGTATATATTGTAATCAAATGTAATGTAAAGTGAAATTCTGAGTGTCATTAGTGGAATGTAAACAATCATATGTAATGTAAAGAGTTATATGTAATTAAGTTGAAGAGTCATGAGGGTGGTCCAAGAGTCACAAAGGGGAATGTCAAGGGTCACCCCACCCTTTTCTATATATATAACCTCATAACTCATAGAAAGGGATTTTGGGGGCCAAGATTTTGGCTAGGAATTTCTTAGAGAAGGCTTGGAGAGTATTGTGGCGAGCCTTGGATTCTCCACAACGTAGAGCGAGTACATTTCTTTGGAGGAGCATACAGTGTTGACTGCAATGTTCCATTATTGGGGCTAGTGGCTGCCAATCATGTATGTATGGATGAAACTTTCACTTTATATATATAATAGAGCCAACACATCTTCATGCATATGTTATTATTGTAGTTTGACTATTCTGGTATTGTTAGCAATGTATGTTGTTTAACTTATGCATTTGTGTATGAAGTATTTTGTATACGATTATATGAATCTTGTTGAAGCCGTGTTGTTGGTTTAAAACGTAACTTTGGATTGTCGACTATTTTGCTTTCTAGCTTGTGATGTCATTCAGCTCGTGTGTTCCTTTCAGGCTGTGTACTGTTACAGGCTTCTAAGGGACACACTTCCTTTTCCCCCTTCGGGTGTTAGAACACCCGTGCATCTCACTTGACTCACTGTAAGGTCACACACTTGCTTCTGAAAAATATATCACACTTACCTCTGCACGCTATCGTAGTCAAGGCATAACTTTACTACCCACTGTTGGGACTCCTACTCCAAACGGTCTGAGGTCTAGTTGGGATTTCTTACCAGGGAGATCCCCTAACATCTTAGTGGGTCCAACACCATCAACACATTCCTTCCATTGTTGAGTTCTTATTTACATTCATTCCCTCCATTTCATTTGAATGTTAGGTATTTGACAATGCACAATTAGGTATTTCACTCACTTGATTTGATCCCACTTATCCTCATTGTGAAGGTTTCAATTATGCAACATTTTATGTTTCAAGTGATGCATTAATTTTATGTTTGTTAATTTTATGATGTTTTCAATTGATTTGTGTTAATTTTGTAACCAAATATTTGTGCCCAATTTATTTCCGCCTAATTATCTAGTAGCTATGTCATTGCCAGGGTTTAAGGTATGAGCTACTATGCATTAATTACATGATTAAAGAAATAGAATAAGTGTTTAGGTCACATTTGATGTGCATAGTTACAAAGAAGGTTAATTATATTTTTTTAATGGCATTTATACATGTGCAAATGACTTATAGCAAGTATCTTTAGTTTTAAGATTCCATGTGGTTAGTTTTGATGGTTTAAGATGATAACAATGATAATTTTCATGTACAAATGGTGGTGGTAGTGGTGATGGATTAGAGGGAGGAGCAAAGGCTGGAATCTGTCAAGTATCAATGTTAAGGGGAATTGATGTCAACAAATTGTCTACATCCTCTTATTACACCGAAGATTACTATCTTTCAAAATACATACATACTTCTACCAATGTTAATGCTTACCTTCTCTTTGTTGTGTATAGACTTTATGTGGTTCATTATTCGCTACCATATCTAGGTTTCACTACCCTAGAACCTTGGAGAAATGGTCAACCATTAGGTTTTTTGGTACAAGGGTTTTGGGTGCCTTATGTTTACTTTGGTGTACATTGTAAAGTAAAGGTTTTGGGTGCCTTTCGTTTACTTTGGTGTACATTATAAAGTTATTTACTTTATGATTCAAATTAAGGTTTTATTGTAAGAGGGTTTTGTGTTTTTACAATTATTTTGTTTTACATTGTAAAGTTATTTACTTTATCGCTCCAATAATTAAGTCAATAGGCTCATTCTGCAACCTAGTATGAGGGGATGTGTCAGTTTCTCCGTCCGTTCATCGAGTTGGCATGTGCCCCTTTAAAATAAAAACAAATTATCCTTTAAATAGAAAAAGAATGTTGGCTATAATAAAAAATATGAATATGTTGTAAAGTAATTAGAAGTAAAGAAATGTGTGAGTAGGATGTTTAAACTTTATACTTTTCAAAAATATTTCAACAAGAGATTTAAATAAACTATTTGAAGATCTATGCTAACTAATTTATATCGATATCAACTTCATATGTATCTATATCTAGAAAAAGAATTGTTAAAATAAAATATTTTAATGTTGTACATAATTTTTTTTCAATGTGGGTTATGAGTAAAATAAAATATTTTAATGTTGTACATAATTTTTTTTCAATGTGGGTTATGAGTAAAATATTTTAATGACAATTATGTATATATTATATATCATTTAAAAAAATTATATATATATATATATATATATATATATATATATATATATATATTGATATATATGTATATATGTATATATATATATATATATATCTATCTATATAGATAGATAGATAGATAGATAGATAGATATATATATATATATATATATATATATATATATATATATATATATATATATATATATATATATATATATATATATATATATATATGTGTCATGAAAAACAAAAGTTTTTATGGTTAAAACTTTTATTTGGTCTTATATATACTTATATAACATTTAAAAATACAATTTAAATAATGAAAAAATACACATTGTATTTTGTACTCTATAGAAATTTAGATTGAATACTTCACTCTTATGGCGAAAAGTATCTGTGCATTAGATTTCGTGGTTCTATTTCGATAGGTTTGTAAATATCCATTAGCCATGGTAAAATTTTCATTTGCAACATCCATGCGTCAATAAGGTTTTGTTTGCTACCTCCTCCATTTCCGTCATAAAATATAATGGTCGAAAGACCACTTTGAAGTTCAAAGATCAATTATCAAAGATATATTAACATAAATGTATATAAATATCAATATTGATATTATTAATAAACGTGTTTTTAATAATAATAATAATATATTTTAAAAAATATATTAATAAACATGTTTTTAATAATAATAAGAATATATTTTTAAAAAGTATTAATGTTTTTTTAAACAATAATGTTTCTTTTTATATTTAATGTTGTTTGTTTCAGAGGGAGGCAAACTACAAGTGAATCCAGAAGAATCATTTCAATTACAGGAAACTCTGATAGGTGCATACATTCTTACTTATTCTCTTTTTGTTAAGTTTTTCTTATTTTCATTTATTTTCACTGTGAGTACTTCTCCTCATTTTTCTAAACCCCCCTTTAACAAAGGGAGGCCAAATAAAATTACCCTAGAGAGTCTTTATGAGTACATTGAATCTTTAGAAAGATGAAGAGAAGAAAGATAAAACCATTTTAAACTAGAATTAACTACAATGCTTGACAATAACCACAAATCGTTAGAAAATAAAATACTCTTGCTCGAGACTAAGCTCCAAGGAATGAAAGGTAGAATTCAAGAAAGTGAACATAGCAAACAAACAATGGTTAAAGAAAATGACACTTTGGAAAACAAGATTAAAAATATAAAAGAACAACTACATAATAACTCAGCCCTAAATATCATAGAGAATAAATTAGATATTAAACCCATAAAAGAAGAAATTAATAAACTAATTGTACTCGACCATGAGCGCCATAAAAGAGCCTTAAACCTTATAATTGTTGGTATAGAAGAACAAAACAATGAAGACACATTAGAATTAGTTAAATAACAATTAAAGATAAAATCTAAAATTCAAACAACTTATCTCACCTAAGCAATAAGCGTAGGAAAGATACATGAGCATAAACATAAACTAATTCGTGTCAAGGTTAGTTGTAATGACCATAAATTAGATATAATTAGGAAATCCCCAAGCCTAAAAGGAATAATAATATTTATAAATGAAGACCTCATTCTAGAAGACCAAGCTGAACTTAGGAAAGAAGTACAAAAGGTTAAAGAGGCAAGAAAAGAGGGGAAATGGGCAATCATTAGGAATAGAAAATCTATTATTAGAGACAGAGTCCCAAACACGAATGATAAATAGGGAATAACATCACTCTAGATCCTCTTTTTGAATTGTCGTGGTTTTCCATGTTGTAAAGGTCCTATGTTAAGCTGGATCCTGAGTGATATTGATCTTATTCTTTTAGTTGAAACTTGGGAGCATGACGAATCTAGGGTCCCTCACCTTGATGGGTTCACTCTTTGGTCTGCATGGAATAAGAAATCCTCTAGGAGAGGTTTTGGTGGTATAGGCTGTTATATTAGGAACATTGTTTCTTCTCACATCCGACTTCATAAAACTGACCCCTTCAATCAATACATTTGGATTGAGATCTCTGATTCTACAACCAATAGGATCTTCCTTGCAATATGCTATTTCACCCCTATAAACTCTACATCCTATAAGAAAAACAACCTAGATAATAATTGTCCTTTCAATACCTTAGAAAAAGACATCTACAACCTAAGGAATGAAGGCAATATCCTTTTTCTTGGGGACTTTAATGCTCAGACTACTACTAACCAAGCTATTATGTTAAGTAACAAATCTAACCCCGACCCCTTGTGGCTTGATGAGGATGGTCACTTAGCTAATAGATTCAAGAGAAAATCTAAAGACATAATCGAGAACTTATTTGGCATCGAGCTCCTCAAACTTTTTAGTTCCCAGGACCTAATCATTTGTAATGGTATTAATAAATGGCCTCTCTCTGGTAAGATGACCTGTTTCCATGGGCTGGGTAGCAACATCATGGATTATGCGATCTCTGACATCCATGTCCTCAACCATATTACAAACTTTGAGCTTCTTAATGGGTATGAGCCTGACTCTGACCACAGACCTTTGTCTTTATCCCTCAATCTTGTTATGCATACCACCCACATGCAGGAGAACAATGAAAGCAAAAGTCACATTCACTTCAATAGAAGTAATGTCGACCTTTTCTTAAGGGATTTGGAAAGGAATTTAGGCTCCTTGACTTATAATAACAACATTGATCAAATCTATTACCATTTTACTACTACCCTTTCCACCGACATTAGAAAATTCTCTAATAAGACTTCATATAAGAAAAATAATAGAACTTCCAACCCTTGGTATGACACAGACTGTTAAATGTCCAGGAAAGCAATCAAATATGCCCCTAATGAAAGCATTAAGCTCCAGAATATAAGTATATACAAAGCTCTCATTAAGAAGAAGAATAGGTCATGTATTAATAAGAGACAAGAGCATCTTCTCCACCTTTCTAAAGTTGCGCCCAAAAAGTTTTGGCGAAATGTGCTTGTTCGTAAAACTAAAGATAATCATTCTATCCCCATAGAAAATTGGGATAACTATCTTAAGAAGTTGTATGACTCTTCGGACACCATGGGCACCATCTTAAACACTCTTATTAAGGATGATATTTTTTCTCTAGAAGACGTTGAGTTTGGGATTAATAAGCTCGCTAATGGGAAAGCCAAAGATATTGAAGGTTACCAAGCTAAGATCTTTAAAATGGGAAAATCTATCCTCATTCCTCATCTCCACAAGCTTCTCAATTTAGCTGTAAAGCATGGCTTCCCTAAGCTTTGGACACAAAGCCTTATTGTGCCTATCTTCAAAAATGGGGACAAAATCATTCCCTCTAACTACAAGACCATTATGATTAGCCACATCCTAGCCAAGCTTTATGGGATCATTCTGGAAAAATAGCTTAGCCTTTGGCTTGAAAGAGCTAAAGGGAAAGCTAGTTTTAGCAGACATCACTCAACCATCAACCACCTTGTCACCCTTAGGATCATCACAGAGGAATTCCACAATAGTAAAACTGATCTCTTCTATTGTTTTGTGGACTTTAGAAATGCTTTCGACACTGTCTCCCGAGATAAGATTCGGGAGAGGCTTGAAGAGATCATGGTTCCTCTTGAACTGAGGATTGCTGTGATCCACCTCTAAGAGACTGTCATTGCCAAGCTTAAGACTAAAAAAGGGTGGTCTAAAGATATTAAATGTAATACATGGGTTAAGCAAGGTTGTCCCCTATCCCCTACCCTTTTTGGTATTTACATCAATAAACTAGAGGAGTGTCTAGAAAGTGCGGACTACAAAGGCACGAGCTAACTGGTATTATCATTACTCTTCTCCTTTATGATGATGATATCGTTCTTCTTGCAAGGAGCTATGATGACCTAGACAAGCAACTTAAGACACTTCATGTCTACTGCTCCAAGATGGGTATGATAGTTAATACCAACAAGACTAAAGTCATGATCATTAAATCCAAAAAGATCACCAATGGTAGTTTCGTCTATGATAACCATTGCCTTGAGTAGGTTTCTTCTTATAAATATTTGGGTATTGAATTTCCTCATCAACTCAACTACAATTATAGCGTCGAGAAAAGAATTATTGGAGTTTGGAAAGCTTATTATGAGCTTGAAAACAATTGTAAGTCACGTGATCTTTACATTTGGAGTAAAAAAGGTTCCTCTTTAAGACTCTCGTCACCCTTGTTATCTTATATGAATGTGAAGTTTTGGGGTGCAGTATATCTAGGAAGTCTTCGAGAAAGATTGAGATGATCAAAAAACAATTCATAACCTATAACCTTAAGATTAAGGGAAATACTCCCTATCCTATCATCTTGATCGAAGTTGGCTTGTCCCCCATTGAAAGTGCGACTATGTTTAGATATATGGTGTATAAGAAGAAGATTCATAATATGGAATCCAAGAGTCTCCCAAAAATTGATTCTAACTTTAGTCAAAACCCCCACCTGCACCTCAAGCGTAGGTGGCATCAGGATGCTCAGTCTTGGCTCAAACTTTGAGGGATTAAGTAGGAGATCATCATGGGAAGCAAGGACAATATCAAAGATACTATTACCTCCAATTTTAAGGACAAGATGTGGGATGCTAAGGAGATGGAGGGTAAATGGAAGCTAAGGTACTATAAGGAGGTGATCAACCCCACCCTCGATAACCATAATTATCTCTCTATGTTGACTAGCACTAAGAAGAAAATGAACATTGCTAGGATTAGAACTAACTCTCACAAGCTTCGGAGTGAGGCTGGGTGGTGGTATACTCCCAAGGCTCCTTGGGACGATAGAATTTATCAGATTTGTGATACTAAGAAGGTGGAAGATGAAAAACACTTCCTTTTAGATTGCCCGACTCTTGCCCAAATTCGCTCTCAATTCCCTATCATCAACCACACCTCCAATATTCTTGACTTATTAAGCCAACCAAACTATAGCGATCTTGGAACACTTCTTTCCCTGCTCTTTGATCACAGAAAGAAGATTTTGAAGAATGACAATTAGACTCTCTTTTCTTGAGGTCCGATAGACCACATTGGTCTTAGTGGACATTAATCATCATCATCATCAGTTTTAATGTTTTCAATATAGATCAACATAAATATCAATATTGATATTATTAATATACATAAGTATCAATATACTATCACAAAAAGTTAATGTATATAAACATATTATTAATGTATATTAATATAAATATCGATAATGTTAATGTACATAAATATTATATTATTGTTTATTGTTTAATGTTTAATGTTATTAATGTTAATGTTAATGTTTAATGAACATAATATTAGTATTAATATTAATATCATTAGTATTAATGTTTATCATCTTTATTATATTTAAAATGTTTATTGTTTAACATATCAACATAAATATATAAATGTCAAACATAATCAAACATGTCAACTACATGAATAAATGATTTAGAGATCATATAATAAGTTAGTCTTCCAGATTATAAACACTTTACCAAAGAAAACATAAAAATAAATGAGTAAATAAAAATAAGTAAGTGTTTAAATGGAAGCAATGGAGTTATGAGAGTTCTTAGAAAAATGGTTCTAGTAATGTTTTACTCATATTTCCTTCACATCTAAATAGTAAAACAAATAAGACAATAAAAGTAAGCATATTGTTTGTTGAAAGGCTCGAAAGTGGTAAGTCAATATAACTTCCACAATATGTTAGTGGAGGGAAACCTTGATGAGAACTTAGTGGGTAGTAAATTCTCATGAGCTATCCTACAATTGACATCTTTAATATTAGGGTTTAATATATAGGGTTTATAATATTGGGTTTAATATTGGGTTTATAATATTGAGTTTTTAATATTAGAGTTTATAATATTGGGGTTTATAATGGTCAACCATTATCAACCATAGTTGACTCTGTTTAGCATGGTTGACCTTCGTCAACCATGGCTAGTCATGTTAAACCATGGGCAACCTAGGTCACCCATCATCAACCATGGTCATATATAGGCAACCATAGTCACCATAAACAACCTTTAAAAACCATGGTCAATCCATGCTTGGCATGGCCAACCATTATTAATATGGTCAACGTAGGTCACCATGGTAAGACATGGTCAACCATAGCCTTGCATTATCAGTATAGAAAACCACAATCTATCATCGGAAACTATGGTCAACCATGGTCAAATTAGTCAAACCATATTCACCCCCGGTGAACTTGGTGAAGCCATGTGATAAACGTCATAACATGACATACATTTTTTCATTGTAACAAACATTGTTGCAATGTTACATTGTCACATTGTGACAAAAGTTTATTAAACGTCATAATGTGACAAACATTGTTGCATTTTCACAAACATTGTTGCAATGTTACATTATATTGCAAGTTATCCAATGTCTCAATGCAACATTACAAAATTAGTTAATCACATTTACTAATTTGGTTGACTATGTTTGATAATGTTTGACTATCTTTGACACTCAACACTCTTCAAGTTCAGTTAAACATAATCACCTATTAATATTATTGATTAATATTCATAGTCAAACATAGTTAACCACATTAGTCAAAGTCAAACATATTTAACCTTTATAGTGGATGTTTAAATAGTTGACCATGATCAAACTTGGTCAACCCTATGTTTACCATATTTAATAAAAGTAAAAGACCACTCATAGTTGTCCTCTGCCAATGTAACTCGACCATATTATAGTCAACCATGGTTGACCAAAGTCAAACATTGTCAACCTTGCTAATTAAACTCATCCTTGGTCAGTCACAATCAAGTTTCAAAACTGTTTAATAATAAAATTAATATTAATAATGTTGACTAATATTAATATTAATATTAAGGTTGCATATATTATTATTATTATTATATGATTGATTATAATATTAGTAGTTGATAATGATGAAATTTGGTCAACGTCACAATGCAACATTACAAAATTAATCAAACACATTTACTAATGTGGTTGTGATAGGGTTTATAATATTTGGGTTTATAAAATAGGGTGTTTAATATATAAAGTTTATAATATTAGGGTTTATAATAATGAGTTTTATATTAGGGTTTATAATGTTAGTTTTACAATATACCGTGCTTAATATATACGATTTAATAATGATCAACCATTGTCAACCATAATTGACTCTATTTAGCATGGTTGACCTTCGTCAACCAAGGTTAGTTATGTTTAGCCGCAGACAACCTAAGTCAACCATGGTCAGTCATGGTCATATTTGGTTAGCTATAGTAACCTTAATCAACCTTTAAAACCATGGTTAACCCATGCTCAACATGACTAAGCATTGTTAATATGGTGAAATATGGTCAACCTAGGTCACCATCATAAAACATGGTCAATTGTAGCCTTATATTATCAATATAGACAACCATAATATATCATAGCAAGCTATGGTCAACCATGGTCAAATTAGTCAAACCATGTTCACCCATGGTGAACTTGATGAAGCCATCTGACAAACATCACAAGGTGAAGAACATTCTCACATTGTGACAAACATTGTTACATGTAACAAAAAATATTGAACATAGCAATGTGACAAACATTGTCATGTTGTGCCATACATTGTTACAATGTTACACTACATTGCAATTTACCCAACATTGCAATGTGCCATTACAAAATTAGTTAACCGCATTGACTAATGTGCTCGAATATGTTTGACAATGTTTGCCAATTTTTGACACCCAACACACTTCAACTTCGGTAAAAAAAAGCCACCTATTAATATTAATAGTCAAACATAGTTAACCTTTATAGTGGATGTTTAAATATTTGACCATGATCAAAATTGGTCAACCCCTATGTTTACCATATTTAACAAAAGTCAAAAGTCACTCATAGTTTTCCTTTGTCAATGCAACTTGACCATACTCAATTATAATAAACTATGGTTGACCAAAAATGTTTAATAAAGTTGACTAACATTAATATTAATATTAATATTAAAATATTAATATTAAGGTTGAGTATATTATTATCATTATTATTATATGATTGAATATAGTATTAATGCTTGAAAGTGATCAAATTTAATCAACATCGTAACATAACATTACAAAATTAGTCAATTATATTTACTAATGTGGTTGTGCTTGGGTTTATAACATTTGGGGTTGTAACATTTAAGGTTTATAATATTGGGGTTTTTAATATTTGGTTTTAATATTTGGGGTTATATTATTTGGGTTTATAATATACGGTGTTTAATATATAAGGTTTATAATATTAGGATTTATATTAGGGTTTAATATATAGAATTTATAATATAGGGTTTAATATATATGGTTTAAAATATTAGGGTTTATTATATTGGGTTTATAATATAGGATTTTTAATAATAGGGTTTATACTATTGGGTTTAATATTAAGGTCTATGATATTAGGTTTATAATATTGGGTTTGATATTTGGTTATAACATTTTGGGTTATATGTTTGGGTTTTTTTTTCTTTCAAAGGAATGATTAAGATTTTTCTATTAAAAATAAAGACTCGTTTTCAGGTGAGAACCCTTACATATTTCTACCAACTCCATAAGGAGCCTAAGTTTATGGCATTTCTTGCCCACAATTATGAAAAGGTGCCTATTATACTCTCTATAAAATACTCTTAGAAACAAACAAAACCTACATAACATTAGAAAAAAATAAACAAAGGAGGTTCAATAAACAAGTGACTAGCTTGTCGCTCCAGGGTATTTTTCAGGCATAGATTCATCAATCAAACACACTTCTCTAAACCTTGGACCTTCTTCCATTTTTTCCGTGCTAAACTTTCGCTAGTTTCAACCTCTGTTGACATTATCTGCACTCTAGTAGCATGATTCTCTTCCATCTCGACTAGTTTGCAATTCATGATTGCCTGTTTAGTCCTGAATTCACATTGAAACCTCTCAATTTTACATTGCATCAACTCCAATTTGGTGTTTATAAGCAACTGAAAAAAATTTATGTGCCCTCTCCTCTACCTAATTCGGTTAATTGTACGCACATAGTATACCATCCATAGCTTCCAATATCTTGTCCAAAAGAAGATTCGTATCAACCTACTCATTGTCATGAGATGGAAAGCCAATATTTTCCATGTTGAGACTTCACAACGATAAGACTTGGTTCTAAAATGGGGGCGTTCTTCTCAACACATGAATGCCGGGTCTTAAAACCAGGACTATGATTGGTCGACACCCTCCATTTCTTGTTGTCCTTCGTAGGGAAGAATATTGGTTACTCAACATTATATAAAACTTAATGAGCCAGGTACCAAACCTGTCATATCCTCCTCAGCCATTGAACATCCTCCTTGTATCATTTAATTACATGAGTCAATTGTCCATTTCGAATTTGCTTCAATTTTCTTGCCGAGAGTGCAAGTTGATACAAAGAGGGGGAGGGATTAATTCCAACTTGAGATGAACTGAATGAGGTCTTATAGCTACTGATATTGGCCCTTTAAAAGTACATTTACCAATGTTGTTGAGTATGGAATCCCCGCAAGGCATGTTTTGGGGCTTAAAGCCCAAATTTTGACCAAATATTTTTGTAAAAGCTCTGCGAATTACGGGCGCGGGGTGCGAAAGTATAATAGAGTCACAGGGTTGTCCACCATAGTTTTTGTAATGTAATGTCGACTAGATAGACCTACCCATGGTCCGCGGACCATGGGATTGTATAAATAGAGTGAGGCTCTAAGTGTAAAAGATAACGAATAATGAATGGAAGAAAAGGATGAGAAGTCTAAGTGATTGAGTCGAAGTGTAAAGTGTGTCTGTGGGTCGTAGAGTAGGAGAAGGCTCTGCAGCTGAGTGTGTAGAGGCCTAGTAGTCCGCAGCTGAGTGCGTGGACCCCTACAGCTGAGTGCGCAGGGCAGGTCGAGTCTGTAACCATTGGGAGAATCAATAAAGAGAAGTTTTGCTATAATTTTGTGTATATTTTCCTGGTTTAATGCATGATTGGATATAATTTGCAAGTATACTTTTTATTTACTGCATGAACCTGTATGAATGTTTTGTATTGCTAATTATAACTTAAGACATTCAAGTAAGCGAAGGTAATTAATTAACATTAGAAGATAAGTAAGATCCTGGGTATTAGCGCAGAGTGCGGCACAACCCCTTGTTAGGGCTGCGTGAAGGTAGTATATCAGGTCGCAAGGAACGGGAAGTGTGTGAAGTGACCTACGCGTAGGAACAAAGCAAAGGACCAGTCTTACCTCTCAGACATCTCAAGGGTGCGGAAACCTAGTTCTAGCACCCTCCCATACTACTTCGGGTGAAACCTCAGTCCGCTCTCCATGGATTGTTGTCGAAAGGGCCAGTAGCACAGGGATTTTTTTGGCTAATTAACTCCGAACCTGGGTTACGCCCCAATAAGCCAACAAATGGTTCCGTTTTCGGGACCGGGATTTGCATAGAGATGTTTGATGTCGTATCACTAGAATCCGACAAAGAAAGGAATTTAAGATTGGTTGGACCGAAAGTTTCACGAGTTCGTGACACAGGAAAACAAGAATCCATGCCTATCAAAGGAAGAGTGGTTAGAATGCTACTTCTATATGGAGGTCCACAAAATTTTCTTTGCATCCTTCCTCACTGAGTTGTACGAGTGGATCGCGAAGCTAGAAGATAGCCAAGGAAGGTGTAAACTCGACAAACCTATTGTGTGGACTGCAAAATTGGTGCGTAGACTGGAAGCATCGGAAGACAAGATCACACGCACTGTCCATTACTGGCTCGATCAAATCATAGGAGGATTCATCACCGAATTCGTGGTAGATACTTCAGTCAGCTATAGCAAGGCAGAATGACACTTCCTCAAGGGACCGCGAGGTAAGTACGTTAAATCTTTGAACACTTGGATTAAAATGCTACTATGTGAAAAGTGTGTTATGTGAATAAATTGATGTTTGGGGCTATGCAGAGTGGGAGAATCTACAGAAGCGAAGGTAGCACAAAACTAGAGACTAGACCCTTGATTTCACCTCCACGAGGGAGCGAAGAAGAGCTCGCGAAGGTCTCACCAAGAAGTGCAATCATTCTGATAAAGTAGAGAATTCTGTGCATACCACCCCCACCCACACCACCACCAGTTTCACCGTCTTCACCCCCGTCTTCGCCCATTCCACCTTCGCCACCACCGTGAAGCAGTATGGCAAGCGCGATAAAGCTACCAGTGTTCAAGGGAGTATGGAATGAAGATCCGGACCAGTTTTGGTTCGTAATAAAAGCTGTATGGGAAGAAAAGGGTGTCACGGACGATAATATAAAGAAGGAAATGTTGGTCAGTGCTCTACAAGATCACGTGATGACCTGGTACATTAAGCATTCCAATGACAATCCAAATGCGGGGATCACAGATATCCAAGCTGCCCTAAACAAAGAATTTAGCAGGCCAAAGTCTAAGGCCCAGTCAATCATTGGATTCAAGGAAATGACAATGCTACTTGGCGAGACCCTATGGGAGTTGGATCAAAGACTGAAGTGCACAATTTGCGAAGCGAACATGACATTAACAGATGGGCAACATCGCGAATGGTTCGTAGCATCGTTAACGCCACATCTACGGAACGCGCTATCGCAACAAAGGCTAACCACTCAGGCTGAGGCTTTGGAGGTCGCGATGAGATTGCATGAGACTCCAATACAAGATCCTAACCTGGGAGTTCAGCAGATTCACACGTAGTTGAAAAATTTGTGCCTGGAAATGCAGAGTTTGAAACAAGACAGGACAACCCGCCTAGAGATGTGCGATGAGGTATGGTGCGTAAAATGCAAGGGCCAGGGGCACGACAAGGATCACTGCCCGGTGTTCATGAATTACCTTGCGGGAGGAGGGCCAATGCCACTAAGACCAGAGGCACAAGCAAGACCAAGCGTGGCGCCTGCACTATGGTGCATGATTTGTCAGATAGGAGGAAAGCATGCTATAGATAACTGCCATCTATTACAAAAGTATACGCAGAATTCACAGTAGTTGTTCTGTAATTTCTGCAGGTCAGTAGGACATGATGAGCGCACCTGTAGAAGTTATGAGTTGATGATGGATTGAACTCTTACCTACAAAGTCTAGGCCGAAACATGGCCCCTCGATCAAAACGCAAGGATGGCGCGCACCGGATTTCAGGGGGCGGCCGAGGCCGAGGTGGAGGGGGACCAGGAAGAGGTCACGAACAACTGATATGTTACAATTGTGGAGGGCCAGGGCATTATGCCCACGATTGTACGAATCTAGCACGACCATCATGCTTGTATTGTACGTTGTTTGATGATGAGACAGAGGATTGTCCCACATTGATAGCAAGGTTACGCGATAAAGGAGCACTCCAACCTCCCCCAACTCAGAACCTGCAAATGATGAGGTCTGAGCCACGCGAGGAAGACCCTAATGTAAATATCGTGCTCTGGAGTGGTATTACGATAGGGGATGACAAAGGCAAGTAGCCTGAAGAAAGTTTCTGGGTTTGCAAGGCTCCAACGAAGGAACTAGAATTTGATTTGGAGCACGCTAAGGAGACCTTCATGGAAACTAAAAGGAGCTTCACGGATGCCTCCACCTTAGGAAGTAAACATAGACTGGAGTCGGAAATGGACCCATGGATGCTCACTACGTTCTTGGAGACATTCATGAAGCTACTATGCAACAGCAAGGCTATAAAGGGGCTGCAAGAACTCATAACTAGATGCGTTGGGACCATGCCAGGAGAACCACGCGTAGTCTGGAAGCTCAGGAAGCACACGACGAGAACAAGAAGGGAAATGAGACTGACCACGTAGATCGGGGAATATGAGATGGACCAAGTGATTTTGGATGTAGGATCGGATGCAAACGTCCTGCCAAAGCAGACATGGGAGCGCATGGGAAGGCGTGCATTACAATGGTGTCCTATCCAATTGCAAATGGCGAACTAGCAAAAGATCCTACCTATGGGGAGATTACAAGGAATCACGGTAGATATTGAAGGAGTAAGCGCGCTAGTAGATTTTGAAGTGATAGAGATTTTTGATGACAACAATCCCTACCCTACGCTATTGGGAATAGATTGGGCTACTGACATGAATGGAGTGATAAATCTGAATAAGCGCAAGATGATCTTTGAGAAAAATTCTCTGTGCGTAGCAGTACCTTTAGACCCTGCAGAGGGATCAAACTACACGGAGCCAGTGCACGACTACGATAGCGACGATGACTTGGACTGCATCTACAAAATAATCACACGGGAGCAAGATTGGGTAAATCTAACCATGGATGGCCGAATCTCTTGGGAGCACGAAAACTCCTGCACATCAGATTTTGATGAGGAGATAGAACGATGGCAAAAATGGTTACACGAAGTAACCATGCTCAACTGTAACATGATGACAAGGTCGCTGCACTGCATAACAAAAAAGGTAAGAGATCTGCCTACGTATGACGGGTTAAGCGAAGTAGATGACTTTCTAAACAAATTTGAATGAGAAGTGCTGGAAAAGCAACGCTTGGACACTCTGAAATGGGTACTGCGCGCTATGCCCGCGAGGTGGTGGGGTACGCACCAAAGAAGTTTTGAGGATTGGCGCGAATGCAGAAGGATGATGCGCATGCGGTTTGGGAAGCCTCAGATGTGGTTAAAAGACAAGTATGACAGACGGGATGATACACATGCACACCTCGCAAAATGGACAAAGGTATATGGGGAAGAGCCACAACTTGAGTGGGTGCACTTGTTCTGTCATACCCTGGATATTATACCCATGAATTGGTATATAGAAACAGAGCTCTACCATGGCACGAACGAATGGGATATCTTGCACGAAGGATTCTTGTTAACCTTCACGTTTGAGGATCGTTGGTGGGATACTGTTGATGATGCGCTACAAGCAGTAAAAGTAGCTATCTTTAAAATACCTAGGAGCAAATGGAAGTGCTTCAGCCTGAATGGGCGACCCAGCTAAGCTGCGCTCTGGAGTGTTACAATGTAAACATCGAAGAAGACAATGAAGATCTGCAAAAAGTTAACATCCTAGAAACTGAAGGGTATCGCAAGGTTCAAGAGACATTGATTGAAGATCCTGACATTACCGCACCGGTAAACACAAAGAAGGTAAACATTGGTATGGAGGCCGAACCGAAGTATGTAATGCTTGGCGACTATTGGGATGATGCCACGGTGGATAAGGTCATTGAGTTACTCTGCGAGTACCAAGACTTATTCCTGACCAAGATCACGGACTTAAAGGGGATCGTTGGCGATTTAGGGATGATGAAGATAACCCTAAAACCTAACACGAAGCCGGTTAAGCAGAGGCCTTATCGATTGAATCCGAAGTACGAGGAAAAGGTCCGCATAGAACTAGACAAAATGCTCACAGCGGGAATCATTGAGCCAGTGGAAGAATCTAACTGGGTAAGCCCTATGGTAGGGCAAGAGAAGAATCAGAAGGGCGAGATAAGAATATGCGTGGACCTCAGGAAATTGAATGATGCCTATGTGCATGACCCATTCCCGACTCTGTTTATAGATAAAGATTGGAAAATGTCGGTGGGCAAGAAGCATATTCTTTTACTGATGGGTTATCAGGGTACCACCAAATCAAAATCACGCCAGAAGATAAGAGTAAGACCACCTTCATGACTGAGTGGGGCTGCTTTCAATACACCGTTATGTCGTTTGGGTTGAAGAACGCACTGGCCATCTTTTCGCGCATAGTTGTTGCAGCATTCAAAGAATATATCCACAAATTCCTGGAGGTCTATCTGGATGATTGGATTGTATTTGGATTGGTTAAGCACCATGTAGTGAGCTTACGCTTGATGCTGGATACTTGCCAACGACACCAAATTGCGCTGAACCTCAAAAAGTGTACGTTCCTTGTTCCCTTTGGGAACTTATTGGGACATGTGGTCTGCAAACAGGGACTAATGGTAGACCCTGCGAAGATTGCAGTAATTCTGAATTTGGAAGCACCACAAAGTGTTAAATAGTTGCGCACTACCCTGGGACATACGGGGTACTATAGGAAGTTCATCGAAAGCTATGCCTAGATCACCTTGCCAATGGAGAAATTGTTGAAAAGGGATGTCACATTCTGCTGGAATGATGATTGCATGAAGAGCCTGGATGTACTAAAAGAGAAATTGGCCTCTGCCCCAATCCTGGTCTTCCCAAATTGGGATGTGGAGTTCCATGTCCATGTTGATGCATCATGTATAGCGTTGGGAGCGGTGCTAACACAAGAGGGTGGAGAGGGCATGGATCACCCTATTGCGTTCGTGAGTCGCAGGTTGTCTAAAGCAAAAAATAACTATTCCATAACCGAATGCGAGGGGTTGGCTATGGTGTACGCACTCCAAAAACACCAAAACTATTTTCTAGGGGGACATTTCAAGATGTATACAGACCATTTCGCGCTAAAATACTTGGTCAACAAGCCTGTGTTGGGGGGGCACATGTGCAAGTGGCTCTTATTATTCCAAGAATATGACTTTGAGGTCGTGGTGAAGCCTAGACGCTTGAACGTGGGACCGGATCACTTGTCGCATATTGAGACGGGAGAGGAACCTACTAGTTTGGAGGAAGGATTACCTGATGCACAGCTCTTTGTTGTACGCGTCGCGGACGGGCACTTTGAAGATATAATCCACTTTCTGACAATGGGGACTGCATCGAAGGAATACTCCGTCCAGCAGAAGAAGGAACTGGTGGTGCACGTGACTGATTTTTCTATCATCATAGGGCATTTATACAAAATGGGCAATGATGAGACACTGCGAAGGTACGTACCTGAATTTGAATGAAATCTGATCCTTGTGGAAGCACATGGGGGTACTGCAGGAGGACACTATGCAGAACAAGCGACCGCACAAAAGATTCTCCACACAGGGCTGTGGTGGTCAACCCTTCATCAGGATTCAAAAGCACACTGTAAGGCCTGTGATATATGTCAAAGGACAGGTAAACCATCGCGGAGGGACGAGATGCATTTAAATCCACAAATGACGCTGCAACACTTCGAAAAATGGGCAATTGACTTTGTAGGACCTATTAAACCTCAGGGAAAAACAGGCGTGAGATACATTATCACCGCGACAGAGTACCTGACTCGTTGGGCAGAAGCGCAGTCGGTCAAAGATTGCACGGCCGCCACGGCTGCAAAGTTTTTTTTTGAACACGTGTTGACTCGATTTGGCTATTCAAAAATCTTAATGAGTGATCATGGTACATATTTCCTAAACAAAACCATCAGCGCGCTAAAAGAAGAGTTCCAGGTGTATCATCAGAAAAGCACACCATATCACCCACAAGCCAATGGGACAGTAGAAGCATTCAATAAAATACTGGAGACTGCGCTAACCAAAGTATGCAATGCACAGTGGAGTGATTGGGACCTGCGCGTACCTACAGTACTATGAGCTTATAGGACAACGTGCAAGAAACTGACGGGACATACACCTTTTTGGTTGGTTTATGGCATGGAAGCTGTCATGCCAATGGAGTATATTGTACTTAGTCTACGCATAGCAGCACTCACAGGTATGACGGACCGTGAAGCCCTGGAAGAGAGGCTTGCGTAGTTGGAAGAACTTGAGGAGGAATAGTTCCTGGCTAGCTTTCATCAGTAGGTGCAAAAGCAGTGTGAGAATGCCTGACACGATCACCATATTAAGTTGCACACATTCAAGGTAAATGATTTAGTGCTTCTGTATGACAGTAAGTTTGATAAATTCTCGGGAAAGTTCAGAATGCATTGGCTGGGACCATATGTTGTTAAGGAGGTCACAGATGGAGGTGCGGTATAGCTAGTCAATCTAAATGGAGAGCCTTTCCCAGGCAAAGTGAATGGCAGCCACTTGAAGCCCTACACGGGTGGCCCAGCTATCTGACTAGCCGACAGAAGCACAGTCTTCGTGCTCCAAGGATCCAGACAAAGGCACGAGACTATAAACAAACGCAGGGGATCCAGGCATAGATGCAGGGAAGCAGTTCTGACACCGTGGTCTTGGAACAACGAATACAACAGATCTAGCAGGCAGCAGCTCAGTGCGTTACCGACCTTGCAGCAGTTCAAGCAGAGTTGGAGGGACACCGCACTGATAGAGTGACTCGAGGGTGAGTCATGATGTTTGTGTTGGGGGCCTGTTGGCCATGGAATCCCCCCAAGGCATGTTTTGGGGCTTAAAGCCCAAGTTTTGACCGAATCTTTTTGTAAAAGCTTTGCGAATTGCGGGCGTGGGGCGTGAAAGTATAATAGAGTCATAGGGTTGTCCACCCTAGTTTTTGTAATGTAATGTTAGCTCGATAGACCTACCCATGGTTTGAAGACCATGGGATTGTATAAATAGAGTGAGGCTCTAAGTGTAAAAGATAACGAATAACGAATGGAAGAAAAGGATAAGAAGTCTAAGTGATTGAGTCGAAGTGTAAAGTGTGTCTGTGGATCATAGAGTAGGAGAAGGCTCTGCAGCTGAGTGCGTAGACCCCTGGAGCTAAGTGCGCAGGGCAGGTCGAGTCTGTAACTGTTTGGAGAATCAATAAAGAGAAGTTTTGCTATAATTCTGTGTATATTTTCCTGGTTTAATGCATGATTGGATATAATTTGCAAGTAGATTGTTTATTTACTACGCGAACCTGTATGAATGTTTTGTATTGCTAATTATAACTTAAGACATTCCAGTAGGTGAAGGTAATTAATTAACTTTGGAAGATAAGTAAGATCCCAGGTATTAGCGTAGAGCGTGGCACAACCCCTGGTTAGGGTTGCGTGAAGGCAGTATATTAGGCCGTGAGGAACGAGAAGTGCGCGAAGTGACCTGCATGTAGGAACAAAACAAAGGACCACTCTTACCTCTCAAACATCTCAAGGGTGTGGAAACCTAGTTCTAGCACCCTCCCATACTACTTCGGGTGAGACCTCAGTCCGCGCTCTGTGGAATGTTGCTGAAAGGGCCAGTAGTACAGGGATTTGTTTGGCTAATTAACTTTGAACCTAGGTCAGGCCCCAACAAGCCAACAAATGTTGATCAAAAGGGTCACTAAACGCCTATTCCCATGCTGAGGAGGAATTATATGCTATCTGTGGGTGCGATTTGGATAGGGGTACAAAAAAGGTGATATCTGGGAGTGGAGAGTAAATGTCTATCGTTGTTCCTTGAAAGAATTTGTTGAAAGACAAACTGAGGCCTTCAGAATCCTTAAATTCAATGCACATCTATTTCTTCATATTCCCATTCACTTGAATGGATTTTAGAGCCACTGATTAATACTTCTTTGCCAGATGAGGGGGTGATGGCAATGGGGAGTTTATTAAGGTCCATTATTAAATTTTAAGGACCTTTGGTCCAGTCTTGTCCCTTTGTTAGCCAATGCACCTACTGTAGGGTTCAGGTTCCTCAAAACATGGAAGAATTCAATTTGTTCAAATTGCTGAAGTTGAATATAAATCCTTTACAATATAGGAGAGAGACTGTTGTTATGTAATATTTTTTCTTCCCATACTTGTCAAATTACAATTAATGAATCTCCAAAAACCATGATTTTTAGGATTTTCTCTTCAATCCCTAGTTCTAAGCCTTTCTATAGAGATAGGACTATAGTTTGGTTATTAGTAGCAATGCCCAAACCCCAAGCATACTGAATCTCAATTTTTTTGTTTGGGGAAAATGATCACCCATACCATTCCCGCCAGCCCTTTTTGAGGTTTTTAACATTTGGGTTTAATATTTGAGTTTATAATATTGAGTTTAATATCAAGATATACACCATATGGTGTTTAATATATATGGTTTATAATATTAGGGTTTAATATTAAGGTTTATAATATTTGGGTTTTTATTAGAGTTTAATATATATGATTTATAATATAGGGTTTAATATATAAAATTTATAATATTAAGGTTTACTATATTAGGGTTTATAATTAAGGTTTATAATATTGTGATTTATAATATAGGGTGTTTAATATTAAGGTTTAATACATAGGGCTTTATAATATTGGGTTTAATATTGAGTTTATAATATATAGGGTGTATAATATATAGTGGAGCGCTCATGGAATTTTAACAATATTAATAATATTAACATTAACATGCACTCTAGGGTTTCAATGTTAATTGAACGTTACTTAGTTGAATACTTATCTTCAACACTCTTCAACTTTGGTAAAACAAAATCACCTATTACTATTATTTATTAATATTAATAGTCAAACATAGTCAACCACATTATTTAAACATAATCAAACAAAGTTAACCTTTATAGTCGATGTTTAAATAGTTGACCATGATCAAACTTGGTCAACCCTATGTTTACCATATTTAATAAAAGTCAAAAGTTACTCATAGTTGTCCTCCGTCAATGTAACATGAGCATATTCAATTACAGTCAACCATGGTTGACCAAAGTCAAACATTGTCAACCTTAGTCGTGTTGATTTTTCCTTGGCAGTTCAAAATTAGGTCTATGTCTAAAACATGATCACAAACACACTAAAATGCCACAACACCAAGCACTTTTTATAATGGATAATGTGCAACAATGAATCAACGAAGTGTACAAGAAAATTTTCAACCCAAAACTTTCTTGTATTACAAATTTAATACAAAAAACATAGGGCTCCCACACCAAGGATCATGGCCCTTACAATTATCCTTGATAAAATGAAAAACAGGGCCTGATGTAAACAACACTTCACACTTAATCTACCCAATAACAAGAACAAACTTGACTTATTTGTTGAAGAAACACTACAGAAGCCCTCTTAGTCCACTTGTCTTGAACACTTGGTAGGTCCTTTGCCACCTATACTTACAGATAATATGCTGCTCCAATACCTCTATCCTAGATGCTCATAAGGTCCTCTACTAATTCAAATTTTCTTGGGTATACCAACTCATCAATTCTGCCTTCTTTCAGTGACCCAATCTACTCCAAAGACACTAATATTAGACTCCAAAAGTCTACCCTCACACAATAACTCAACTTCTCAAAAGTCATTGTACTTAGGGCAAAAAACAACAACACTCTCAAAGTCCCTTTACTCCATCAAAGTGATTGTTCATAGGTTATAAGACACACTATCCAAATCCTATTGTTGAACAAACTTCAAAACAAAACTTCAACATCTAATCTCCAATGTATAAACCCTTCTTTATTTTCTTTATGACAACCCTTGTCTCTATGCCAACTTTACACTCTTCTTTCCGCAATATCAGGCATGTTTCAACCTCATTTAGGATCAGACTACCCACTGAAACTTCTACGCAATACTTCTGAGGCTTAGTGGCCCTATCACAGAGAAAAAATAGAGAAAAAATAATCTTCTTAGGGTCTCAATCCTCCCCTTCATGCAAAGGATACTAGATTGAACTAATCAGACTTTGGGACGAAATTTGGATGGCTGTACATGCATAGAAGAAGCCCTAACTAGGGCAGAAATCATCACATAAAGAAACCTCAATTCTTGCCAATATAGACCTCCTTTAAGGCATGAAATACACACAGAAAACTCATCTTACTCATGGGAAAATTTGACCATCAAATAGACATAATATAACCACGAAATGCTCCAACTTCTTCCCTTCTTAAGGTATACGACTCTTTGAGGTAATTCACACTTCTTTGGGTAGATACCAATTGACAGTTGATGCTAAATTGATGACAAATTAACTCACTTTCACTCCTTAGAATGTTCTTGGTGGAGTCACTTTTCACCAAGGGTCACATCTTTCATCCCAGCCGACCTGAGCCTACATGCTCAAAGACCATCAACTTAAGAAATAAAATTCTTCTTATTTGCTTTTTCCCTCTCCATTGTAGCCTTAGGTTCCATTTAACCCATCAAAGGTGCCTCATGCATACAATAGAATAAACAATAATTTCCCCTTAGGTATTTCACACACAACTTTTTGTATAAAGCCCACCACTTGGGTACACTCCCCATAAAACAAAATTTTTGTGGGTTAACTCTTCACAAACCTAGTACTGCAGGGGTTGTGGGAGTACCTCACAAGCTACACATCTCAACGCTCCCTCTTAGTGAGGGAGGTGCTTCCACTACTTGAAAGTAACTTGTTAGTGATACTAGCGTAATCTCTGGTGTCCACCACTACAACATACTCTATAGAATGAAAAACACTATCCTTGGGAGTGTCCTTGCATCCAAAATCCTCTCGCCTCATCTTCTCATGATAGGCCTTTATCTAATTCCATCATTCCTTCTTTCCAGTTGTAGAAGTCTCCTTACTCCCCATTTACCATGCACTCTTCTTGGGTTGCATATTATCCCTTTGAACTTGCAAACTCCCACTCGAACTTGACTCCGTCTAAGTCTCAAGAAATTGCTTCTTCCCTTGATTTATAGGCTTTCCCATCACCATGCTCCCTAAATCCAATGATATCTTTAGCAGGGTTAGAGCCTCTATGCTTGAGCAACACTTTCCCATCTTGAAATATCATCTCAAATTGCTTCACCTTGACCATTGAGACAAACAACACACTACACCTAAGTTTTAATACCCATAGTACATCTTGAAATTGTAACAACCCACTTGAATCCATCCTGAATATCACAACACCTAAGCCTCTAACAACTTTCTGACTCTTGTTGCCAACCTCCATGTGCAACTTCGAGTCCCATTTAATTAGAGTCTAAAAAATTTCATGCGATCGTATCATATGATTCGACACTCTAGTATCCATTCTCATCGATGGCACCCTCAGAGAAATGAAAGATTAGAGCAAATTCTTCCTCCAACCTTCTTGAGAAGTCACCCAACTCACCTAAAGATGTAGCAGCACCAACACTCTCTTTCCTCTTGTCATTATCTCCTTGCTTCTTTCGCAGACACTTGCTCGCATAATGACCATACTTTCCACATGTATAAAACTTCAACTTAATTAAATCCTTCTTCACATTTCCCTTCATATTTATTTCAAGTGCCACATTATCTTCATTAGACTTCTTCTTCTTGTGAAGATCCTCATCCCATAGTTCTTCTTGGATGAAGTTGTCCCATAAACTATTCCAATCTGGCAACTTATCTTGAGCAATGATCCCTTTGATAAATGGCTTGTGTTCCTCAGAGAATCCATTCAAAGTAGTCATCCCTATCTCTGACTTTGGAATGTTATCTCCATTGTCAACAAGCTCATCTCAAACTTGATAAATTATCATCAGATACAGAGCCACACCTTCACCATCCAACATCTTGGGGCTCTTTAAGTTGTCTCTCAACACCAATAACCGGTTCTCATTCTTATTCTTATTCTCACAGTCCCTTTACCCCATCAAAGTGATTGTTCATAGGCTAGAAGACATGCTATCCAAACCCTCTTATTGAAAAAAATTCAACACATCACTTCAACACCCAATATTGAACCTATTAGCCTTTCTTTCTTCACTTTATGACAACCCTTATTTTTGTCCCAACTTTTCACTCTTCTTTATGCAAATGAGGCAAGTTTCGACCTCCTTCAAGATCAGACTACACACTGAAAATCCCACGCAATACTCGTGAGGCTTAGCGGCCCTATCATAGAGACAAAACAAAGAAACATATTATCTTCTTACGGTCTCAGCCATCCCCTTCATGCACATCATACTAGACCGAAATAACTTAACTTTGGGATAAAAAATTGGATGGTTGTACATGCATAGAAAAAAGCCTTAACTAGGGCATAAATCATCACAGAAGGTGACCTCAATTCATGCCAGTACAAACCTCCATTAAGGGACGAAATACACACTAAAAAAATCATATTACTCCTAGGAAAATTTGACCATCAAATAGATGTAAGATAACTACAAAATGCTCCAACTTATTCCTTTCTTAAGGTCTGCAAATCTCTGAGGTAATTCTCACTTCTCTGGGAAAATATCACTTGAGATGTTATGCTCACTTGATGCGAAATGAACTCACTTTCACTCCTTCTTATAGTGTTCTTGGTGGAGTCACTTTTCACTAAGGGTCACGTCTTTAAGCATCATTGGCCTTAGCCTACATGTTGAAACACCATCAAATTAAGAAATAAAATTCTTCTCGTTTTCTTTCGCGCTCTCCATTGTAGTCTTATGTGCCCTTTAGCCCATGAAAGGCGCCTCTCATGCATCCAATAGAATAAACAATAATTTTCCCTTGTGTCTCTCACCCACAACTTTGGGTATAAAGCCCACCACTTGGGTGCATTCCCACAAAACACATTTTTCGTTGTTCAACTCCTCACAAACCTAGTACCCTAGGGGTTGTGGGAGTACTCCCAAGCTACACATCTCAACAATTTGGTCAAAATCAAGATTAAAAAATATTTATGTTTGATATTAATATTAATAAAGATGACTAATATTAATATTAAGGTTGATTATTATTATTATTATTATTGAATATAATATTAGTAGTTGATAATGACCAAAATTTAGTCAATGCTGCAATACTACATTACAAAATTACTAATGTGGTTGTGCTAAGGTTTATAACATCATATATCAACCACATTTACTAATATGATTGTGCTAGGGCTTATAACATATGGGTTCTTAACTTTTGAGGTTATAATATTTGGGTTTATAATATAGGGTGTTTGATATATATGGTTTAATTTATACATATTATAATATTCAGGTTTATTATATAGGATTTATGATATAGGGTTTATAATATTAGGGTTTATGATATAGGGTTTATAATATAGGGTTTATAGTATTGGGTTTAATATTAGGGTTTATAATATTGAGTTTATAACATTTGGGGTTTTTAATATTTTGGTTTATACTATTGAGTTTAATATTAGGGTTTGTAATAGTAGGTTTAATATTAAGGTTTATAATATTGAGCATATAATAAATATGGCTTATAATATTATGGATTAATATTACGGGTTTAATATTACTACTTATAATATTAAAGCTTTATATTAAGTTTTATAATATTAGGGTTTATAATATAGTGTTTTTAATAATATGGTTTAATATTAAAATTTATAATCTTGAGATTTATAGTATTGAGTTTATAATATTGGGGTTTATAACTTTAGAGTTTACAATATTGGGTTTATAATATTAGGGTTTATAATATATAGAGTTTATAATATATAAGATTTTAGAATATATAGGGTTTATAATATATAATGGAGCGTTCATGACATTTTAACGATATTAATAATAATATTAATGATATTTATATTAAGATTAATATGCACTCTAGGGTTTCAATGTTAATTGAAAATTATTCACTTAGTTGCAAACTTATGTTTATTTATATTATATAATAATTAATATTAAATCCCTACCATACACATATAATTATTAATGTGGTTGATATACTTAGTTTATATCAATTACATTTAGTAATATAGTCGTACATATGTATTTGATATATGCCTATATCAACTACATTTATTTATATAATTATGCTAATTAATAAAATATTTAACATCTTATAAATAATCCTAAATTTATTAAAATTAAATATTATTAAAAAATTATACTAATTTACTTTAATTAACATTTTTTAAAAAAAATTATAAAAAATTAAGATAAGGAAAAAACAAAATTAAAAAACTTTCCAAATTAAAAAGATATGAAAAATATAATAAATTTAAAAAAAAAAATCAAAAATATTATTATAAATTATTAACAAAAATAAATTATATATATATAATTTTATTTTATTTTAATATCTTTTAAATTTAATTAAAATACATCAATATAGAAAATATGAAAAATCATAAATTTAACTAAACAATAACATTTGAAATAATATAGTCCATACCTCACTACTTCTAAAGTACCTCACATGAGCAACGCCAATGGTTCAATATGTATCTCCCCCAAAAACAATAACAGTAATGTAATTTAAGATTTCTAATTAGTCGAGATAGAAAAAAAATTAATTATTTCCTATTGTTCAAAGATATCGTCATAAAAGAAAACAATGCATGAAGAAAAACAGCGGTTTCTTGTTGGAGTAAAAGTATATATAATTTAAGATTTCTAATTAGTTGAGATAGAAAAAAAATTAATTATTTCCTATTGTTCAAAGATATCGTCATAAAAGAAAACACTTGACTTACTTGACTTATATAGGATGCACGAAGATAAAAGAAAACACTTGACTTATATATGATGCACGAAGAAAAACGGTTGTTTCCCGTTGGAATAAAAGTAAGTGTATCTATATATATATATTTTTTACATATTTATATTTTTAAATATAAATATATAAATAAATAAATAAATAAATATATATATATATATATATATATATTTTCTTTTATATATTTATATTTTTAAATATTTTAAAAATATACAATTTTAAAATTAAAATAAATTTATATAATTTTTTTGTAAGTTTGGTAAGACTTATTTTTCATTAACATTAAAATAGGATAAGTTATAGATTTATCTATATGGTTATATGGTTAAGTGGCTTTAACCTACCCAGAAGGAAACTAGATTTTTTGGCCACCTAACTGCATGATAAACCATTTAGTAACAAAATGTGATAAGTCTAATCATCCATGGCAAATAAGTCTAATTGTCTTTGTGGTGCCTAGAATCTAAATAATTGTAAACATAAATATAAACATACTGGACATTATATGACCACTGCATATAATAAAAAGAAAGACAAAGGGAGAAACACTAAGCTAATCATCTTCTCGACATTATATGACTACTGCATATAATAAAAAGAAAGACAAAGGGACAAACACCAAGCTAACCATCTTCCGTAGACTTGACAGGAGAAGGGTCCTTCGTGCTGGAGTCAGGGAGCTTTGTTTGAGGGATGCATGGTATGTGTTGCTCAATACGGTTGAGGCACCCATTTTACTTCTATAACTAAAGCTGAATTTTCTGAAATTCCTTGTTATAATCTGGAAACCCATGAGTGGTCACGGCCCCACTAGATGGAATTTGATCTAATGCTTTGGCTAGGAGGCTCTTCATCAACCAATACAAGTGAAATGATTACTTGAAGTGAGTTTCTCTGCCTCTGGTATGACCAGGATTAGGCACTAATGTTTTCCATTCATCCAAATCAATGTCCATAATCCCTGCTTTCTGATTAAGCTCTTCTTCCCATTCCTCGATCAACTGATGAACCTGGGCCGAGGTGCCCTCATGATACATTGTTGTCGCTTCATTGATGATGCTTGAAACCAACTTTCGGCCCTGAGCTCTGCCCCCAGAGGAGCTTGGCTGGTTACTCCCAAGGGATTCCTTGGAGCTTTTCCTTCGGTCGTGCGAGCTTTGGGCAACTTTGCCCTTTATGGAGGCGGAACGAGCCATGAGAATTCAGTACCTACAATTACTTTGACTAACAAACAAAGACCTCGTAAACCACCCGGATGGGAGCTTTAACCCAGAAACACAAAGCGTCCAGGGGTCGCCACAGAGCCGGGGACCTATGAACCAGAGCTTGAAACAACCGAAACTGAACCCGTTCCTAGGGAAAACGCATTGGCAAAACCTTCTCCAAGCCACCTTTCGGTGCAAACCAGATGATGGCGATCCCAAGACGGTTGCGTGGCAAGACTTACGTGGCAGCTGGCCCGTCCTTGGTCCTTTCCACACTGGCACACATCGAGGTTTGGTGAGGGTTTATGGTGCCTTTAATGAACATCCGGCCCTAGGTTGGTCTCGTTTTGTGTGAGCACGGCGTCTATGCTATGGCTCGACCTGGGCTCATTTATGTTGTTGTTCGTTTGAGTTATGCTTCCGTTCCTCTATGGCTCGTTTGGTTCGGCTCTGGAAGAAGATGGGTCTCTATTGCCCGCTATCCTCTTGGTTCTTTTATGGTGTTGTTGTGTGCTATATAGCTATGCTTCCTCTCTGACAATCTTCTTGTCACTGTGCAGGTATCCCTCTCCTCTTTGCTGTGGTTGCAAGGGGTTGGCTCTCGGGATGAAATGTCGTGGTCTCGTCCTTGAAGATTTGGGTCCGATGTGCTTAAATCGGGTAGGGTCCTTCCTTGACTGCACTCTGTGGTTGCATTTTGGTTTCGGGCTATAGTTGTTTAACCCTTGGGGTTTCAGTTTGTTGGTCTGTCAATACTTGGTTGCCTCCTGTGCAACGAGCCCATCCTGTCAATTTTGTTTTCTGTTTTGGGAATGTGTTTCGGCCTTCTGTTGTTGGTTGTCGTGTCTGTTGTTTTGTCTGTGTACTTCTTTGGTCTATCTGGGTTGTGGAAACCCTCCTTGGCCTATCTCGTTTGTATGAAGGACTGTTGGTTATTTTTTTGAGGGTTCTGTGCCTTGAGGCCTATGTGGAATCTGGAAGTTCTGTCTTGTACTTTCGCGGACCTGATGAATATATATATATATATATATTGTAAATTTCTAATTTAAATCAAATAGTATGTATTTGGTAATGTACCTGGATGGTTTGGCTCTATTGTATTTGATCCTTTTAGTCTCGGTGCGCAGTTTGAATGTTAATCACACAATTTGTTGTTTAATTGCTATGCATAGTAATTTATACTTGTTGCTTCTGAAACAGTGAATACCTGTAAGCTTTCTTTAAATTCATAAAAAAAAAATTGTTCAGAGTTATGCTTTCTTTCCTTTTTTTTTCATCTAGATGGCAGCAACCCCACTTTTGATTCTGGGTTGCCTATTTATGCTTGCTGGCAGCCTCATACTATTGAGGAACCACCCTCAGTTACATTATAGTTATTTTCTAGTTTCATTCAGTTTCATTTCTAACTTATTTTAAACAAATCCTATTCTAACTACTGTTCAGTTTATAAATAAAAACATTGGCTGTAACAACCTTCATTTAAAAATAAAAATAAAACTAACTAAAAGTGAACTTAATCAAAACAACTTATCTAGTTGTCACCACCCTAGTCGGATGCTCCTGCATCAGGCTCCCAGGGTGAATGAATCTCATGGCTCTTGTCCATGAGCTCTTCAATCGAGTACCCGATGCTTTGAATCTGGCCTGCATCCAACCAAGAACTGTCCTCAATTGGACGGTCCTTCCATTTGACCAGGTACTGTAAGTACTCTTTCCATCAAGTCCGCCTGGCCACCTGAGTATCCAAGATTTGTTCGATCTCTAGAGGCTTGGCTGGAGGCATCTGTTTGACCCATGACTTAGTCTCTCCCTGGGTGTCTCGTGTGTGTTCTGTCGAACTGTCCTCCACATTAGCAGTAATGTAAGGGTACAGGTCTGCCACATTGAAGATGGGCGAGATCCCTATACCTGGGGGTAGTTGCAGTTCATATGCATTTGCAGAGAACTTTCGTAGTATCCTGCAAGGTCCTTATTTTTTCAATTTCAGTTTGTTATATTCGCCTTTAGGAAACCTTTCTTTGTGTAGATGTGCCAGTACCAGGTCCCCTACATTGAATTGCACTTCCCGCCGTTTTAAATATGCCTTTTGTTTATACCTTTGGCTGTTGTCCTGTAATTTGGATTTCACTTGTTCATGAAGTTCACTGATCACCTTCGTGAAGTCTTCACCATCAGCACTCCTTCGTTCCAACTGACCCAAATCCCATAACTCATGCACACCACGGGGGTGCATCCCGTATAGGATCTGGAAAGGACTTCTGCTCGTACTCCTGTTGGGTGAATCATTATAAGAGAACTCTTCTTGTGCGAGTACGTGATCCCATTGTCGTGAATTTTCACCAACTAGACTACATAACAGATTCCCCAGACTTCAGTTCACCACCTCAATCTGCCCATCAGTCTGTGGGTGATAAGCTGAGCTGAGGTTTAGTTTGGTATCTAGCTTTTTCCACAAATTCCGCCAAAAATGACCTGTGAACTTCACATCCCGATCTGAAACAATAGACTTCGGCAAGTCATGTAATTTGACAATAAGAACAAGTGTGCTACATGTGTGGCATCACTGGTCTTCCTATAGGGAATTAAATGTGCCATCTTGGTGAAGCGATCCACCACCACCATGATTGAACCGAACCCCTTCTATGTTCTTGGCAAATCTAAGACAAAGTCTAAATTGACTGAGTCCCATGGTCTGTTCGGAATAGGCAGGGGTGTATATAATCATGTATTTTGACTGTCCCTTCGTAAGCTGACACATATTACACCTAGCCACAAATCTTTGTACGTATCTACGTATTTTTAGCCAATAATAGAAGTGGCTCACTTGATCCAAAGTCTTATCAATGCCAAAATGTCCGGCTAAACCCCCACTATGTTTTTCCTGGATTAAGTTTTCCCTCATCGAACATTCCGGAATACACAACTGTCCTCCCCTAAACATCAATCCTTCTTGTATGTTATAGCCTAGCCATGAACTGTTGTCTCTCAACAGCGGATTCTGGAAAGCTTCGTACGCTTCCTTAAAGTCTGCATTTGTTTCATACAGATCCTTAAGATGCTCAAATCCTAACACTTGCACTCTGCTTTCCTGTAAAATCAAATTTCTCCTACTTAACGCATTTGCCACTTTGTTGGCTTGATTGCTGATGTGTTTCAATACAAATGTAAAACTCTGGAGGTACTCCACCCACTTCACATGTTTATGGTTCAGCTTGTGCTATTGCATAACATACTGCAATGTAAAATTGTCTGAAAACAAAACAAATTCATTCACCATCAAGTAATGTCTCCAATGTTTTAGTGCTTGGACCATTGCATAAAATTCCTTGTCGTAAGACGTATACTTCTGCCTACTCTCATTCAACTTCTCGCTGAAATAGGCCACTAGCTTGTCCTCTTGGCTGAGTACTGCTCCAATGGCTGTCCCACTGGCATCACAATGAACTTGAAAAAGTTTGTTGAAATATGGCAACCTCAAAATTGGTCTTTCGGTGATCTTCTTTTTCAGCAGCTGAAAACTCTTTTCCGTTGACTCCGTCCAATGAAAAGGTTGATTTTCCTTTTTAACGGTATCCACCATGGGTGCACAAATCCCACTGAAATATTTTATAAATTTTCGATAAAAACTCGCCAACCCATGAAAACTCCGCACTTCAAACAAACTCCTGGGGGATGGCCAGCTAACTATGGCTGCAACCTTTTCCGGATCCATCTTTAATTCATTTTCCGAAATCACAAATCCTAAATAAATCAATTCTTTCTTTAAAAAAGTACACTTCTTCAAATTTAATAGCAATTTGTTTTGCTGCAACTTTTCCAGGACATACCTGACATGTCGGAAATGTTCTTCCTCTGTCTTAGTGAAAATAAGGATATCATCTAGATATACAATCACGGACTTTCCAATGTATTCCTTCAGCATCTCGTTCATCAAGCGCATGAATGTGCTAGGTGCATTTCTCAGTCCAAATGGCATGACCAACCATTCATACAGGCCTTCATTGGTCTTGAAAGTTGTATTCCATTCATCCCCTTCACGAATCCGAATTTGGTGATATCTGCTTTTCAAATCGATCTTCAAAAAATATGCCGCTCCACTCAAACAGTCCATCATGTCGTCCATCCGTGGTAAATGAAACCTGTACCTAATAGTGATCTTGTTAATTGCTTGAGAATCAGTACACATCCACCATTCACCTTCTTTCTTGGGAGCTAAAACAGTTGGGACCGCACAAGGACTTAAACTCTCCCGAATCAACCCTTTATCCAACAACTCTTTTACCTACTTCCTGATCTCTTCATTGTCCTTTGGACTCATCTGGTAACCAACTTTGTTTGGTAAACTAGCCCCTAGAATGAAATCAATATCGTGACTGATACTCCTTTTTGGTGGCAATTTTTCTGGTAGATCATCCACCACAATGTCACTAAACTCCTGCAACATATCATGTATCCCCTCAGGTAAGTCAATAATCTCAGTATGGATTAACACCGCTCTTGGCCTTCACACAATTGCATATTTTACCTCATCACGTCCAATCTGCTGTAGAAACTCTTTTCCTCCTAACATTAATGCTTTTGTTCCACTGTTTTTTGCTATATCCTCCTCTTTCATGGTTATTAGCATATGATTTATCCCATCCTTAACAAAGTTGTAACAGTTTGTCTTCCCATCATGGACAACTTTCCTGTCATACTGCCATGGTCTGCCCAGCAGTATATGGCACACATCCATCGGCATGATATCACAAGTTACTTTATCCTTATACCTACCAATGTGAAACTCCACTTCGCACTGCTCATCAACCAACAATTGGTGTCCTTTTTGTAACCAAGACACCCTGTATGGTGTTGGGTGCTTCAATCTTTTTAAACCCAGTTTTTCTACCATTTCAGTGGCTACCAGGTTGTCAGTGCTCCCGCTATCAATAATCAATTTGCAACATTTCCCATGTGATTTACACATAGTTCGAAACAGTGCTTTCCACTGTGTCTAGTCAACTAACTCTTTAGCCGGTTTCAACAATACCTTGTTTAACACTAAGGCTTCTCCCGTTTCAGGCATGTTATCCACTTCTTGTGGCAGTGCCTCTGCTTCTTCCGGTTGAGCAAAATATGCTCCTGTTTGCCCTGCTTGATCACTTTTAGGACATTCAAAAGACTTGTGTCCCCACTTGTGACACTTGTAACATTGATAGGCATTTCCTCTGCCTCTGCCATTACCTCTTCCTCGTTGGTAAGGCCTTCCTCCTCTAGTGTTACCTTCTTTTTCAGTTGGTCCTATAGTTTTTGAATTTCTGCCCTTTTCATTGTTGTTGACAGTTCTTCCTTTGCCAAAATACTGTCCTCTTCCTCTGCCAGATCCACGTCCTCTTTTGGCATTCTGCTTTCTGGCGATTTTTTCTTCTGCCTTCAAAGCACTTTGATAGGCTTACTCTATGGACTTGGGGGAAAGAATACTAATCTCATCTAGTATCTCCATCCGTAAGCCATTCACAAACCTTGTTGTCTTTTCCGGGGTATCTTCAACATAACCCGCTCGCAAGTTCACTCTGTAGAATTCTTTCGTATACTCCTTCACAGTCATTGCTCTTTTCTTCAGGTTCTGCACTTGCCTATACAGAGCAATCTGATAATCTTTGGGTAGAAACTTACTCTTCATCTTGGCAATCATCCTATTCCACTTTTTGATCAACGGTTTATTTGAACTCCTCCTTTTTGCCTACACACTGTCCCACCATAGTGTTATATGTCCCTTCAGTTTGGTGGCTGCAAACCTGACCTTCTTATCTTCACTGATTTCTTCACACTCGAAATATTTATCCAGCTCACTAATCCAGTCCAACAATACCTCTGTAGATAAACTGCCATCATAATTCGAAAGCTCTAGCTTCGGCTTGCTACTTGCCAACAAAACTGATCTCAATAATTTTATCTCTGGTCCCTCTTCGTCTGACCCATCCGTCATGGCTGCAACTTCTTCTTCACTGTCATCACCACCTTCTGGATCCCTATGCCTCCCTGCTTCCACTGCTGCCAATCAGGCACTTAGGATCCTGATTTCTTCTCGCATCCCTTCATCGGCTACTCTCCTGATAGCTCTACCTCGACCTCTTCTTCCTACTTCCATTTTTTATCTTTTGAGAAAAGAACTTCCTCTGATACCAAAATTTGATGGCGATCCTGAGATGGTTGTGTGGCAAGACTTACATGGCAGCTGGCCCATCCTTGGTCCTTCCTGCGCTGGTACACACCAAGGTTTGGTGAGGGTTTATGGCGCCTTCAATGCACATCTGGCCCGAGGTTGGTCTCCATTTGTATGAGCATGACCTCTATGGTATGGCTCGACCTGGACTCATTTGCATTGTTGTTCATCTAAGTTATGTTTCCGTTCCTCTGTGGCTCCTCTGGTTCGGCTCTGGAAGAAGATGGGTCTCTATTGCTCGCTATCCTCTTGGTTCTTCTCTAGTGTTGTTGTGTTCTATATAGCTATGCTTCCTCTTTGACAATCTTCTTGTCACTATGCAGGTATCCCTCTCCTCTTTGCTGTGGCTGCAAGGAGCTAGCTCTCGGGATGAAACGTCGTGGTCTCGTCCTTGAAGATTTGGGTCCGATGTGCTTAAATCGGGTAGGGTCCTTCCTTGATTGTGCTCTGCGGTTGCATTTTGGTTTCAGGCTATAGTTTTTTAACCCTTGGGGTTTCAGTTTGTTGGTATGTCGATACTTGGTTGCCTCTTGTGCAACGAGTCCATCCTGTCGATTTTGTTTTTTGTTCTGGGAATGTGTTTCGGCCTTATGTTGTTGGTTGTTGTGTCTGTTGTTTCGTCTGTGTACTTCTTTGGTCTATTTGGGTTGTGGAAAGCCTCATCGGCCTATCTCATTTGTATGAAGGATTGTTGGTTATTTTTTGAGGGCTCTGTGTCTTGAGGCCTGTGTGGAATCTGGAAGTTCTGTTCTGTACTTCCGTGGACTTGATGAATATATATATATATATATATATATATATATATATTGTAAATTTCTAATTTAAATCAAATAGTATGTATTTGGTAATGTACCTGGATGGTTTGGCTCTATCGCATTTAATCCTTTCAGTCTCGGTGTGCAGTTTGAATGTTAATTACACAATTTGTTGTTTAATTGCTATGCATAGTAATTTATACTTGTTGCTTCTAAAACAGTGAATACCTGTAAGCTTTCTTTAAATTCAAAAATAAAATAAAATTTGTTCATAGTTATGCTTTCTTTCCTTTTTTTCATCTAGATGGCAACAACCCCACTTTTGATTCTGGGTTGCCTATTTATGCTTGCTGGGAGCCTCATATTGTTGAGGAACCACCGTCAGTTACATTATAGTTATTTTGCAGTTTCATTTCTAACTTATTTTAAACAAATCCTATTCTAACTACTATTCAGTTTATAAATAAAAACATTGGCTGTAACAACCTTCATTTAAAAATAAAAATAAAAATAACTAAAAGTGAACTTAATCAAAACAGCTTGTCGAGCGGTAGGCTCCCTAGTCGGATGCTATTGCTAGATGACTGCATCAGTGTTACGAGGTAATATGAGAAAATTTTCAAAAGAGTACAGTGATACTGAAATTTATAAAGTTATTATGAATCGTAGACAAGAGAGTATCGATTCATTTATTTAATTCATACTAGCGTATGGCAAAGAACACCAGAGAAACTGGTCGCCACCATATATTCTACTTCTTCCTATCGGTACTGACCGAACCTTCTTCCTATCACTTGTCGCTGCTACGATTCTTCTGGGCTTCTAGTTGTATGAAGTTGTCGAACACTTCATACAAAGGAAAGGCAACCAAAGTCAGTTATAGTGCAGAAAAATAAATTAGAGATAATTTTCAATTTAAATCACAAGACTGTGAAGTAATAACAAACATCAGGTAGTAAATTAATAACGGGTTAAAGTGATTTTTAATAGATAATTGTCTTTAGAAGTGTATTTTACAGTCTTGTATGTAGATAATGTGTAAGTATGTTGCATCTCCAATAAAATAATATTAAAAATAACAAAATTTAATGTTTATCTAAAACAAAAATGAAAATAACCATATAAATAAAAAAAACTACAATAAAATTCAACACAAAAAATCTAAAATTTTGCTCTAAAATCTTTTAATATTTTTTTTAATTAAATATTTGTAAAATGAATCTTTAAAAGGAAAAACCATATAATATAGATATATAAAAATATTTAATAACATAAATATTTCCACGTCAAAGTTGTAATATTTGAAAATATTAATTTTGTTATCATGCCATGTAAAAAACATCTAATATTAATATTAAAAAATTAATATCAATACAAGCTTATGTCTATAATTTTGTTATCATGCTATGTAAAAAACATCTAATATTAATATTAAAAAATTAATATTAATACAAGCTTATATCCATCTTAACCAGGATCTATCAAGAGGGATCAAATACCTTGAGATACAAATCTCTTTTACTTGAGATACAAATCTCATTTATTATGAAAAGAGATTTGATCTCTTAGAACTTGATAGATCTAGAGTTAAAATAAATATATGTTGGTAAATAAGATGGAAAATCAGTGAATTAATTATTAAATTTACATGACCTTAAATAACTTGCTAATAATTAGTTATAAGATAAAAATAAAAAAATAATTTACTACATCATGCTTAATATTTAACGGTATATATACTTACTTTACGCTCTGCTTTGAAGACTGCATTTAGAGCTGTGTTGTGAACCATGGCAGCTTTTAGCAGGCCTGTCACCTGTACCCAAAATATTAACACAAAAATGGTTATTTGTTTTAAGGTACCTGATACCAATCTGTGAGTGCCATGAGTGAGAAAAGGTGCTATAACAAAATTGAATACCTCGTTGGGGCCAACTGTGACATTCTGCTCTTCCAGTTCCGTCGGCTCCTTCACATCGAGTTTATTCCACAACTGAACTATTGTGGCAGTGGAACCAGATGGAATTACACTTAAGTCGTCTGCGATGAAAAAGTTGACAGTCTTCTTCACATATCCCGTAGGACGTACTGAATCTTTGGTGGCTGCGAGGGGGTTGTCCTCCAGCTTCACTTCACGGTTTATCGTATGGCCGCAGGAGGAACAGGTTACAGTCCCATTTTGGGTGCTGAGACCGTGTGTACCGCCGTAATTCCCTGTATAGGGGCACACATAATACTTGGAGGCTGGAGCTGGTGTAGAAGATTTAATGTTCAATGTGTCACTGGTGTAGGTTGCGGAGAAAACCTCTGGGTCTAACAAAACCGCTTTGTCCGCTTTCATGAGAGACGCAGACAGACTCTCCACGCTCTTATAAAGATTTGTGATGCAGCCAACTTTTGTGCCATCCTTCTCCTTATTATCCTTTGACACCAGCGCCTGCTTGGCAATGGCCCCACTTGGCAGTACGAGAAAACTGAGTAGCAGATCAACAAAATCCTTTTTCTCTTACTGACCATCAGTTTTATGGAGATGGAGTTAGAAGCCTTAGGCTTGGCCGTAGTTTCAGACTGGTCAGCTGCCATGGCAATTCTCTGCTGCTTCTATGCTTCTGTCTGATGATTTATGTGACGGTGTTAAAACTGCAATTAGCCATGAATTTAAAGAAGAAGCCCACCAAAAGCAGAATAAAGCTATGTTGCATGAGTTTCTGGAACGTGGGAACGTTGGGAACTTGGGTACAGGTGTGGGGAACGGTAGAGGTTTCCCCAAAATTTACAGGAAACGGCTAATCAGGAACGGTAATATTATATAATAAAAAAATTAAACATATAAAAATAAAAGAATATAATTATATAATAATCAAAATTAATATTAAACCAAAATATTCAAATCAATTTAAATATATTATCTCTCTTATATATAAATATATTCTCTGGGTGTCTCTCTTCCTGAGTCTCTCCCTTTTATATATATAAAATATTAAAATGTCAAGTTCATTATCAGTTCTCTGACACATGACCAGTATTTGAAACAATTTGCCTTAAAAATACAAAGGAACAATTTTACTTATGTTTCTCTAGTTATTCTTATGAGAAAAAGTAAAGCGACTCTAATGGTTAAGCATTGACTGCCACATACAATATGCACACAATCTTCTGCGATAAATATACATAAACAAAAAAATAAATACTCATCAGCGTGACATCCCAAATATCGCTTTTACATTGAGGTGTCACACGCTTCCTTAACCCATCAAGAGATTGCTCTAGTTTCTCAATTAAGGATATCGGTGTTAAGGATGTCTTTGGCCTTTCTTCCTGCAAAGGTTTCAACAAAGCCTCATGTTTTGTGGGTAGTTCAACATATTTGTCTACATGCTTTGTATTCCCCAACCCCAGGGAACGCGGGAACTCCAAAAAAAACAGTCTTCAAAGCTCCCGGAACTTTTCCAAGCTCCCATTGCAGCTCCCACAGAAAAGGGAACGTTCCCATACAGTTCCAAAGCTTCCGGGAGCGCGGGAACCACTGGAACGGGTTTCCCACCTCTAGGGAGCGGTTCCGTGTAACAGAGGAATAAAGTTTCCAATCGGCACGTCAAATTATTACAGTTATTCGTTACCCATAATGGTCGGCATATAAATCGAACAATCGAACGTGCCTTCACGGAAATTTATATCGCATCGACTTAGCAGCCTTACGACCCGCCATGACATCAGCGTTTTTCTGGTTTATCATGTTGTTTGTGATTTACCGGGTTTGGGAGGGACATTTAATCTCTTGAACTCACTACTTGGGATTACAATTGGCGTTGATTGAATATTTTAACATGTTTTTTTCCTTTAGCACAAGGCACAATCACCACCCGAGGTGTGATTTGGGTCGCCTTGCTAAGGACGCGATTGTAAGTGTAAGACTTGACACCAAATTATAAAAGTTATTTAGTAAGCATATAGTGTGTTTTTTCCCTTTAATATATTTAATTTCAAAGTTATTTAGTAAGCATATAGTGTGTTTTTTCCCTTTAATATATTTAATTTCAAATTTACTTGAAATTAAATAGGAAAATAGGAATTTATTGAAAGTATATTTTATATCAAATTTACTTGAAATTAAATAGGAAAATAGGAATTTATTGAAAGTATCTATATATATATATTTAGTGGAAAAACTACCATAATTTAGTTGTCAAAGGAGTGAGGACAACTATAGGAGTAGTCTTTAAGTGAGATTGTTTGGAGTTTCCAATTGATTTCTAGCTAGAATTCCACTAATTTTTTTATGGCCAAATGTTAATTTGTGTTGTTTAAACTGAGGTTTTGACTGCATATATAGATTCAACATCCTAAAAAATCCATGGGGCACTTCGATTGTGTCAAACTTGCCATTTCAATAAATTCACAACTATTACTAGTTATTGGTGAATATAACATGACTAATCATTGTTATTTAAGAAAAATCATGCCACCTCAAATGACCCTAAAGATATATGTTTGAATTATATGATTTCAATGTTTAAAAAAAAATCAGCGTTTGTTAGATAGTGGGAAACCTATCATAACTTAGTTGGTTTGTGGGCATAACGATCACTTGCTAAGATCCACCGATGTAAGCCACCGATGTAAGCTTACTCATCACTCTTATTCAAGAAAAACCATGCCACATGGAATAACTTGCTAGTGGTCCCGATCTTAAACCATTAACATATTTCCTTATATTTAGAAAACACAAACTCTTAATTAAAAATAATAATTTTAGAACATACTCCATGCAATTTTTTCAATTTTTTTATAATAAACATTTATTTATATATTTAAAATTTAATTTAAATAATAAGAAGTGAAATTTCATTAATAATTTCACAATGAATCAACAAAGTGCACAAGAATTTTTTCAACCCAAAACTTGCATGCATTACAACTTTAATACAACAAACATAGGGCTCCCATTCCAGGGATCATGGCCCTTACAATTAGCCTTGATAAAATGAAAAATAGGGCATTATGTAAACAACACTTGACACTTAATCTACCCAATAACAAGAACAAAATTGACTTATTTGTTGAAGAAACACTACACAAGCGCTTTTAGTCCACATGTCTTGAACACTTTGTAGGTACTTTGCCAACTATACTTGCAGATAATATGTTGCTCCAATACCTCTGTCCTAGTCGCTCATAAGGTCTACTAATTCAAATTTTCTTGCATATACCAGCTCATCAATTCTGCCTCTTTCAGTGATCTAAGCTACTCCAAAGACACTGATCTTAGACTCCAAAAGTCTACCCTCACACAATAACTCAACTTCTCAAAAGTCATTGTACTTAGGGCACAAAACACCCACATTCTCACAGTCCCTTTACTCCATCAAAGTGATTGTTCATAGGTTATAAGACACACTATCCAAGCCCTATTATTGAACAAACTTCAAAACAACACTTCAACATATAATCTCCAGTGTATCAACCCTTCTTTATTTTCTTTATGACAACCCTTGTCTCTATCCCAACTTCACACTCTTCCTTCCGCAATATAAGGCAGGTTTCAACCTTGTTTAGGATCAAACTACCCACTGAAACTTCTACGCAATACTTTTGAGGCTTATCAACCCTATCACAAAGAAAAAATAGAGAAAACATAATCTTCTTAGGGTCTCAACCCTCCCCTTCATCCAAGGGATACTAGATCGAAATAACCAAACTTTGGGATGAAATTTGGATGGATGTACATGCATAGAAGAAGCCCTAACTAGGGTAGAAATCATCACAGAAAGAAACCTCATTTCCTGCCAATATATACCTCCATTAAGGGATGAAATACACAAAGAAAGCTCATCTTACTTATGGGAAAATTTGACCATCAAATAGACATAAGATAACCATGAAATGCTCCAACTTCTTCCTTTCTTAAGGTATAAGACTCTTTGAATTAATTCACACTTCTTTGGGTAGATATCAATTGAGAGTTGATGCTCAATTGATTCCAAATTAACTCACTTTCACTCCTTATAATGTTCTTGGTGGAGTCACTTTTCACCAAGGCTCACATCTTTCAGCCAAGCTGACCTAAGCTGACATGCTCAAAGACCATCAACTTAAGAAATAAAATTATTCTCATTTTATTTTTCCCTCTCCATTGTAGCGTTAGGTTCCCTTTAACCCATCAAAGGTGCCTCATGCATCCAATAGAATAAACAATAATTTTCCCTTAGGTATTTCACACACAACTTTGGGTATAAAGGCCACCACTTGGGTACACTCCCAATAAAACACATTTTTTGTGGGTTAACTCTTCACAAACCCAATAACCCAGGGGTTGTGGGAGTACCTCCTAGGCTACACATCTCAACGCTCCCTCTTAGTGAAGGTGCTTCCACTACTCAAAAGTAACTTTTTAGCAACACTAGTGTAATCTCTGGTATCCACCACTACAACATACTCTATAGAATGAAAAAAATATCCTTGGTAGTGTCCTTGCATCCAAAATCCTCTCGCCTCATCTTCTCATGATAGGACTTTATCTGATTCCATCATTCCTTCTTGCCAGCTATAGAAGTCTCCTTACTCTCCATTTACCATGCACTCTTCTTGGGTTGCGAATTATCCCTTTAAACCTGCAAACTCCTGCTTGAACTTGAATCTGTCTGAGTCTCAAGAAATTGCTTCTTCCCTTGATTTATAGGCTTTCCCATGACCATGCTCCCTAATTCCAATGATATCTCTAGCAGGGTTAGAGCCTATGTGCTTGAGAAACACTTTCCCAACTTGAAATATCATCTCAAATCGCTTCACCTTGATCATCGAGAAAAACAACACGCTGCACTTGAGTTTCGATACCCATAGTACATCTTGAAATCGTAACAACCCACTTGACTCCATCCTGAATGGCACAACACCTAACCCTCTAACAACTTTCTGACTCTTGTTTCCAACCTCCATGTGCAACTTCGAGTCCCATTTAGTTAGTCTCAAAAACTTCATGCAATCCCATCATATGCTTCGACACTCCAGTATCCACGTACCATGCATTATCATAGATTGCACCCTCGGAGAAATGAAAGACTAGAGCAAATTCCTCCTCCAACCTTCTTGAGAAGTCACCCAACTCACGTAAAGATGTAGCAATGCCAACTATCTCTTTCCTCTTGTCATTATCTTCTTTCTTCTTTCACAGACACTTGCTCGTATAATGACCATACTTTCCACATGTATAAAACTTCAACTTACTTAAATCCTTCTTCACTTTTCCCTTCATCTTTCTTTCAAGAGCCACATTATCTTCATCAGACGACTTCTTCTTGTGAAGATCCTCATCTTGTAGTTATTCTTGGATGAAGTTGTCCCATAACCTCTTCCAATCTAGAAACTTATCTCGAGCAACGATCCCTTTGATAAATGGCTTCCATTCCTCACAGAATCCCTTTAAAGCAGTCATCACTAGCTCTGACTTTGGAACATTATCTCCACTATCAACAAGCTCATCTCAAACTTGATAAACTATCATTAGATACAGAGCCACACGTTCGCCATCCAACATCTTGGGGCTCTTTAAGTTGTCTCTCAACACCAATAACAAATTCTCATTCTTATTGTTATTCCCACAATCCCTTTACTCCATCAAAGTGATTTTTTATAGGCTTTAAGACATGCTATCCAAACTCTTTTATTGAACTGAATTCAACACATCACTTCAACACCCAATCTCCAACATATTAGCCCTTCTTTCTTCACTTTATGACAACCCTTATCTCTATCCCAACTTGGCACTCTTGTTTCTGCAATATGAGGCAAGTTTCAACCTCCTTCAGGATCAGACTACACATTGAAAATCCCACACAATACTCCTAAGGCTTAGCGGCCCTATCATAGAGACAAAACAAACCAAAATATCATCTTCTTACAGTCTCAACCCTCCCCTTCATGCACATGATACGAGACTAAAATAACTTATCTTTGGGAGAAAACTTTGGATGGTTGTACATGCATAGAAAAAAGCTTTAACTAGGGCATAAACCATCATAGAAAGTGACCTCAATTCATGCCACTACAAACCTCCATTAAGGGACGAAATCCACACTGAAAAAATCGTATTACTCCTAGGAAAATTTGACCATCAAATAGATGTAAGATAACTACAAAATGCTTGAGCTTCTTCCTTTCTTAAGGTTTGCAACTCTCTGAGGTAATTCATGTAGAAATTTTGAATAATTTAACACATATTCAACGGAGATTATCCTGATCATGTACTATTGCGGAAAACATACACAATACATAAGCTCCTCTACGTTGATCATCAATATAGCAGTATCAATAACAATAAAGCATCAAGAGCATTCACACATTAACACAGTATGTAACCCGGGGAAAGCATCTCGCTAAAAAACCCCAACTATCTATATATTAATGATTGAGTCATGTAACATTACACAACATAATACTTCTCACAAGTATCTCCACCTCTGTTACACACAATACAGCTCAGATCTGATCTCCAAATCTCTTCCACTGCTTGCCTGCCTCCACTGCTCAATACCTGCTCAAGAACTGATGAGAATGGCTCACCAAACTCGTTTTTCACCTGCAAAATAGTCACTCACTCTTTGTTGGACGTGAGCACAAGCTATAATGTGGGCAAATACGTGAGCAAACTCATTGGCATACTCAATCCCTTGATTGTGCAAGATCTGGTGCACAACTATAATCACAACTGATAGCAATCTGATTCTCTACCACCTGTCCCTGTTGAACTGAACATGCACTGACATGCAACTGAGTTAACTGATGTATTCATTAGTTGTATTATGAGTTAATAACTTGTGAATTAATTAATAACTAATTCACCCAACTCATCTCTAGTCTATTTGCCAGTTAGACTAAATACAACCAGTTTAACAAAGCTAAACTGAACACAACTCCATCAACTCCACAATCAACTCCACCAAACTCAACTGATTGAGTTCTAAATGAAGTCATGCATACAACAACTCAACTGAATCATAAGAAAAGTGTATTTCCTTCTGACAGCTGCATGTGCCACCTCTGTAGCTCAAACTGAAGTGCTCCAAGAGAATAAGATTAAGTTTATAGTCCAAATATTATTGTGAGATAATAATATTTGTCTTTTCTATTTTTGACAGCCAGTCTAAAAATAGACTTTGATCACTCACACTGTGATCACTCACACTTTCATCAAAAATAGAAGTCCATCTATTTTTTCCAACTTGATCAATCATCCATAAACAGCAACCTGCAATCCATAGACATGATCTATATGTCAAAAAATAGACATAGTCTAAAAATAGACTTGCGCCAAAAATAGCCTGCGGGCCCACTTAGTGAAGGCGACTCTTTTCACTAAGCTCCATCATCTTGTTGCAATCTCAACACTCCCTCTCGACAAGATATGGATTATCAACAACCCCTATCCTGCCTCGGTGGTACTCGAATTTTCTCCTGGTGAGAGCCTTCGTCAGAATATCAGCATCCTGATCCTCCGTTGGAATGTATGAAAGCAACATGATCCTCCGCTGCACACAATCTCTGATATGATGGTACCTGATGTGCTTGGACCCGAACAACCTGACTAGGATCATCCTCATCCACATAGATCACTGCTTCCTGCTATACCAAGAAACTGCTGTCGATCCGATACTGAAGACCCCTCCTGATGTGCTCTTTCTGTCCGTTGGGCTCCCTGCCCAATCTGCATCCGTGAAGCCACATAACTTCACCTCATCCTCCTGTCTGTACCACAAACCATATCCCAATGTGCCTCTCAAGTAGCGCAATACATGCTTGCCCGCCTTCCAGAAGAGCTTGGTAGGCTTAACCATAGCTTGTGAAAGCTGGTTAACTGCATAGCATATATCAGGTCGTGTATTGACCAAATACATCAGCGACCCCACCAACTGTCGATAAATAGTGGCATCCACTTCTTCTCCCGAAGTGGCATCCTCCTTCCTCCAACCTCCAGGAAGAGGAGTATCAACAGGCTTGCAGCCATGCATGTTGAACTTCTCCAGTATCTCCTGAGCATACTTGCCCTGAGAAGCAAACAGTCCACCACTGCGCTACCATATTTCCAATCCCAGGAAATAGTGAAGGAGGCCCAAATCCTTCATCTCAAACTCTGTAGCAAGATCCTTCTTGCATGACAGTATCAACAACTCATCACCCGTTAGAATCAAATCATCAACATACAGTACAATGATAAGCAACTTACCCTCCACCACAATCTGATATAGGTTCGGATCCGCCTCGCTCTTGGAGAATCCAAGTCCTGTGAAATAGCTGTCTATCCGTGTGTACCAAGCATGTGGTGCTTGCTTCAACCCATACAGCGCTCTCTTGAGCCTGCACACATGCGACTCGCTGCTGAAGACTTCAAAGCCTTCGGGTTGCTCAATGTACACCTCCTCCTCAATGACTCCGTTGAGGAACACAGTCTTCACATCCATCTGATGAATGTGCCATCCCATCTGCGTTGAGAGAGAAAGAATCGTCCGTATGGAAGAATACCTTGCGACAGGTGCAAAGGTCTCCTCATAATCGATCCCCTCAATCTGTGAAAAGCCTCGGGCAACAAATCTTGCCTTGTACTTCTCCACACTCCCGTCAGCTGCCTGCTTAACTTTGTAGATCCATCTCGAACCCACCACTGATTTCCCTTCCGGTCTAGGAACAATCTCCCATGCACTGTTTCTGACAATAGAATCATACTCTTCCACCATGGCGTCTACCCATGTGGGATCCTCCACAGCTTCCTCGAAAGAGGATGGCTCAATCACAACACACTTGCTCATAAGAGCCATGTATCCAGTGTACCGATCAGGTGACTGTCTTTGCCTGCGTTGGGCTGTAGGTGGTCCTACAACTTTCTCTGCATCTTGAGCCAGTCGCTCAGCTTCTGTCAAGCGCTTTCGCCCTCTGATGGTTGGCGCTGCATGAGTGGTCTCTTCCACTCCATGAACCTCGTCCTGTGGCTAATCCACATCCTGAAGCTCATCCTTAGGAACTAATAGCTCCTCATCTGCATGCAAGTGTAGCTCCCTCTCAAGCGAACACTTCATGGCTTTCTCCTCCTAAAATTTTATATCCCGTCGCACAACAGTTTTACCACTGTCTGGCAAATACACACGATAGTTGTGGGGCATATCAGTGTACCCCACAAATATCCCAACCTCTGCGGTCGGCTCCAACTTCTTCCTGGCATCCTTCGTCACATGCATGTAAACGTTAGCACCAAAAATCCTCAAATGAGAAAGATCAGGATTCTTACCAGAATAAGTCTCCTCAGGTGTACTCATGCCAAGTATCCTATGAGGACAACGGTTCTGCACATAAACTGTTGTATTGCATGCTTCCGCCCACAAGTGAAGGGGTAGGCCCTGATCATGCAACATTGCCCGTGCAGCACCCACAATCATTCTGTTCTTCCGCTCAGCTACCCCGTTCTGCTGTGGGTTATGGGGAGCTATGAGCTCTCTACGAATCCCTTATGTCTTGCAGAAATCCTTGAACTCGTCCGAGATGTATTCACCACCATTATCGCTCCTAAGAGCCTTCACCTTCTTCCCCGACTCCTTCTCGACCAGTGCTTTGAATTCACAGAACTTTGAATATGTCTCGCTCTTCTTCTGCATGAAGAAGATCCAACACTTACGAGAGAAATCATCAACAAAAATCACATAATACCTGTGTTTTGCTGTCGAAGCAACTGAGAAAGGTCCACACACGTCTGTGTGAATTCTCTCAAGGATCGTCGTGACGCGACTATCCTTCTTGTGAAAGGTGGCTTGCACAAACTTCCCCAAAGTACACCCCTTGCACTGATCTGACTGCGCAAGTGTGCCTTTAGGAAGCCCTGTAGTGATCTGCTATAGTATCTTCAAGGCTCCATGGTGAAGGTGACCCAATCTCCTGTGCCACAACTCGCGATCATCCCAGCTCACCAATCCTTCTGCCTTGCCTGCCATTGCTGCGCATCCATCTACATGCAACTGATAAAGGTTCCTCACTCGAACCCCTATCTTCCGGGTCTCACCAGTTGTCTTGCTGCGCAGGAAGGCCTTTCGCATCGCTGAAAACAACATCATACCCCTTGTCTTCTAACATCGCCACTGAGATGAGATTCTTCTTCTATCCTGGAACATGCATGACTTCCTTCAATACAAAGGGTTTACCAGACTCCCTCTCAAAGGAAATGGTACCGATACCGGTCGCACTGTATCTACCATCATCGCCCATCTCGATGTGCACTCAAAGATCTTTGTCCTCCAGATCAGAGAACAAATCTATATCTCCCATCATGTGAAAATACGCACCACTATCTAAGAACCACACTGATCCCATCACACTTGAAACCAAGCATGCGATCAATGAAAAATCAAGCTCAAACTGAGAAGCTAAGGCCTCTCCCCCTTCAGATCCAGCAGCTTGCTTGTTCTTCTTCTTCTGCGGACAATTTGTGGCATAGTGTCCGTGCTGTGACAATGAAAACACTACACCTTGGACATATCCTGCTTCTTGCCTTTCGCACCGGAATGAGAAGCTTTCTTGTTCTTCCCCTTCTTTGCTTTGGCAGCCAAAGCGCAATTCTCTTCATCAGATACCTTTGATGAAGATCCATTCTCACCTTTATTGTTTCTAAGTTTATCCTCGAGCACTAGGTCACTCTTGCTTTGGAATAACATTTGCAATCCGTTGAAAGACATTTCAACAGCACTGCTGCAAATTCGAATTCCACCAGCAACCAACTCAATCGCTTCCGATCTAGAATTCGTGAGAACACAATATTTCTCATACAGAGATTGACTGTATGGGCATTCACCGGATATCTCACCTTCCAAAGGAAGGATGAATCCAGAGGCTACCTGGCCCGATTACAGACTCTGCCTGAAGAAATAGAATGTAAACACTTCCTGAATAGTAGATCTGATGATCAATCCTCACTTGATATCCTATAAAAATCTCTTCTACAAATCAAGCAGCTCCGATACCATGTAGAAACTTTTTCTACAATTATCTAGCTCCCTCTGATACCATGTAGAAATTTTGAATAATTTAACACATATTCAATGGAGATTATCCTGATCATTTACTATTGCGGAAAACATACAAAATACATAAGCTCCTCTACGTTGATCATCAATATAGCAGCATCAATAACAATAAAACATCAAGAGCATTCACACATTAACACAGTATGTAACCCGGGGAAAGCATCTCGCTAAAAAACCCCAACTATCTGTATATTAATGATTGAGTCATGTAACATTACACAGCATAATACTTCTCACAAGTATCTCCACCTCTGTTACACACAATACAGCTCAGATCTGATCTCCAAATCTCTTCCACTGCTTGCCTGCCTCCACTGCTCAATACCTGCTCAAGAACTGATGAGAATGGCTCACCAAACTCGTTTTTCACCTGCAAAATAGTCACTCACTCTTTGTTGGACGTGAGCACAAGCTATAATGTGGGAAAATACGTGAGCAAACTCATTGGCATACTCAATCCCTTGATTGTGCAAGATCTGGTGCACAACTATAGTCACAACTGATAGCAATCTGATTCTCTACCACCTGTCCCTGTTGAACTGAACATGCACTGACATGCAACTGAGTTAACTGATGTATTCATTAGTTGTATTATGAGTTAATAACTTGTGAATTAATTAATAACTAATTCACCCAACTCATCTCTAGTCTATTTGCCAGTTAGACTAAATACAACCAGTTTAACAAAGCTAAACTGAACACAACTCCATCAACTCCACCAAACTCAACTGATTGAGTTCTAACTGAAGTCATGCATGCAACAACTCACTGACTCATAAGAAAAGAGTATTTCCTTCTGACAGCTGCATGTGCCACCTCTGTAGCTCAAACTGAAGTGCTCCAAGAGAATAAGATTAAGTTTATAGTCCAAATATTATTGTGAGATAATAATATTTGACTTTTCTATTTTTGATAGCCAATCTAAAAATAGACTTTGATCACTCACACTTTCATCAAAAATAGAAGTCCATCTATTTTTTCCAACTTGATCAATCATCCATAAACAGCAACCTGCAATCCATAGACATGATCCATATGTCTAAAAATAGACATAGTCTAAAAATAGACTTGCGCCAAAAATAGCCTGCGGGCCCACTTAGTGAAGGTGACTCTTTTCACTAAGCTCCATCATCTTGTTGCAATCTCAACAATTCACACTTCTCTGGGAAGATATCACTTGAGGTGTGATGCTCACTTGATGCCAAACAAACTCACTTTCACTCCTTCTTATAGTGTTCTTGGTGGAGTCACTTTTCGCCAAGGGTCATGTCTTTAAGCATAATTGACCTTAGCCTACATGTTGAAACACCATCAAATTAAGAAATAAAATTCTTGTCGTTTTCTTTCGCGCTCTCCATTGTAGCCTTATGTTCCCTTTAGCCCATGAAAGGCGCCCATCATGCATCCAATATAATAAACAATAATTTTCCCTTATGTCTTTCACCCACAACTTTGGGTATAAAGCCCACCACTTGGGTACATTCCCACAAAACACATTTTTCGTGGTTCAACTCCTCACAAACCTAGTACCCCAGGGGTTGTGGGAGTACTCCCAAGCTACACATCTCAACAAGTTGGTCACAATCAAGATTAAAAAATGTTTATGTTTGATATTAATAATAATAAACATGACTAATATTAAAGTTAATATTAAGGTTAATTATTATTATCATTATTATTATTATTATTATTGAATATAATATTAGTAGTTGATAATGATCAAAATTTAGTCAATGTTGCAATACTACATTACAAAATTACTAATATGGTTGTGCTAAGGTTTATAACATCGTATATCAGCCACATTTACTAATATGATTGTGCCAGGGCTTATACCATATGGGTTCTTAACATCTGGGGTTATAACATTTGATGTTTATAATATTTGGGTTCATAATACAGGGTGTTTGATATATATGGTTTAATTTATAAATATTATAATATTCAGGTTTATTATATAGGACTTATGATATAGGGTCTATAATATTAGGGTTTATGATATAGGGTTTATAATATAGTGTTTAATATTAGGGATTATTATATTAAGTTTATAACATTTGGGGTTTTTAATATTTGGGTTTATAATATTGAGTTTAATATTAGGGTTTGTAATAGTAGGTTTAATATTAAGGTTTGTAATATTGAGCATATAATAAATATGGTTTATAATATTAGGGTTTAATATTACTACTTATAATATTAAGGCTTTATATTAAGTTTTATAATACTAGGGTTTATAATATAGCATTTTTTTTTGATCCAGTAAGAGTGGAGCCTTCCATTAATCGATAAAAAATACATAATGTACACTTTTTTAATGGAGCCAAGAACATCAACACCAGCTCCGTGAACACTCAACAGACAGCTGGGTTGACACAACCTCGTACCTGACTCAAACAAAACTACAAAAGGGTTGATGCTTAAACTACTAATGATCTGCTCATCCTGAAAGCTACACTCTGGAAAACCTGCCTTCCTTCCTAACCCGAAAGATAAATTTGAAAAGTTCTCAGGTTCTTTCGGGTCCGCTAAACGTTGTAAGTCTCGAGCAACAAAGAACCCGATAGCCCTTGATGACGAGGGCCCACATATCTTATGGCCCACAATATCCTACGGCCCACATATGCTACGACCCACAATGCAACAGTAAGTTACTATAAAACAAGCCTTAACCTGTGGTTGACTTGGCAACCCGATGACCGAACGATCCAGCTCTCGAAGATTCGATGGTCTTTAACTGATTTCGGGTCAACAACTTGCCCACTCCTTAATTTTCCTTTTGGGCCCTAGGAGAAACCAAAACCATCTCTCTATACTTTTTTGGGTCCATTTTGTGGATTAGCCATCGATTAGCTTTATGACTTGACTATCATGCGATCTGGCCCTTGTCGATCCGATGGTCCTGAGTTGATTTCGGGCCAACAACATGCCCACTTTTTATTTATCCATTCAGACCCAAAGAGTGGCCTAAATCACCGCTCTATAGTTTTTCAGGTCCATTTTATGGGATATCCTTCGTGCAACTATCCGTCCGAAATCTGTAGGATGCTAGAGTACACTACCATCTTTGGTCGGCTGCCTGTCAATCTGCCCGCTGTTTACCCCTTGCTTCTTCCCTGTTATTGGTTCACTTTCTACTGTTTCCATTGGTCTATTTACTGCTTAACTTTCATAAATTGAAAATACTCCCTATCTGCGATCGCCTATCTGTGAAAGTCTTCGGCAAATTCCCTGAGGGTGTCGACTCCCAAGCATAGCTTCTGTTATCTCTTGTACAGAGCACTCCTTCATTCACTAGACGATCCACTAACTTGTTGGATGTTTTGCGCACGTGAACAAATCTGAGTGTTCTTAGGGCCCTCAGGTGGGATTGTATACATTGATAGACTTGCAATAACCACCGGTAGATTTCATAATTTTTCTAGTGTTGTGCTGTTGCCTATCTTTTTGATCGAATTAATTATCAATTTAGAATTTACTTCTATGATGGCATTGTGTAAATTGGATTTAATCAAGATTTCTAGGCATTTCTCTAAGGCCATGAGTTCAGCCATATTATTAGTGGAATTCCCCAGATGACTATGAAAGATGACTTTTAAGTATCCCTGCTCATCTCTTATTATTCCTCCATAACCAGCAACCCTAGGGTTTCCCTTAGAGGCTCTATCTATATTAAATTTCAAAAAGCCATGAGGAGGTGGTTGCTAGAAGTCCTTCCCCGTTGTTGTATGTCTTACAATCTTGCTTATGCCCTGGGGGATAGGCAACTGGAGACCCAAATGTAAAAGTATATGAGCATCCTGGTTTAGAGGAGGGTTCTCGGGGGGTTGCTTTAGAAGGGTGCTCACAGTTTCTTTGAGCTGTCTTATAATCTGAGCTATGATGCTCCGGGTTGAGCCAATTCTGTTCTTGAAAATCCTATTGTTGCGTTCTTTCCATACATCCCAGATCAAAAACACTGGTACCGGAGTCCAGGCTTTGTTGATTATTTCATTTTCTAAGAAGTCTTTCCTCCAGTTCTTCAAAGTGCCAGTGATGCTGAATTCGTCCTTGTCAGTTTGCTTGAAGATTGAGGCTACCCAATTCCACAAGGTAGAGGTGAAGGGGAAGAGGTTGAGTAGGTGATCCATTATTTCTTCTTGTAGACCACATAATTGGCATCTAGATGGACCAACTAAACCTCTTTTTCTAAGTTTTTCCAAAGTCAGAATTTTTTTTGTTGCACCAACCATATGAACAGTTTGTTTTTCATCCAGTGCGGGTTCTGCCATAGGTCCTTCCATATCTTATCAGGGTTTGGAAAGTCAAGCCCAGTGGCAATTCTTTTGGCTTCTTTGAGGCTGAAGTTGCCTTCAATGTTTCTTCCCCATCTTAGTTGGTCAGACGATGTTGAAGTCAAAATCTTTCTCTGTTCCAAGATCACTACAAGAGCTTCCGCCTGGGCCTTCAAAGGGGTCTCTTCACTGTATACTAGGTCCTTCCATGTTCTTCATTTGCCCTTGTCCCTTGTCTGATCCCAAAAGTCACTTAGCTTGAGTAGCCCTTTTTGTTAGTGTCATTCTTGAGAATGGTTAGTTCTTCTCTACATAGGTTAGGCTGCTGCCAGTTATAATATAGCGTTTTTAATATCAGCGTTTAATATTAAAATTTATAATATTGGGGTTTATAATATTGAGTTTAGAATATTGGGGTTTATAACTTTAGGGTTTATAATATTAGGTTTATAATATTAGGGTTTTTAATATATAGAGTTTATAATATATAAGATTTTATAATATATAGGGTTTATAATATATAGTGGAGTGTTCATCACATTGTAAGGATATTAATAATAATAATAATATTAATGATATTCACATTAACATTAACATGCACTTCGGGTTTCAATGTTAATTGAAAGTTACTCACTTAGTTGAAAAATTAACTTATGTTTATTTATATAATTATATAATAATTAATATTAATAATAGTATTAATATTAAATCCCTACCCTACACCTTATAATTATTAATGTGGTTGATATATTCAATTTATATCAACCATATTTATTGATATGGTTATACTAATTAATAAAATATTTAACATTTTATAAATAATTTTAAATTTATTAAAATTAAATATTATTAAAAAACTATACTAATTTATTTTAATTGACATTTTCTAAAAACAATTATAAAAGATTAAGATAAAGAAAAAAACAAAATAAAAAAATTTCGAAATAAAAAAATATAATAAATTTAAGAAACTTTTCAAATTATTATTATAAATTATTAACAAAAATAAGCTTAAATTTATTATTATAAATTATTAACAAAAATAAATTATATATATAAATAGATTAAGATTTTATTTTACCTTAATATCTTTCGAATCTAATTAAAATACATCAATCTAGACCATATGAACTAAACAATAACATTTGAAATAATATAGTCCATACCTCACTACTTCTAAAGTACATCAGATGAGAAACACCAATTATTCAATATGTATCTCCCCCAAAAACAATAACAATAATGTAATTTAAGATTTCTAATTAGTTGAGATAGGGAAAAAAATTAATTATTTCCTATCGTTCAAAGGTATCGTCATAAAAGAAAACACTCGACTTATATGTATGCACGAAGAAAAACGGCTGTTTCTTGTTGGAGTAAAAGCCCTTATTTTTTTTTAACTTCCTTCCTTTAGATATTGATATTTATATATTTTTAAATGTATGTTTTTAAAGATATTTAGATTTATATATATTTAAATATTTTAAAGAAATATATATTTTAAAATTTTAAAATTAAAATAAATCTATATAATTTTTTAAAGTGGGGTAAGACTTATTTTCCATTAACATTAAAATATGACAAGTCTAATTGTCTTTGTGCTGCCTAGAATCTAAATAAGTGTAAACATAACTATAAACATACTGGACATTATAGGACTACTTCATATAATAAAAAGAAAGACAGAGGGACAAAAACCAAGCTAATCATCTTCGATAGACTCGACAGGAGAAGGGTCCTTCGCGCTGGAGCCATGGAGCTTTGTTTGAGGGATGCATGGTCCATGTTGCTCAATATGGCTGAGGCACCCATTCTACTTCTATAATTGAAACTGAATTTTTTGAAATTCCTTGCTATAATTTGGAAACCCATGAGTGGTCGCGGCCCCACCAAACGAAATCTGATCTAATGCTTTGGCTAGGAGGCTCTTCATCAACCAATACAAGTGCAACGATTGCTTGAAATGAGTTGCCTTGCCTTTGGTATGACTAGGATCAGGCAATAATGTTTGCCATTCATCCAAATCGATGTCCATAATCCCTGCTTTCTAATTAAGCTCTTCTTCCCATTCCTCGATCAGCTGATGAACCTAGGCCGAGGTGCCCTCATGATACACTGTTGTCGCTTCATTGATGATGCTTGAAACCGAATTTCAGCCTCGAGCTCTACCCCTAGAGGAGCTTGGTTGGTTACCCCAGGGGATTCCTTGGAGCTTTTCGTTCGGTTGTGCGAGCTCTGGGTAGCTTTGCCCTTTTCGGAGGCGGAACGAGCCATGATAATTCAATACCTACAATTACTTTGACTAACAAACAGAGACCCCGTAAACCACCTGGATGGGAGCTTTAACCCATAAACACAAAGCGTCCAGGGGTCGCCACAGAGCCAGGGACCCATGAACCAGAGCTTGAAACAACCGAGACTGAACCCGTGCCCAAGGAAAACACACCGACGGAGCCTTCTCCAAGCCACCTTTTACTACAGAAAACACTCGTTATCCCATCCACACTTATGCCCCTGCGACATTCGAGGATGACATTAATTCCTGGCATGCAAAGAGCCACTGCTCCATGTGCTTCGTGCAGGTGGAGGATGGCAAGGAGGCACCTTGGGATTATCAACCTCATTCGTATGCCACTGCTCCATATGCTTTGTGCATGTGGAGGGTGGCAAGGAAGCACCTTGAAATTATCAACCTCATTAGTATGCAAGTCTTATTAAGGCCAACTCACACTCCATCAAGAAAAATAAATCTATATAATTAAAATAATATTATACTATTATTAAAATTTAATAGTAACATTATAAAAATCAAATATTACTACTATTAAATCATTTATATTAACAATTTTAAAATAAATTAAACCCAAATTTAAAAACAAATTTAAAAACATAAATAGTAAATTTATATCATTGAATTGATGTTATGAGATATTTTAACTCATTTACATATTTTTTTGATCGATCTCGTTATTGTTACACCTTTAAATTGTAGTAGATAGATTATACCTTTTAGTAAAATCCGATATAATTTGGCCATTCTAGAGCCTTCGTCCATCCTTGAACCTTGAACCTTGAACATTCAGTAGTTTAGTTGGAGTTCGGTGTAGTAGTGTTGTGTAAATTTAATCCAAGTGGGATATTGGGCTGGTGGGCTCTTTGAACAAAAGGGCTCATTGAAAAAGTGGGCTCTTTGAACAAAAGGGCTCATTGAAAAAGTGGGCTCATTGAAAAGTGGGCTCTTTGAGCAGAGGTCTATTTGGGCTCTTGGGACTCAAATATTTTCCTTCGACATTTAAATTTGATCAAATCATTCATGGAACCCGTAAAGCGACATAGAATCCAATTTTATGATGTATGATCGCGACTTCCTGTTGGAAAGTTTAATGCATGATGTTAGAATGTCAAGATTCAAATCAGCTTGACCCTTCCAAACGGAGGTTGCCACATTACGAATCAGGAAATAATGTAGACCCGAGGGGGCTGACATGACACCCAACCACACGGCTGTCCAAATGAGTTAAACTTTACAGGATGATATGGAGGCTCTCCATCAAGGCGTAGGATACAGATTCACGGATGACGTTAGGGGGCCAAGAATGATAGCACCACATGAGTCTCAGTGCCTTAGTGATTCCAGGACAAGGCATAGGGGTGTTGATGCCCTTTTTAAAGGTGACGTACTATTATTTGCACCCAATGGCTTACAGCTCAGTGTTTCTTCAAGCTCAATATTGCCTACACGGAGTGAGCCGCATACGAGTATGGTCAATTTCATTCCTGAGATGGCGTCAAACCCAGGAACACCATGCCTTGTAGGAATCATCATTCTGGTATATTGGGTGTTACTTCCTTGTTGGTATGCCGGACATAGCGGGACTCGAACCCTGCGACCCGATAAAGGCTCTAACCGCTGAGCTATATGTCCCGACCTTCAAGGACTTGTTGTCTGGGGTGTGACTTCCTTGTTGGTTGTCCAGATCTCTGTTGGTATCTGACTTCCTTGTTGGTTGCTTACTGGATACTTATCTATAGAGAGAGCCTATAGGGTATGTACTTTTTTCAACCGATGCTTGCTTTGTTACTGGATCAAGATCAGCGGGTGGGTTACTTGCTACTTGCTGGTCCCTACGGGGGGTTTATGGCTCTGTCTGTCTGGCTTAGTCAGATGGCTACTAAGGCTGGTAGCTCCGCAGGATCTACTGGTGCGTATGGAACTGCTCGTGCACCCCGCTCGTCGTGCTACTGAAACTACTGGATCAACGTGTGCTTCAACCCCGGGCTATGACTATCAATATGGGTCTGTTCGATCTGCTGTTTCACAGTATCTGTAGTGATAGGTATTAATAGGTATGACCGCCTAGGTAGTACGTACGGGCATCAGTAGCCACCTAGGTAGTATGGGCATAATTCAGTAGTCGTAGCTTAGGGGCACATAAGCGTTAGCAAGCCATATCCTACGACGGAATATCCATTTCTTCCAGGGCCCTGGCGGTTATCTACTAGTATATTCTCCCTTAGCCTAGGTAATAGGTTCGATAGCTCAGGTGGCCATATAGTAGTTGGGGGTGCTTGATTCAACCCCTATAGAAGGTTCTCTCTCCTATAGTGAGGGTTCAACCCCTATAAATGGTTGACTATCATTCGGTGTTTTTCCATCCATTATCCAACCAGATCATCAGTAATTGAAGGGTTCTCTTTCCAAGCTACCTCGTGCTTCTATTGTGCCGGTTATATTCCCAAGCTAGGATGTATGATGGACTAACTAACAAGGCTGCCACCACAACTATGGGGGCTGCCAGTCTTCATCCCGACCTAGATTGAACACCTGTGAACCTTACCTCATCTTGTTGTTGTTGGGCTGGTATCCCTACCTTGCTAACTGGTTATTTTACTAATCATCTAATCCTTACCTCGCCTACCTCTTATATAGGTTAGAATCTAATGCTTTTTAGAGTGTTGATCCTTCTATCATCTCATGCCTGACTTGACCAATATCATGCTGGTAGAGTGATAATTTCATGCTGGATACTTGCTCGTCTTATAGCGAGCTCTTTTCCAATCTTTTCCACTCCTTCCTTTCCTTCCTTACATGGGAGAATGCATGCTATGGTAGAATGAGTTTGTGGGCTGTATGTAACCATTTCCGATGCAACCAATAAGGCAAGGCTACTTGCCCGTCTTCTTCTTCTTCTTCCTCAGGTGAGAATCTAATGCTGTTTAACTGGTCCTATCTCATTGCCCGTCCTCCGGAGGACCTTCTATCACAGACACGAGAGATAGATCTTTCCTTACCGATCTAATAGGCAGGCTCCTTGCCCTACTTACGCTTCAACTTGAGGTGGTCCTTATAGAAGGCTGGTAGTAACGCTGAAGCTAGAAAACCTTGAGGGGTTCCGGATTACAACTGCCCAATCTTCCGAGATAGGCGACCCCACTGTAAAAACAGGCAACGTCTCTGTCAAATGTCACCACACACGGGACGGTACGGGGCGGCACAGGATAGCACAGGGCGGGCGGGAAGAAGGTACGGTATCGGTTCGGTACACAGATAAGGAACGGGCCCCCACATAGTCACCCGGCATAGCCCCACCCTTACAGCCAAGCATAGCCGAGCATAGACAGACGGAAATAAGGTCATTGCTAATGGCTAAGCTTGCTAATTGCTAAGCCATTCCTTCCTAACCTTCCTAAGGCAGGACCTTCCTAAGCTAAGTAAGGTGAGCCTTTCTTTCTCTCCCTCACCCAGTGAGCATTAACACCCTCACCCATATGATGGATGAGCGACTTCGTTCCTCACCATATGAATAGTGAGTCGATGGCGGCCTTTGTCGAGAGTTCGGCAAGCTCACCCTACCGGGCCTTGACTTCCTATTGGAATATTGAGCAACGAATGAATGCATAATGACATATATAATGATATATATCTATTTGTATACGATATTCGATCGATAGAGCGTGAATGCATATATTATATATGTAATTACGCTTTCTCGAATCCAATCACCGTACTTCTCTGAATGAGAAGTCAAACTTCCCTAACCTCCGCCAAGGTAAAATGGCCAATCTCGTAGGATGCGTAAGCATGCTCGACTGTTAAGGATGCGTAAGCAGGCTCGACCATAGCCCCCCCACCCAATAAGTAAATTGAACCTTTAGGTGCTCGACCATTAGGGAGAGGAGAGGAGAGGGAGAGGAACGGTTCTGATTTCATTTGAATGAGAAGGGAACGAACGACTTGTCCCTTTTGTCTATCCCTTTTTCGGTATCACCCTGGCGACGGGGAAACTACCATCACTCGGTAGGAAAAGGAGAATACGAAATATTCATATGTATTCTACCAGCTCTAGGGTCAAGAAACAAGCCAACAATTACACTACAGAGTCTATGAATTCTAAAACCAAACTTCCGCTTAGAACAGTGAGCTATAAGTAAGTAATGTAGGTCAATTCGGATGGAAAGTAAATTCACGTAATTGACCAAGTAGCTCACATCACTAATTTGATGAAGCAGAAAAGCAAATAGCAATTGATTCTGCTACATTTAAGCCAGAGGGGCACTTAGCTGTATTCCAGCCAGCAAAGGTCCTCGTGTAGAGTGGACTATAGTAGGATTACAGGTGGGCTACCAAAGGTGTCTATGGGCGCGCTGTTACTATAAGAATATAATGGAGCCAATCCCAACCTTCATCAATCGAGATGCCTGAACCCTTGTCTTTATCTATTGCCAAGCTAGTGAAGTCTAGGATTGACAAAGAAAAGTAAGTTCCTAGAGCAACTCAACCTAGATCCTGGTAGAGAACCCATTCCAGGGCCATATCCCGTAGCTTCCCTTCATGTGGTTTCAGGCCCATATCCACTTATAGTACCGTCATTATGCCTATGCTCCCCGAGCTTTTCTGCCTAACCAAAGTCAAGTGCGTCTATCATAGCTGCTTCAATGCCAACTGGATCATTCAATGTCTCTGCCTTCGCTGATGGGTTTAACAAATTATAGCTTGTATAGGGGCCATTTGGAAAAGAAATCACAATCACAAGTAAAGCATCGATTCCAAGTAGAGTCAAACCGGTGCATCCAAAATAAACTAGCGCAGCCAGATCAGGTGTTCAAAACCAAAAAAAGAACTGGAGGGGCTAGTTACCAACGACCGGGAAGAAGTGGATGAATGCATGGAGTAAAACCTACTGCCATCTATTTATACTTTAATACATTGATGCAAAAAACAAATTACACCATTAGCTAATAGGCAACCACTACACCCCACGGAAACACACAGATGCATCATGAAAGAGTGCTACACCTACCATACAATCAAAGGTGCGTAGCCCCTATAACGTCCTGTCGTCCATCCATCCATCTATCCATTATGAAATGAGTTGGCAGCTCGCTCATATGAAAGGTCGGCTCTCGATCATATCCGCTCGATCAATTAGTTGCTGGGTCTCGCTCATATGAAAGTGCTCGGTCATCGACTTGCTCACGATTTCGGCTCGATCCACTATGAAAGTTCATGATAACCGGAACATCTTATCTCGCCTACTAATAGGTGTCTCGTTCATATGATCAAGTTCTCGAAAAACTGCTACCGAGCCCTTGCCTACTTCTAAACCCCTGTGGAGGCTCGTTCCGCGAGGCTGCACTTCAAGGCGGCCTACCAGACCACAAGACTAGACACATTCATTAGCAACTACTATCATGAAGACGCTATAAGCTTCCTCGCTTGGCTTGCTTGGTGCTTTCTTGCCTACCTTACTCTATGGCTTCTTTCATCCCGGATCAGAACCACTCATAATTCCGTGCTTGCTTTCTTGCCTACTTCACTACTCGCTATCAGTTATTTCTTTCAGTACGGACTACTGACAACTATAAGTGCTTAGCTTTCAGTCTGATAGTAGTATGCCTTATTCCTCCTTCTGCATTTGCTCATAAGAGTCCTTGCTAGCTGCAAGAAGTTACCCTCATACGATATAAGAATAAGGTTATTAGATGAAGGATGGAAGACTGATCTGGCAACTTGGATGAGAGAAAGAATACGGATAAGTGACTCGCTTGAGTAAGACAAGCATACCTCGTATGGGCTCGAGTACGAGCTGACGTCTTTGGAGAGTAGGGCGCAACTACGGAATAGGAATCCCGTTTCAATAAAGAAGGAGCGGTGACTCAGACTTCTTGGTCATGAAAGAGAAGGGAAAACCCTGACCATGAGGTGGCCTGCCAAGCCCGGGACCATCTATAGAGCCAGGGTTAGAGATATGGGTTCATGAAAGAGAAGGGCGAAGATGCATAATCTTGATAAGGTATCCTTCTTGGTCATTAAGAGGTGTCCTGCGGAGCTAACCACTGAGTGGAAGGAGGAACCCGATCTACACCTGCAGGTCATATATTGATAGCGGCAGTAGACCTACCCTCTTTCATAAGCTAAGGTAAGGATGCTGCACCTTCCTATGAAGATAGGTCACCCTAAACTCAATCATTGTAGTCATTTTCTTCACCTGCATGACTCGTTGTTTCATCCTTAGGTCATGTTCTTTCACTCTTCGACAGTGCTCTTTAATTGCTTTCTATAGGCAGGCATATGCTGCACCCTTAAATATCTAATTTGCTCTTATTATACTTAGCATTCTCCTAAAGAGACTTCCTATACTAAAAAGTGAAAGAATAGCAAGTAGTTCATTCACTATAAAGAACAACAATAATACCCCTGAGTATTATCATATAATAGCATCAACTCAATCCATAATGACATCTTCTAGCTACCAATTATTACATCTCAAGACATAGAATACATCTATAGGCAGCAAATATAAAAAGGCAGCAAATATAAAAACACCATACCATTAGGATAGGATTTCTTTTTAGATTAGGTATGTATGTTTAGGGATTAAGATTGATAAATCGATTATTCCGGAGAAAGAATTGGTGGTGCGAAATTAAGCAGGCTTATTTAGCAGGAGGCTACACCAGGGCTATGAAGCTGAAATGTTCCCCTAATTCCGATGCTCTTGTGGTGCATTCATTCATTATATATGTAAGAAAACATCCATCTAGTCAGCAAGCGATAAAAAGCAAGCCCCGGTACCAGCCAGCAAGCAAGAAAGAAAGCCATAGTTTCAAGATGAGCAATCCATTCCGTTCTTTCTGGATGTCTTGAGGTAATAAAACCCCTCTAGGAACGATGGAGAAGCTGAGGCGGTATGCAGAAGCTGAGGCGTGTGAGGTGGCTCCATGTCCACTCTAGTGGATTAATTCTTATAAAGGAATGACAATCTTACCGGTGCAAGTGAATAAATTGGGTTATGGGATGTTTGGTTATGCTTTTCAATTAAAATTGCAATAGTTTCAGTAATAACATGCCCTGACATGTCAAATGCGGGAATACCGTGCCTTTTCAACAATCCGAAATATGATTCCAAAAATATTAACCAAAGACGTCACCCTTTCTCGTCATGAAACATGTAAATATTGTTTCAACTGTGGTATTTTTATAATTATAATTAAAAATGTTAATATAAGGAATTTTATCAAATTATTTTCGCTTTTTATTTCACAATTTCACCGGTTAAAATTAAATCCGTAAGTTATTGCACCAGTTAAATTAAATGTTTAAGTTATTTTACTACAAGGGTCGTTGATTTTATCATCCATCTCGATGATCAATATTATAGCTGGTTACATGTTTTATTTTGATTTGAAATTTAAAGTTTTTATATATCTTAGGATAAATAAGTTGAATAAGTTAAAAATTTGAAATGGCACTAGCTTTGTAAAATGGTCTTATCGATTTTCTTGGGGCGGTTTAAAGTTATTATGTTTAATAAAATTTTGAAATTATAATTTAATTAATAAATAAATTGATTTTTTTTAGTATTTTTTTTGGTTAATTTTGTTCATATTTAAATAATAAGAAATTATAATCTTACTCAAAATAATATCACTTTATTTTTAAAAGAAAATACTATTTTATCTGTTAGCTAGGCTATATTTTTCAAATTTACAATCAACATAAAAATAATTAGCAAAATTAAAAACTTAACTATCTCCAATTATTTTAAATATTTTGAAATCTACCGATATTTTAAATATTTTGAAATCTACCGTAAACATAAACATGACTAAAAAAATAAAGAAATTTGAAACATTTCTATATCTAAATAATATAATTAAACATAATTACTAAATTTATCCTAATCTAAAAAAAATTGATCAAAATTCACCCAAACAATTTATATGTTTCAAATACCAAATAATTCGACCAAAATAATTCCAGTTCTCAATATAGGTGATTAACATAGTACATCAGATGAAAGATAATCCATAATTCATATAATTTAGGCACATTCAAAGTTTAGAAACATGGATTGTTCATTTGCTAGCATAGCTAAAGGAAATACCTGCCCAAACACAAATAGATAGGTGAGGGATGGCGTGCCTGCAACAGACAAACAAAAAAAAAAGGGAGAAAATTCATCTTTACTGGATTTATGGGTTATTTAAATTATATAAATTAGACTTGTGGATATATGAATAATAACAATTTTTATGTTCCCTAGAGGAAATGCATGTTATGATTCATCTCAATTTTAAAAGCAAGTCATAAAGTAGAGTTACTAGTATTGATGCTCCTATTAAATCTTAATCTTCTTATCTATTCTTTTTTGAATGTTTGGATGACCCATGTTATGATTGATCTCAATTTTGAAAGCAAGTCATAAGGCAGAGTTATTAACATTGATACTAATACTAAATCTTATTATCTTTCTCATGTATTTTTTTTGGATAACCCAAATGGGTGAAGCATAATCTTGGGTGCATACAGAAGAAAAGGAAATTGAAATAATTTTGAAATTGGAATATATTTTTCTTTTTCAATTCTACTCTTGTCAAAATGTCTGAAAAAACAACAGAAAAGAAAGAAAGAAGAGAATATGTGAAAATGACTCTATTTTTTATAAAAGTTGTCGATTTTTTTTCCTATAAAATATCAATTTCCTATATGTGTATTTATGTATTAGGGAAAGATTTTACATAAATAAATTTTAAAATTATTTTAGATTTAAATTTAAAAAAAAAAACATAAATTTTTAAGAGATTTTTTTGAGAATTTTATAGAGTTTTTTTATTATTCAGAAAAAATAAAACAAAAATAGAAAAAAAAATATTTACCCTATATTATCCAAAATAATATTTACAAAACTTTTTATATCAAATTCGAATTTAATAACTATGTAATTAAGAAGCCATTACTAAATGAATGCGTTTTCAATGGTATCAGTGTTACGAGGTAATATGAGCATCACATGCACCTAAATTTTCAGAAGACTACAGTGATACTGAGATATATAAAGTGGTTATGAATCGTAGACAAGAGAGTATCGATTCATTTATTTAATTCATACTAGCGTATGGCAAACAACACCAGAGAAACTGGTCGCCAACATATATTCTACTTCTTCCTATCGGTACTGACCGAACATTCTTCAAAGCTTTTATATATATATATATATATTTTGATCGGTCACTTGTCGCTGCTACGATTCTTCTGGGCTTCATTCAGCAATTTTACAAGTTCCTGCCGCGATATTCCAGTTGTCCCCATGTCCATGGTAGTCGAAGACTTCATACAAAGGAAAGGCCACCAAAGTCAGTTACAGTGCAGAAAAATAAATTGGCGATGATTTTTCAATTTAAATCACAAGACTTAGTAATAACAAACATGATGTAGTAAATTAATAATCGGTTAAAGTCATTTTTAATAGATAATTGTGTTTAGAAGTTTATTTTACAGTTTTCTATTGTAGGTAGGTGATATGTAATTATGTTGTATTTTTAATAAAATAATATTAAAAATAATAAAATTTAATGTCTCTCTAAAACAAAAATGAAAATAACCATATAAATAAAAAAACTATAATAAAATTCAATACAAAAATTTTAAAATCTTACTCCAAAATCTTTTAATATTTCTTTTAATTAAATATTTATAAAATAAATCTTTAAAAGGAAAAACCATATAATATAGATGTATAAAAATATTTAACAACATAAGTATTTCCACGTCAAAGTTGTAATATTTGAAAATATTAATTTTGTTATGAAGCTATGTAAGAAAAATCTAATATTAACATTAGAAGATTAATATCAATACAAGATTATGTCTATAATTTTGTTATCATGCTATGTAAAAAACATCTAATATTAATATTAAAAAATTAATATTAATGCAAGCTTATATCCATCTTAACTAGGATCTATCAAGAGGGATCAAATATCTTGAAATACAAATCTCTTTTACTTGAGATACAAATCTCAGTTATTATGAAAATATCTCAAATCTCAGTTATTATGAAAAGAGACTTGATCCCTCTTAAAACTTGATAGGTCTAAAGTTAAAATAAATCTATGTTAGTAAATAAAATGGAAAATTAGTGAATTAATTATTAGATTTACATGACCCTACATAACTAATAATTAATTATAAAATAAAAATAAATTAATTAATTTATTACATGATGCTTTTAATATTTAACGGGATATAAACTTACTTTACGCTCTGCTTTGAAGACTGCATTTAGAGCTGTGTTGTGAACCATGGCAGCTTTTAGCAGGCCTGTCACCTGTACCCAAATATTAACACAAAAATGGTTATTTGTTTTAAGGTACCTAATGCAAATCTGTGAGTGCCATGAGTGAGAAAAGGTGCTATAACAAAATTGAATACCTCGTTGGGGCCAACTGTTACATTCTGCTCTTCCAGTTCCGTGGGCTCCTTCACATCGAGTTTATTCCACAACTGAACTATTGTGGCAGTGGAACCAGATGGAATTACACTTAAGTCGTCTGTGATGAAAAACTGGACAGTCTTCTTCACATATCCCGTAGGACGTACTGAATCTTTGGTGGCTGCGAGTGGGTTGTCCTCCAACTTCACTTCACGGCTTATCCTATTGCCGCAGGAGGAACAGTTTACAGTCCCACTTTGGGTGCTGAGACCGTGTGTACCGCCGTAACTCCCTATATAGGGGCACACATAATACTTGGCAGCTGGAGCTGGAGTCGAAGATTTAATGTTCAATGTGTCACTGGTGTAGGTTGCGGAGAAAACCTTTGGGTCTAATAAAACCGCTTTGTCACCTTTCATGAACGACGGAGAGAGACTCTCCACGCTCTTATAAAGATTTGTGATGCAGCAAACTTTTGTGTCATCCTTCTCCTTATTATCCTTGGACACCAGCGCCTGCTTGGCAATGGCCCCACTTGGCAGTACGAGAAAACTGAATAGCAGATCAACAAAATCCTTCCCTGCTTCTGCGTACATTATCTTGCCACTTCTCTTACTGACCATCAGTTTTATGGTGATGGAATTAGCAGCCTTAGGCTTGGCCGTAGTTGCAGACTGGTCAGCTGCCATGGCAATTCTCTGCTGCTTCTATGCTTGTGTCTGATGATATCTGTGACGATGTTAAAACTGCAATTAGCCATGAATTTAAAGAAGAAACCCACCAAAAGCAGAATAAAGTTTTCAATCGGCACGTCAAATTATTACAGTTATTCGTTACCCATAATGATCGGCATATAAATCGAACAATCGAACGTGCCTTCACGGAAATTTATATCGCATCGACTTAGCAGCCTTACGACCCGCCGTGACAAGAATATTGTTTCTGAGCAGCAAATCAGTTTAGTAGGTTACCAAGTTGTCTGTGATCTACCAAATTTGACTTGTAGTTTGAGGAGGGACATTTAATTTGTTGAAGTCATTATCTGAGATCTCATCTTGACTGGATATTTTAACATGACTTGTCCTCTTAGCCAGCACAACCACCACAAGATTGTAATAGTAAGACTTACACCAAATTATAAAAGTTATTTGGTAGGTATATAGTGTTTTTTTCCCTGGAATATATTTAATATCAAATTTACTTGAAATTAAATAGGAAAATAGGAATTTATGGATTTTATATCAAATTTACTTGAAATTAAATTAGAAAATAAGAATTTATTGAAAGCATATATATATATTTTTTCCAGTGGAAAAACTACCATAATTTAGTTGTCAAAGCAGTGAAGACAACTATTAAGGAGTAGTCTTTAAGTGAGATTTTTTGGAGTTTCCAACTGATTTCTAACTAGAATCCCGTTAAATTTATGATTTCAATAAATCCTTGCTGCATTGTAGGAAATAAAGGGGAAAACTTTCCAAAAAGTTATTACTAGTTATTCACAACTATTACTAGTTATTGGCAAATATAACGTGACTAATCACTCTTATTTAAGAAAAATCATGCCACCTGAAATGACCCTTAAGATATATGTTTGAATGATATGATTTCAATGTTTAAAAAAAAATCAGCATTTGTTAGATAGTGAGAAACCTATCATAACTTAGTTGGTTTGTGGGCACAACGAAATAACCTGCTAATGGCCCTGATCTTAGACCATTAACATATTTCTTTATATTTAGAAAACACAAACTCTTAATTAAAAAAAATAGTGTTAAAACATGCTCCATACCATTTTTTCAAAATTTTTATAATAAACATTTATTTATATATTTAAAATTTAATTTAAACAATAAGAAGTGAAATTTCATTAATAACTCTCGACAAAATACTCGAATATAAAACAATTAAAGTGGACAGAGAGACATTTAAAGCGGACAATCCTGACAGGAATTTATCCATTGTTACTTCTGAATTAAGTTGAAAAGAGAGATTTTATCAATATTTTATTTAATATTTTGATCGAATTAAAATTAGGTTAAAAAAATGATTTTTTTGGTTAATCTATATATATTGTTAATATTATTAATATTAAATTATTAACATTTCATACTATCCGTGAGAATTAAAGTTTTCTCAATCATTAATATTATTAAATTATTAACATTTCATGTTATTTGTGAGAATTAAAGTTTTTCAATAATTTTATATTATTTGTAAAATTTAAAGTTAGGTACAAAGGATTCTATTCCTTCTTCTTAATCATACAGAATAGCTATATATAAAACAGAATAATAATAATCATATAGAATAACTATATATATATATATATATATATATATAAAAGAATAATAATAAATGAGATGAATATTTCATATATTATCGATTCTATATATATGAATAATAATAAATGAGAAGAGCATTTCATATATTATTTTTTAATTAAAAATGTATTTTTATTAAAAACTGTGTTAGAAAGTTTATTCCGCTTTTTTGTGTTGTTTATCTTATTAGAATAAGTATCACACTTTTTGAATATTTTCTATATTTTAAATGCTAATGAAAGAGGTTAAGAAGATACGGACATCCCAAATATGGTGTTTTAGTTAAATTAAAAAAAAATGTTTTATTATTGAGAGAGATTTTAAAGAGATTGATGATTTTTGTTAGTTTATCTTATAGTATTATGATGTACTGGAGATTGCTTTCTGTGGGTTTTTTTTTTTTTTTTTTAATGCTAATGAATGAGGTTAAGAAGATATGGACATCTGAATAATATTTTATTTGGTGTTTTAGTTAAATTAAAAAAAATGTTTGATTGATGATAAAGATTTTAAAGAGGTTGATGATTGTTGTTAGTTTATCTTATAGTATTATGATTTACTTGAAATTTCTTTTTGTGATTAAGACATCTTTTAATTAATTAATTTTCTATATTAAATACTATAATCTACTTGAAATTTCTTTTTTGTGATTAAGACATCTTTTAATTAATTATTTTTCCATATTAAAAAATATTTTTGAAATATATAAAATTTGGAATTATTTAAGTTAATAACAAGTATTTAATAATGAGTATTTTTAGAAAAGTATTTAAAAGAGATATTATAAAATATTATTAGTAAAAGAAAGAAAACAAAATATAAAATATATAGTTTTTTATAAATTTTGAATTTTATATATAAATAAAAGAGACTAACTCTATTTTATAATTTATAATTATAAAATTTACTTTTGTTTAAAATTTCTATATTTTATATAATTATAGTTTTATACAAATTTTAATGATTAATTAACTTTTGTATATCTACTAAAAAAGAATCAAGTTCTATTAATTATGAGTAGTTTGATCATTTAATGTTTTTATTAAAGAATTATTTCATACATTAAAAAGAATGAATTTTGATTAATAAAATACATCTATTAGAGAATTGTATCATACATTAACAAAATTTAATTCCAATCCATTCACTTGAAAAATTAATTAATAAAATAAGTCGATATAAAAAAAGAAATAAAATTATATTATTCATATAATCTCAATTTTTTTATTTGTATTTGTGTTTTGTTTATGAATAACTAGAGCAATTTAATTGCTTAAAGATTTAAAGGTTTTGAGAATGATGAACTATGATAGCAACACATTCGTGCACATTCCTCACACTTATCATTATATCCATTGAAGCTATTAATGTGAATTGTGAGGAATTTAAAATCAAACACATGGAAGAATTATTGATACTATTTGGACAAGGGGATATTATTAAATGTTTTTGGATTCTCTTTTCAATAGTTTGGTAAATTAAGAGTAAGAAATTAAAATTGTAAATTTCCTGATTTTGACATTTCATCGGTGTAATGTAATGTAATTGTGCTTACACATCATTACATGAACCTTGAGAGATTTGATTTTTATAACTACATTGGATACTTTGATGGGTGCATAGGGGACATATGGTGTTTGGAGTTGAGTATGTTAGAGTGCTTTATTAGTTATTTTATCTTTTTGATAGACAAAATAATGATGAATTAGCTAGATCTCAAGTGGGATATATTTTATTGGGTTTCCCCCTCTCCTCTTCCAATTTCCGTTTCCCATTTGTGGAGTAAGAACTAGATTAGTGAATGTAATACATCAAATATTATTGAGGCCTAGGAGTTAGCGATGAGGCTTAATATGGTCATTGCTTCTTGTACACAACCTAAATATGATCTCTTCTTTGTGAGGAGGATACACACCTGGTGCTCTTCACTTGTTACAAGGATGAAAACTTAGTGCTTATTGAAATTCTTGAATACAAAGTGTTTGATGAAATGCTTGACATCGAGAAAACTACTAGGGTGGCCTTTATCCAAGAGGGTTTTAATAATAGAGGTGTTAATGATCCAGTGGAGGCCTTTAAATTAGTTGTTAAGTCATATGAAAGTAAGACTATCCTATTATAGATACAATTTTTAGAATATGTTGCATCCATTCAGCTAAAACTACAAAAAGGAGGGGGGTATCAATGGCCTAAAAACACCTTTTATATGCTGGTAGGTAGTGGTACGATCAATTTTTCTTTCACATTATGAAATTGGTAAGGATTCGATGTTATTATTGGTTCTTCATCTTCATGGATATATGAAAACTCATTAGGGTACCATCTTAACCATTTTTTATTTTTATAATTGCACACAACAATGCAACCAAATCTAAAATCAACATAGTATATATATATAAATCCACCAAGAATACAATATAAGAGAGCATGCCATGAATCCATAAATCATACACAATTACACCATGAAATCATGATAATCAGCAATGCATAAATAAATCATACAAGAAAGATACTTGTAACTCTAAGCTAATTAGATTCCAAGAGCTAATCCAATGGTGCTCCAACTCCCACTAACCAATCTTCTACCAATGGTTGGGGGAAGTTGGGGGTTGAGGGATCACACCACAAGGGATTCACTGGCGCAACAATACTATACCATGTGCATTCATATTGGGGGATATATAATGATGAAAAAATGAAATAATATATTGAGCATATAATAGGGAGTAAATGGTTTTTATATTGAAAGGTATAGAAAACGAAGCTCAAAATATTGAAAAAATTTAAAGGGGTATAAAAAATGTTAATGAAAAAATAGGTACCTACAATATCTAGTGAAAATAAGGGTTTTTTAAATTGGGAAGGAGTATTGGGTTCATATTGGCATGGGGTTAAATAATTTGATTTTTAGAGGTATTTTCTAATATGTAGTCAAATTAGGGGTATTGTTTAGTATGCCACAAACTCATGTGATATATCAGAGGTTCATTGAGTGAATCCCCCATGGATCACATTAAGGGTCGATTTCCTTGCAACCCATGCAAATAGCTTCACAATTGTTACCCCTTGAGTAGGGATCTTAGCTTAATGAGGTAAGCGAGGTAAGGGCATATAATAAATATCTATAAATAACTAATTCCCATAATAATTTGTTATGGGTGTAGGGATCTTGCTACCATTCAAGCATTGCATGCATACTCGTGGTTGGTTATGTAACATACTCAGTAGTGGCACCCTAAAAAAATAACCTACACAATTTCCAAGAAATATTACATATTAGATTATTAGCTAATTAGTTTTAGTGTGGTGAAGAGGATCCTCAACTTGTAGCACTCCCAACCCCATGAGGTTATAGTGTGTAGGGATATTACTATTACACCCAACCCCTAGTGATTGAACTACACTTTAAAATGCCATCTTGTAATGGGCCCAAAAGAATGGTACAAGGAGATAGGAATAATATGAGCATAAGTAATCATAGTTGGTTAAGTATACTCCTAACCCTTATTCCACAAAAACTAGATTATAATAACTAATAATATGCTCTACCGAGTATAAAATTTCAAATCACACTTTCTCACACAACAATGAGACATTCCCATAACATTTTGTCAAGAGTCATACAACCCCTTATGTAAGGCAAGAAACTCCTTATATATTCTTTCCCAATGTAACATCTTCTCAAGTTTTGGCTCTTATCCTTTCCCCTTCTCATGCAAGGGTGAAATTGGACCTACAAGTGAATTTACACAAGTCAAGAATGTGATATAAGAAAGTTAGAACACTTTCACTTTTTCCTTTTTACTTGAGTGAAATTTGAGTTTAGTTTTAGAATGTTTTTCCTTTTGCCAATGTTTCCTAAGCTCTAGGACATGACAACCATCCTCAATGAGTTATGAACCTTTCTCTTGAATGTATTTCTCCATAATATCCACCAATGTATAAACCTGGAATAGACTAGTCCTTCCATGATAACAATGCATACATGCATACACACATACATACATTGGTATTGTGGAAGGTAACAATGGATTTTAATTACCTTTTCAATTGATTGGAGAGAAAACCAAAAGATTGTTCATTTAATTGTGAACCTAGGGTTCATAAGGGAACTTGTGAATCATTGTGCATTGTATATGCTAGTACAATCATGTATGTTTCTTGAAGTTGTAGTAAGTAAATGATTATCATAGTTCAATATATACTTATGCTTTTACAATTCGCCAAGTAATCTAAGCCACACTTTCAATCCAATCCACACTTGTAGGAATGTAAAGCACACTGTCTCATCTATGTTGCAAGAAAGTAAATCACTCTTGCAGGAAAAGTATATCACACTAGCATCTAAAGTAGACTTGTACAAGTGATGAGAATAATCTTTATTTTTGCAATTAATATGTAATTTCATGTGCAACATAAATGCATTCAATTACAAACCATTAACTCACAATTCTTATAAAGAAATTGAAATTGTAATCCAAATTCATAAAATAACTAATCCAAAAAGAAAACATAAATGTTAATATTATGGAATCAAAATAATGTTAAAAAAAAAAAATTTACAATAGAAAAATAGAATTGTTAAGATTTTAGAAATATAGTAACGTTAACACTACAACAAAGTTACAACTATGGGAGCTGCAGAAAAAACCCTAAATCATGCGATGCTACAATTCCTTCAAGAAATCAATTAGTGAGTGAATAAATATAACATTAACGCCTAAGTTATAGTAGCACACCTATAGTTTAGAGTTACAACAATATAATCTATCGAAGTTGCAAAAAATAGTAATTTATCAAAGCTACAACAACTAACAATTAGATTTGCAACAATATGAAAAATAAAGTACATACAAAAATTAATTTTGAATAGAAATTAGATCTACAACCACGTTATGGATATAGATCGTGCCTAACTAAGGATGGGCCATACATCCTTAGAAGAGGGAATGGTTAGAAAATAAATAAAATGCGATTTCTCAACACACCATTACTCAAACTAGAGAAATTGAAATGTAGAAACAAAATCCTTAGTTCTGATTACAAGCTACTAGTTTCAAGCTTACAGGTTCTCTACAAATCAAGGATAATAGGGGTTTTTATACTAAATAACTTCTATCTAAAATAAACCAAACACGTGGATGGACATCCATGAAAACTAGATTGTTCATCTTATTACATTTATTTCTTTAGAAAATGGTAAAAACATACATATACTGACTCAACTTAGTTGTACGATAGGTGGTGGATAAATTAGATCATTTTCTTGGCCATCCACTTGTTTTTATCATTTTCCTACATTATAAAATGTTTTTTAACCCATCTGAATGGTCCAAAATTAATAGTTCAATAGTTGAATATCACATTAGCATAATAGACATAGATTTGTAACACTATTACCAAGGCTGCAACAATGAGAAAAACAAAGAGTTGCAACAATCACACCATAGGAGTAGCACAAGTTGCAAAAACAATGTTAAGAATAACATGAGTCACAATAGTGAAAAATGCACCCTAGAGTTGAAACAACAATGAGGAGTTGCATAACAGTGAATAGTTGCATGAAGAATGAGGAGTTGCAACAACAGTGGGGCAACAACAATGAGGAGTTGCATAAAAGTGAAGAGTTGCAACAACAATGAGGGATTGCAACAACATTGCGGAGTTGCAACAATAGTGGATAGTTGCAACAACTTTAAAGACTTGGAGAAACAATGGAGAATTGCAACAACCGTGGTCACATCTTGGAGTTTCAACCATTTAACCTTGCCTCAATAGAGAGATTTACAACACCTACGAGGAAATGTGACCCTTATGCGGAGTTGTAACTAATATCAAAATCCTACGTTGAGTAGTGCTTGTGTTGTCCTTGAATCTTGTATGCCACTATTAATATAGAAAGACAACAATTCTCTAAAAATGTGCCCTACGATGTGTGATGGTTACCTGTCTATTCTTAGCTTTAAAATCTGCATGTTAGGTAGAGCAAGCCCAATGCTTATGAATGTTAATGACCTGTAAAGGTATGCACTATTTCGCCCTAACCTAAAAATTACTAGAATAACTATGTTGTGTAATTATATGGGTTTCTACCCAATCAACATGGTTATTAATGTAAGACATAAATGCTCTAAACTTTACATCCCCCACAAATCGATTGGGGTTCCAAATAGAATCATGAAATAACAAGACACTAGGTTGATAGAGCTCACATAATAGGTTCTTCTCCTCATTACTACAAGCATAGTAAGCCTCCAGAAATGTGGGTGGGCTTGTGATTTCAAATGGCTTACTAGTCATGATGGATTTTCTATGTAACATTATGAATTTCTCTATAAAAAACATGTTCAATAGTTGAATATCACATTAGCATAATAGACACAGATTTGTAACACTATTACCAAGGCTGCAACAACGAGAAAAGCAAAGAGTTGCAACAATCACAACATAGGGGTAGCACAAGTTTCAAAAATGATGTTAAGAATAACGAGTCGCAATAGTGAAAAATGCACCCTAGAGTTGCAACAACAATGAGGAGTTGCATAACAGTGAAGAGTTGCATCAACAATGAGGGGTTACAACAACAGTGAGGCAACAACAATGAAGAGTTGCATAACAATGAAGAGTAGCAACAACAATGAGGGGTTGCAACAACATTAAGGAGTTGCATCAATAGTGGATAGTTGCAACAACTTTAAAGACTTGGAGAAAAAATGGATAATTTCAACAACCATGATGACATCTTGGAGTTTCAACCATTGAACCTTGCCTAATTAGAGATATTTGCAACACCTACGAGGAAATGCGACACTTACACAGAGTTGCAACTAATATCAAAATCCTACGTTGAGTAGTACTTGTGTTGTCCTTGAATATTGTATGCCACTATTAATATAGAAAGAAAACAATTATCTAAAAATGTGCCCTACGACATGTGATGGTTACCTGTTTATTCTTAGCTTTAAAATCTGCATGTTAGGTAGAGAAAGCCCAATGCTTATGAATGTTAATGACCTGTAAAGGTATGTGCTATTTCTCCCTAACCTAAAAATTACTAGAATAACTATGTTGTGTAATTATATGGGTTGCTACCCAATCAACATGGTTATTAATGTAAGACATAAATGCTCTCAACTTTACATCCCCCACAAATTGATTGGGGTTCCAAATAGAACCATGAAATAACAAGACACTATGTTGATAGAGCTCACATAAGAGGTTCTTCTCCTCATTGCTACAACCATAGTAAGCCTCCAAAAATGTGGTTGGGCTTGTGATTTCAAATGGCTTACTAGTCATGATGGATTTTCTATGTACCATTGTGAATTTCTCTATAAAAAACATGTTGTAACATGGACAAGGGGCCTTGCAACTAATGACAAATTCTACTTAGGCTAAGTTGTATTTTCTCTATTTCCAAACTATTGACATGCTTATCCAACTAAAAAAACTTCATATTATCTTCTTTTTCTTCCTCCCATATATTCATGTGTGTTTCATAGAAAATGACGCACTCTTCTCTCATACTTTTGACAATTTGGTGATGATCCTTAAAGGGCATCACTCCCTTGTCATATGAAGCCAACAATTGGTTTAATTTTACTTCCATTGCATTCACTAATGCATACATACATACATATATACATTGGTATCATGGACATTAACAATGGATTTTAATTACCTTTTCATTTCCTTGGAAATACAACTAAAAGAATGTTCATTTAATTGTCAACCTGGGGTTCGTAGGAGAACTTGCGAATTGTTGTGAATCATATATGCTAGTATAATCATGTATGTGTCTTGAAGTTGTAGTAAGTAAATGATTGTCATATTTAAATACATAATTATTCTTTTATAAGTTTCCAAGTAATATAACCCACACCTTCAATCCAATCCATATTTGTAGGAATGTAAAGCATGCTATTTAATGTACGTTGCAGGAAAGTGAATTGCAAGAAAGTAAATCACTCTTGTAGGAAAAGTAAATCACACCAACATCTAAAGTTAACTTGCACACGTGATAAGAATAATATTGTTTTTTTGTAATTTATTTGATGTAATTTCATGTGCAAAGGAAACATGTTCAATTACAAACCATTAACTCACACTTGCTTATAAAGAAAGTGAAATTGTAATCCAAATACATAAAATAACTAATCCAAATTGTTTAGGAAAACATATACGTTAGTATTATGGAAACATAGCAATGCTAACACTACAGCCAAGTTACAACAACAAAATAGAATTGTTAAGATTCTAGAAATATAGTAATGTTAACAATACAACAAAGTTAAACAACATGAGTTGCAACAACAACCCTGACTTATGTGATGCTATAATTCCTTCAAGATATCAATTAGTGAGTGAATAAAGACAACATTAACATCTAAGTTTTAGTAGCACACCTATAGTTTAGAGTTACAACAATGTAATCTATTGAAGTTGCAACAATTAGTAATTTATCAAAGCTGCAACAATTAATAATTCAAAGTTGTAGCAATATCAAAAGTAGAGTACATACAAAAATGAATAGAAATGGAAATTATAAGTACAACTACATTATGGGTATAGACACTACTTAACTAAGGATGGGGCCCTACCTCCTTAAAAGAGGCAATGGTTAGAAAAGAAATAAGATGTGATTTCTCAACACACCATTACTCAAATTAGAGAAATTGAATTGTAAAAACAAAATCGTTAGTTTTGATTAGAAGCTACTAGTTTTAAGATTGCATGTTCTGACATTGGGAAAATGAATTTTATTAATAAAACAAGTAAATTATCTAAAACAAAAATTATAAACTAGGGTAAATCTTCTTATTTCAAGGTTATCATGCAAAGTATATCCACACATCATTTACTAGTTGGAATTAGCTAATTCCTAATGCTACACTTTCTTCTATAAGAACTAACACACAATCAAATTCACTCTTCACACTTTTAGGAATGCAAATCAATCTCACTATCAAACCCTCATTTTCATAAAAAATATTTTGCATACAATGTTGGAAATGAAATCACACTTGCAAAATAAAATAACTCTCATTCATCAAGACCATCCTAATAGTAACAACAATTGAACAATGATAAAAACATATAGTTAGTAGGATCACTAGGGGAGTAAATATGTTGAAAAAGAAGCAATCTACATTAATATTCTGCAAGTTAAATTAACCAACAATAGAAATAATGTATTAGCAAGAATATTTAATAGTGATAATTTAAATTATAATAAGAATTGAATTATTATAACCTGCAAATAAATTAAGATGAAACAACTATCTACCTATAATCAGAAAACAACCCCTACTAAAGAGGAGGGTCCTTCCTCCCTAGCAGTGGGATGGTGATTCAAGGTTCACAAAATAAAAATTCAAAGATGCACATAATGTTGGAACTAAAATAACACTTGGAGAATAAAATAACACTCATTCATCAAGACCACCCTAACAGTAACAACAATTGAATAATGATAAAAACACTTAGTTAGTAGGATCACATTGGGAGAAAATATGTTGGAAAAAAAGCAATCTACATTAATATTATGCAAGTTAAATTAACCAACAATAACAACAATGTATTAGCAAGTATATGTAATAGTGATAATTGAAATTATAATAAAAATTGAATTAGCATAACTTGCAAATAAATTAATATGAAACAACTATCTACCTCTAATAACACAACAAACCCTACTAAAGAGGAGGGCCCTTCCTCCCTAGCAGTGGGATGGTGATTCAAAGCTCTCAAACTAGCAATTCAAAGATAAGTCATGAACTTGCAGATTTTGCATTAGTTTTGGAAATGAAGTTACAAGATACATAGTTTGAGAATGATGATGCCTCCTCTTTATAACCTAACTTATAACACTAGATTAATTTCCAAACTTCTCCTTTTACATATATTTGTACAAGAGAAGTGTAGGGGGCAAATTAGAACTAATTCCACCAAATCTGGATTATAGTAGCTATGGACATATTACAAAATATGGTTGTGTTTGTTTTTGGTAGATCTTGGTTGCATAAAAAATAAAGATCAAATTAAATTGGATTACTATACCATAGAATCATCTTAGAATTGGATGGAGCTATTTTAGTTGATAAATGGTTGCTCTATTTGGGATGTAGTCTGTCAACGACCACAACAAGAAATATCTTCTTGAAATAATCACACGTTGCGCCAAATACACATTTTTTTTTAAGAAAACGCTTGTAATTGACCTTATTGAGGATGTTATGAAAGAAACCCATGTTGCAAATTTTCAGGATTCATCTTAGTTTGTCTAAAAACAATGTCCGAATTTGGTCACTGATTATGCCTAATGTGAGCTCTTTGAACTATAGGTCATGAGTTGAAGCCTAATGTAGTTGACCTGGGTATGATTTAGTTAACACAAATCAATGTCAACATCCCTAGGAATAAACCCATGTTCTGGAATTTCTCATGGAGCTCTGTATATATGCCAACCATGGAGGATAGTTACAGTACAACAAAATAGGCCATTCATGCTACAAATAGAGTTGGAATCTAGTGTTTATGAGAAGACGAATTGGCTTCAAGCGATATTGCAAAATCTGACGGAGAATGGAATGTTCACATGGGAACCTTGATTTGACCCGGGAATAATGCCTGGTATAGCACCGGGAATAATGAAAAGAATAGCACCAGAAATAGTTTCTTCCATTCTTACTTCCACTATTGTGTCCATTTGTACTTCTAAGTTTTCTACTATTTGTGCTTCCTATTTTGCATCTGGTATTGCATCAAAAATAACTTCTTTTTTGGCTTCCTAATTAACAACAAGTTACGCTTCCATCATAACATCAAGTTTCACTTACAATATGACGCTTCTTATTGCATCTAGCTTTGCTTCCATTATGGCATCTTCTTTAGCTTCTAATATGGCTTCCATTATAGTGTCTTTCGTTGCTTCTAATATTTCTTCCATTATTGCATATTGGTTTTCTACCTAAATGCCTTCTTTATTTTCTTCCTAGGAAACACCAAGTTTGGTTTCTAATATTTCTTCCATTATTACTTCTTTGTTGGCTACCTGAATTGCTTATGTTTTTGTTTCTCAGGTAACGCTAAGTTTTTCTTCCATAATTACTCCTTTTTTCAGTACTTGAATTTCTTTTGTTTTTTCTTCTTAGGTAATGCCAAGTTTGGTTGCTAGTATTGATTCCATTATTACTTCTTGGTTTGCTACCTAAATTTCTTCCTTTTTTGCTTCTAAGGTAATGCCAAGTTTTGCTTCCTATTTTGCTTCCAAAATTGCTTCCTTGTTAGCCTTATGGTTTACTTCCTTTTAGTTAGAAGGTTTTCTTCCTGTTTAGCGCCTGGGTTTGATTCTTTTTTAGGTCCATGGTTTTCTTCCTTTCAGTCTTGGGATTTGCTTTCGAGTTAGCCTCCAATTTTACTTCCTATTAAGCAACCAATTTAACTTCCTGTTTAGAGCCAATAATAACTCCAAATATGGCTTCCAATTTCATGTCAAATTTTACTTCCATTTTAAAGCCACATTTTGCGTCCATTTTAACAACTCATGATGCTTCATTTGTAGCTTCCATTTACTAATTTAATGTTTTTTATTTCAATTAAATTATTTAAGTATATCATACCCCTTAAATAACTTATATTATTATAGAGTAAGTCATATTGAATTTCAAATATTTTATAGCATACCACTTATAAAGAATTTTTAGGGAAATGGACATCCATACAAACTAACATTAATTTTTTTTTAACTATAGTTGGTATTTGTATATTATTAATAAAAAAAAATTGGTCATGACTAGCTACATATAATGTAGGCCCAGATTCACTTCATAAAGATTTCCAGAGCATAGTTCTTTTAGGTTTCTTATAGTTACATGCCACACCACAACATTGGAATAAAATAACAAGATATTTTTTTTAACTATAACCTATATTTTTATATTATTAATAAAAAAAAGTCATTGGTCCGTGACCGGCTACACATAATGCATGCCCATATAATACATGTGCAAATGATATAAGTCAAAATGATACATGTAAAAATGATACAACTAAATATGGTACTGCAGGTGAAAATGATACATATGATAATAAACATGAAAAGGGGCATCATAATGATTTATCGACAATGATCCATTATGGAGTCTATATGATCAGTGTGACTAGCTACTACCGAAAGTTTTCTATCAGCATCATCATGTCTATAATGATAATCAATATCATGATAATCATCACTGTCATCATCATCATTATCTTTAGTCTCCTCTCCATATACCTCTTGGTCATTGTCTCGAATGTCTGAACCAAACCCAACATAATTTGGATCGATTTCAGATTCAACTGGATCTTCTGGAAGACTCGTGTTCTACAAAAAAAACATTCAAAATGGAATGTTATTATTTATTTCATGCAATATTTAATATTTCTATTATATTTCCAATATTACAACATATGAAAAAAAAGCATAATCATATTACATCATATCAAAGTGAACATATATACCATAATAAATTTCAATTATGTTACAACTAAGATGTCATTCCAATGATGTAAAACATGCAACAATTCTAATAAACGTTAGTAAATCGTGGAATGACACCATACCTTTTTATTGAATGGATTGTGTGATGTGTAGTGTATTAGCCCCTATTAGGAAGGAAGGACCCTCCTTCTTAGTAGGGATCACTAATTAGGATGGTACTGTAGCTGTTTTATTTATTTCCCATCACTTATAATTTATGTGTGATTGCTACTACTATTATTATTAGTCTTGTTGATGCTTTAATGATTGTAGAATCCTAACCTCTATATTGTTTAACAACATAGGTCTTGGACTGATCCCTTTGTTAGTGTGATAGTTATTTAATTCCTGTTACAGTTTGATGGTGTGCTCATTTCATTTGAATTTGTGTTTCAACATTTGTTGTGATAATGGTTTCCAGGAGTGCTATTCTTTTATGAATAAGAGTGACAATGTGGTTTTATTCTCCATTGTGTGTTTATTTATTGAGAGTGTGAACAAGGTTTGAGAGTGTAAAATCTGAAGTGTTGAATTTCTGAGAGTGTGATTACAATGATTGAGTTTGATATTCATTAGAACTAGTCATCATTTTCCCTTGCATATATTTTGCGTAATAACCTTGCAATAAAATACCTATCCGGATTGACAATTAATGTGAAGGTTTGGAACTAATGCTTTAAATTAAAAGGAAATTTTTTATGCCCAATAGTAAGCTAAAGAAAAACCTATGCACAAATTTCACCTAATGCAAGTTGAAGCAAAACTTGGAATGCTGTATGAAATCTGAAGAAAAATTATTTAAGGGTGAAAGGAAACATATAATAATTCAAAAGTGTGTAAAATAATTAAATAAACACTTTACAATTTGAATACATTAGATTGGCCAATAAATGAAATATGGGTGTGCATTTTAGTGAAGCAAGGTAATTTTGGCCTATTTGAAAAAATTGCATGCCCGACCTTCATTTCAAGGCCAAATTGAATGACTCAACTTTGAGAGTAGTTTTTTTACTCAAAATTAAAATTATTTTTTCACATAGAAATTTCTAGTGTGCAAGAATATGCCAAATTGGATTGATTTCATAAGGTTAAAGTCAAGGTTTGTGTGCTTAAAATAAATGTACACCAAAACCTATACTTAATTGACTGTGTGATAATGATCATTCCAACCGAAATATAAAACCATTTTATGCAACATATCATAGTCATTTTCATAAAGGAAATGATATACACTGAAATCCAAGTTTGTCGGAATAAAAATTGATCATATTTGGCAATGATTATAGTCAGAAAAAATATGCACTCCCAGGCCAAGCCAATTACACTCTTGGTAATGAGATTTGAAATGGGAAATGATTGGATAATTCCTAGCCTTAGGATATAACCTTGCATCATGTGTAACAAATATCCTACATAACTATGTTTCCCACTTATAAACAACTTCCAAATAAGGCAAGTCAAAGCAAAACTTAGAATGTTGTATGAAATATGAAGTATAAATATTTAAGTTCACAGTAAATATATAACAACGAAAAAGTGTGTAAAATAATAAAATAAACAATCTAGAATTTGAATCAATCAGATTGGCCAATAAATGAATCTTGATTGCACATTGTAGTGAAGCAAGGTAATTTTAGTTTACTTCACAAAAATGCACGCCCAACCTTCTTTTCAAGGCTAATATTTTTTCCTATGAGGATATTTTCTCTTGAATTTATAAAGCAAAGTCTCAGTGTTGAACAAGTACATTTTGTTCCTACACGAAAAGGGTATATTTTCAAGCTAGAGATGACTGTAGGGCCATTTATTGTTAACAACAGACAAGCCCTTACACAGATGGAAGTGAAGATGGAGTTTGGTTTTGAGAAAGGAGAAAAGTGGCAATATGATCATCATTTTATAATTTCTAATAAAAGGGTGTAAATTAGTTTTGTACCTTATATGCACGAAAGTAGACCATAAATTGAGAAAAATGGAAAATTAAGAAACTCGATCATCTGGCAGGGTGCAACAAAGAATGGCTGCTAAAACCCCTATGGTAAAAGAGAAGAGTTTGAAGAGGAATGCTCCCGAACAAATAGATGTTGAGACGAAGGATTTCCAGTCACATAAGAGGACTAAAATTCAAACATAAGATGAAGAAGACATAAAAATCAAACTAACAGAAGGACCTTCAAATGAGCCTGGATTTCAAATGTAGTTGGGAAATCCAGGGCTTTTCTCTTCTATCTTCATTGATTTGGAAACATTCACAATAGAAGATTCTCTTTCATTTGAAAATTTGCAGAAGAATTATAAACAAATTAAAGAAAGGAGTTATAAAATTAGAATTAGTATGGAAACACAACATCAAGACCCTGTTGCAGAACACAAAATATGAGGTGTTATCATTAAGGAAGAAGTTAAAAATTCCTGGGACTGAGCATGCTCAAACAACTGAGTTGGCTCAAGTTGAAAAAGAAAAAGAGCTATTAATAGGAGAATTAGTTGACAGAAATAAAGAGATTGTTATTTTGCAGGAACAAGTGTAGAGCCTACAACAATCAATTAAAAATCATGTTTGCACCATTGTGGTCTCAACTAAATTAGGTGACCCCTCAGAGAAATTGACAAAGGTCATGGCAGAGTTCAAAATTTCAGAAGTTGAACTAAAGAAAACCCAAGATGATTTGGCCATAGTAAGGGAGCAGTTGAATGTAAAGGAGAGGCAACTAAACATAACAACTGAAAATAACAATAAAGTTACGAGTAAGTATAAGGCAACTGAAGCTAAAATTGAAGAGTTGCAAACCAGGTTGAAAGGCGTTATTTCTTTAACTCAGGCTGGATAAAATGTTTGGGATGACATTTTTCAAGAAGTTTGTTCTATATGGGAATATATTCATATAATTGCATAACAAAAGATTATGACAAGAGGATTAGAAATGAGCATTGAACTATGTAAAATACAAGTACAAAAAGAAGCACTCAAGGCCAAGAATATACTTAAGTATTTGAATGAAAATTATTCAACAAAATTAAGGGCAGGATTCACAATATTTTGGACTAGGCGCACCAGTGACAACATACTTTAACACATGAAGGCTCATAAACTTAGGTGAAGGTCAAGACCACATGATGGGAGCTACACAAAATTATTCATTCCCTACATCATAATCTTCATTGAAGCAAAAGAAAGTGGCTGGTTTGATTGTTGAATCAAATTTTTATTGCAGAAGAGAGAATGTAAGTTGTCAAATTAAACCATGGAATTTTGAGGTGGTGAACACTAATGAGGCTAATACCGAGGTGAAAAGATAAAATAAGTTGAGACTGGCTGGGGTGAGACATGTAGGACACATGAATCATCATATTGAGTTGATCCGAAGGAATATTATAAACCAGGTTTGTGTAGACTCAGTGTGATTTAGATCATAAAACCATAATGGTGGAGTCAAGGTCACCAACAACGATGATGAAGGAGTGGGAAGTGTTAAATGCTACAAAATATTACCCAAGGGAAGACTTAGGAACAAAATAATTTGTGAAAAGAAGTCTTTGAGTAATAGAGGATTAAAGGAGACAAGGGCATTTAAAGTTGGAACTAGGAGAATGAGTGCAAGAGTGGCGCCAAAATGAATGAGTGTGAGGGAGCTCATAGAGGGAGGTAAATGAGTATTGAAGGAGATGGCGGAAATGATGAGCGAAGGGGCTTTACGGAGTGGCCATGGTAAGGTGACACGATTATGGAAGAAGAAGCTACGTCAAAAGAGTCAGAAGTGATAGATACAGAAAAGGAGATTTCATCCATGGGAAGTGGTTAAATTGTGATGGGTGGACAGGATTAGGGAGGGGCCCCTATTCTCATAGAGATGGTTCACACATCGTGGTACAGTTTCACTAGTAAGTTTATCCCAACACCCCTTGAAGGAAGGATTTGCGAGTCCATATGGGAGAATGGTGTTGGGAAAATTCCTACTCTAGGAGCTGTAGCAATAGGATAGGATTATGGACCCTTGCTTAATGGTAGGACAGGGGGACCTTACCCCTAAATGTTACTTGAAATTAGGCTGAATTCCTGTTCTGGTGGGTAGAAGGAGCTATAATCACTTTTAGGAAACGAGATGGCTAGTTGAAAAACTTTGAGCGACCCCACTTTAGTAACCCTCAGAGCATATTGAAGAAGGAAGGAAGACAAAATATTTTCCACTACCCTCCAGAGGAAGGAGTAGGTAAAATATGGATAAGAGAGCAATGGTTATAGATAGGCATGAGACCCAAACTTGGAGCAAAAGTGGTGGTCATATTTCTCTTTCTGAGAGCACAACTATGGGGAGGGGGGATTTGGCTAACCCCTCCTAGTATGTTCGAAGAGATCTACAGAAACCATGTTCCCTATTTACCCTTGTGCATGTTGTACTAGGAGAAAGAAGACAACCTTAATAAGGAAAAATGTTCCAAATCCATGGGGATAGTTGAAGGACTGAGTGGCTCAAGGACGAGCCACATTTTGTGGTGTGGTGTAACAACAAAACAAGTTTTTTTTGATGTTTTGTCTTCTCTTTAAGGTCTATCTATCAGTGGCTCAGTACCATATTAGAACAAGGGTTCTGAATTTTGTAATTTTGAGCTAAAGCACTATTCTGATGATGCATTGCAAAAGACTTGATTTGAAAATTTTGGAAAGGTTCTTTGCTTTCTCTCAAATTTGATGTCAAATTTGATCTTCCCATGTTTAACGATGAAAGTAATGCAAAAAAGCTTGATAACTGGATTAGGAAGATTGGAATCTACTGTAGGATTCAGTAGATCAAAGAGGAAGAGGCAAAGATTTAGCTAGCCTATCTTCGGCTGAGTAGCACCGATCTCGTTTTATGGGAAAGCAAATTGTGAAGCAATAAGAGTGTGGGTAATATTCTTTCCTCATGGCCTAATTTCATTTCTGCATTAAAGGAACAATTCTATCCCTTGGGTTACAAACAAGAAGCGTTAATGGATTGGAAATACTTAAGGCAAGGTAGAGGTCAGGATGTTCAAATCTTTACAGAGGAATATAGAAAACAAGCACTTAATTTGGGCATTGCACTTGACTCACTTGAAGTAGTAACTGAGTATATTGGATCATTACATAGTTACCTTAGACATTCATTATTGTTTGAACCAACTACTATTGACTCCACCAGTGTGAAGGCAATCCATCTTGAGAACAGGGGCAAAAATGAAAGAGATGATCATTTCAAGAAACCACCTTTAAAACTTCCAAATGGGAAAACCAAAGTAAAAGGAAAAGGAAAGGAGAAGAGGAAGACATCAACCAAGAAAGATGAAGAAGAAAGACCTTATTGCAATCACTACAAAAATGAAGGTAATGATGATGATCATTGTTGGAAACAGTACCTAGAAAAGAGACCAAAGAAGTATGGAGGAAAGGGCAAGCAGAAGACAGTGGCAACTGTGCATCAAGACCTTGGATCTGATTTCGGAGATGAAGCATTCATCACAACAACAAGAACAAAAGGTACTCTTACACCTCATGTTAATTCTGAATCACATGAAGGTACTAATTCAATAGATGAGTCTCTTCTTAATGAACGAAAGAGAATTGAGCTATTTCATATTAGAGTTATCATATATAATACAAAAGTGGAAACTCTATTTGATACCGGATCCCAAGAAAACTTAATTTCAGAGTCCTTGGTAAAGAAGCTAGGCTTGGAAACCAAACCACATCCAAAACCTTACCCACTTGGATGGATACATGATAAAGAAAAACTAAATGTAACTAAGCAATGTAAGGTTAAATTTGTGATTGCTTCTAAGTTAGTGGATGAGGTAAAACTTGATGTGATACCATTGGATATCTGTGGCATGGTGTTAGAGATTCCATATCTATATGATATAAAGGTAATCTTCTTCCGTCATGAAAAAAAATACCAAATCACAAAATATGGGGTAGAATATATTGTAAGGGATCATCAAACTAAAATCAACACCAACCTTGTAAGTGCAAGACAAATGAAGAGGTTGGTGAATTCCAGTAAGGGTTGCATGCTTATGATTGTAAGGGGAAAAGATGCAGAATTATCCAATGCTTTCCAGGGTTGTGATCATGTGCATAAAAAGGAATTATGTGAATTAATTTCTAACTATGATGAGATGTTTCAGGAACCAAGGGGATTACCTCTGAAGAGGGAAATCCAACATGAGATCCATTTGCAGCATGACGCTCCTTTATCGAATATTGGCATGTACAGGATGTCGACCATTGAGATGGAGGAGATCAAAAAGCAGGTGTAGGAACTATTGAACCAAGGAGTCATCAGACGAATCACTTCTCCATGTGGCTCACCGATTTTCTTAGTGCCGGAGAAAGATGGCACATGGAGGATGTGCGTGGATTATTGAGCACTAAACAAAATCATGGTGAAAAATAGTTACCCTCTTCCCCGCATTGATGACTTATTAGATCAGTTAAAGAATGCTATCTATTTCACCAAATTGGATTTGCGTAGTGGTTATCACCAGGTTCGAATTGCAGAGTAGGATGTGTGGAAAACTGCCTTCAAGAACAAACAGGGGTTGTTCGAATGGATGGTGATGCCATTGGGACTTTGCAACGCTCCAGCCACTTTCATGAGGGTCATGAATGATCTCTTTTGGCCTTTCATTGATGAATTTGTTCTTATATATCTAGATAATATCCCTGTCTTTAGTAAAAGTTGAAATGAACATGTATGTCATGTGAAGAAAGTGCTTGATGTATTGAAAAACGAAAAACTCTATGTAAAATTGTCAAAGTGTGAGTTTGGGAAAACCTCTTTGGTTTACCTAGGTCATATTGTTGGTCATGGTCAGCTAAAAATTGATCCTTATAAAGTTGAAGCAATCGTAAATTGGCCTAAACCTACTAGTGTAACTGAGGTTCGTAGCTTTTTGGGTGCAGTACAGTATTGGAGGAGATTTATTGCCAATTTTTCTATTATTGCAACACATTTACAGACAATGATAAGTGTAAAGCAAGTCCTTCAATGGGGAGGAAAGCAACAGAAGTCCTTCGAAACATTGAAAGAAAATATCAGCATTGCACTGGTCTTGGCCTTACCAGATCTCCAATAGCCATTCAAGATCGAGATAGACGCCAACGGATATGCCATGGGAGCTGTACTGATGCAGCAAAATAAGCCAATATGTTACCATTCAAAGAAGTTCTCTCACGTTGTGATAAACTATCCCACTTATGACAAGTAATTATATGCCTTTGTCTAGAGTGTGAAAAAGTGGAAACACTACCTGATCGACAAGGAGACCATCATCCACACGGATCATTAGCCCTTGCAGTATCTTCAGTCACAAACCAAGTTGCAGCAATCTTGTCATTTCAGGTGGATGGGTTTTCTGCAGCAGTTTCATCTGGTAATAAAGTATAAGAAGGGCACTAGCAACAAAGTGGCCGATATGCTATCTCGCCCTCCTATTTCTGCTTCTGTTATTTTTCAAAATGCTTCGTTATCTTTTGAAAGTTATGCTGAACAATATGCTAACGATGATGACTTTAAGGAGATTTATGAAAAACTAACGCATGGTTCACAGGTGGACAACTATCACTTGCAGGGGAAACTGTTGTATCACCTTGGAAAATTGTGCATACCACAGGAGAAAGGGTACATGTAATCCAGGAGGCCCACACCTCCCTTATGTTTGGTCATTTTGGTATTGAAAAAACTATGTGTCATGTACAAAGATTTTGTTTTTGGCCTCATATGAAGAACATTGTGACTCGCTTTGTAAAGGGTTGTGTGGTGTGTTCTATTTCAAAGCCCTCTAATAGAAAACTCGGGCTCTACACACCACTCCCTATTCCGATTCTTCCATGGGAAAGTGTGTCAATGGATTTTGTAGGAGGTTTGCCTTTTTCTAGAAGAAGTCACGACTATTTGTATGAGCCACCATTGATTATAGACATCGAGTAGGTGGGTAGAATTCCTACAGTTGATGAATTTGCACCAGAGTATCTCGATGAGTTACCTGAAGACATCATCCTTGACAAAAGAACCAGGACGTCACGACGAGGAGATGTGGAATACCTTCGAGTTGGTTTTAAGGGGATACACGCTAGCAAGGAAAAATGGCTAGAAAAAGAAATAGTGAGGGAACAATTCCCTCACTTGCTAATTGACTGATAAAGCTTTTGGCAGTCCAAAAGCTCCTCATTGGGGAGGAATGATCCAGGTGGATCTTCAGACACAGTGGCATGGAAAAATCTCAAAATTCAAAGTGGTGGAAAGACGATGAACTTGACATCAGATCAAAGTGCTCATCGCCCTGATTCCAACGATGTGAATGACACTCCAATCCGAGTCCGGATGAAGGAGATAGAGGTAGTCAAAGTTGGGTTGACTTTTGATGACTGGGCAGGATTAATGAAGGCGCAATTTGGCATTTTCTGGTGGATGGAATCTGGCCAACTCCGGCTAGATTCTAGGCAAAATTGTGGCCTCATTAAAATGACCCCTTCGGTCCAAAACCAAATTTCCAAAAATGCATAGTTTGTTTTATATATAATAAAAAAAATAAAAAAAAGGGGTGGCGGGCCACCAACCCCGCCACCCCAACTCTATCCACATGACATATTAATATTAGTGGAGGGGTGAGCCATGACCCCCGGCCCCTCCCATGGACTATTGGAACAAAGATTAAATGGGAGCGGAATGAGTGGGCTGGTCCTTGGGGCGTAGACCCAACCCATTCAATACAACCCATGGCTCAACATGAAACAAGAACGACAAGGTTTGGGTAGGGCCGGCCCTTGGGGCATAGACCTGATCCTGAAACTCAGCAGCCACTTAACTTCATGTGGAAGTGGGTACGGTGGGCGGGCCACCCAAGGCAGGCCCAACCCAACCATAATATATAAAAAAATAGGGTTCGTTAAATATAAAGAGATTTCATGTATAAAAAAAGGAGGTGGGGTTTGACCTCCCGACCTCCTCCCTATTAAACAGATCTCAAACCAACTCCGCTAACAAATTTATTGGGAAATCCATCACCCAATTTTTATTTAAACTCAATTCATCAGTGCGCCCAAGTAGAGGAGGCAGTGCACGCAGTTCGAGGCATAATTTTGCAGGAGGGCCAAATTTTCACTTTGTTAGAATTTGACAAATTTTATATGGTTTCAGCACTTCTCAACACCATAAACACAATGGCACTATCCATTTCTCCATCAGAGTTCTACATTTTTTGGCCATTTTTCAGTATGGAGGTATAAAACTCCTTTTTGTAACTGATGCTTGTACTCTTCTTTCTCATGCCACTTAATGAATGAAGGCCTCCCCATTGATTGAGCAGGGCCCGGAGACGTAGTCCAAGTCGGACAAACTCTGTTATCAAGTCTTGTTGTCTTCTTTCATGCTTTATGTGTTTCTCCTCTTCTCTCATGTGCAAATTAAGTTTTCTATGTTAATCTATAATTTATGTATGTAATTATTTAACACATCTATAAGCAAAAGATTTTGGATCATTCCCAAACTGTATGCGACTCCTAAGTGATATATATCTAAGGCGTACCACCCTAGTACAATGGACAATACTTCTTACAATGATCTTTTCCACATATCCAACACTATAATGGTACCCTACCATCACCTCTGTTTTGATGGTCTCGAGGCTGTGACCCATGTCCATTCTCAACTGCATTGGACTTCTTGTAAGGAGCAACATTTTCTTTCTCACCTGCATCCTGAGGTCTTCCCCACTTTAGTGGCCACTTCCCTTTAATTTTCTCATTCCCCTTCAAATCACACTTAGGCTCAACTTTGTGCTTTGACTGCTCATAACAATGCTTCAACTTCTGGATGACCTCCTCCAACGATCTAGGCTCATCAAAATCTATTGATTCTCTATATGTTGCTGGAAACCCACTTATGAATCTCCAAATCTTAGAATTCTCATCCTTGAGGTAAGGCACATACCTCAATATCTCTAGGAATCTACTAGTATACTCATCATCTATCATAGAACCCATCTGCAACTCATAAATTTCCTTAGCTCTGTCATCATAGTACCTCTTCGATCGGTACTTCTTCTTGAAGAGTCTCTCGAAATCATCCCAAATCAACTCTTATTCCCCAATTCCCTTGAAATTCTTCACATCTTCCCACCAAATGTTTGTTTTCCCTTTAATACTGAAGGTAGCTATTTTAGATTTCATGTTCTCTGAATAGTTATGCAATTCAAATAATTTCTTCATCCCAAGTAACCATGCCTATGTGTCTTCTTACTTCTTCGTCTATCCTTCGAATGTAGGAAGCTTGAATTTTTTGAACTCCTCAAGAAAGTAATCTCTCCTCCTATAAGGATTATGAAAACGATGATGGTGATAATGTATCCTGGATGAGGAACTAGAATGATGCCCATACATACCATTTCTCCTATCAGGTGTATCCAGTGATTTTCCTCCTCTGACTGTATCCCCTTTACCCAACCTGTATCCGGATCGAGACTTGCTACCATAGGCTCCATTAGTTTTCTCTTCCTTCTCTTGATTGATCCTCAACTGTCCCTTAATTGATCCTATAGGTCATGAATGAATATATGAGAATAGGGATCTGAAACTTATCTGAGGATAAACAAGAAGGACCAACGCCTTCTCACAATAGCTATCATAACACTAATTAGGTCATGCATTCATTAACCAGACATTCATTAATTAAAATGTGATAAGAGCCATACTTAGATATTTCATCTTATAACCAACATATAACTATATAGATAACAATGATAGAAAAACCATTAAAGCCACAATAAAAAATATAATTACTCCTCAAAGAAAAGAGAAAATTAGCTTGTATTAACCATATGCAAAATCCAACCAAGTCAAGGACTTCCACGTACCACCCAACCATATATTGACTAAACCAAACCTTTTGTTTTATCCAACCACCCCCATGCCATATTCCTAGCATGAATGTGGGATCTCATGGGATAAACCAATCCATAAAAAATCGAGGTAATCCAAAGGTTAAACCACCTCCACCCTCACCATACCGTGATCTCACCTAAACCGACCCCGAATTCACAAAACCAAACTGAGCTTGGATGCCTTAGAATTCCTTCACCATCCCTTAAGGAATTTTCCTATCTCCACCCACCTGTTGAGGACTTCCTAGAGAAAACCATCTCCACCCCCAACCCTTGGCATTTTCCATAAATGACCTGTTCTAGTGGCTACAACCACCCGCCAAAATTTTTCCTTAGCCTGTTTTGGAGCCTCCTTACCAACCTTTACAATAGCTTGCCTTGCTTTGTCAAGTCCTCAAGATTCAGTGTCTTTCTTGCTCAAAAGCAACCTATTAATCATAGTTTGATCTCTTCCCTTCACAGGTTTCTCACCCAGAGTTGGTCCAGCTACAAGCTGAGAAACTTCCCCTTGAAAATTGCACATTTATGGAGGGAAACCATCCTTCCCTCCAGGAATTGCGCAATCATCTCTAACAGCCTGCTGGGCTCCAACATTACACAATCCTGCCAGCCTACCCTCCCAACAGGATTTGCACAAATTTTCCCAATAGCAGGCTATTTAGCCTAGAATTTGTGAAAATTTGGGCAGCAGTCAGCTGCTTTGCCCAGAAATTGCACAAATCTCCTGGACAACCAGCCCAACTCTAGCCAGAAATGGCCATTTTTCTCCAGTAGTCTAGCAGTCGCTTACATGTGCAGTTGAGTTGACCGGTTCCCTCTGGGACCGAGCAAAACATACTTGCATGCATAGGCTACTTCTCCCAAGGCAACATGAAAAGGCATCCCTTGTCTTAGGGATCTATGTTTAGAAGTTGGAGGTTACATGCAAGGAGCAATTTAGAAACCTCCCACCAAGTGTCACTTCCCCTAGATTTTTGGCATGCGCGTCACAACCTTGATGTTATCAAAACTAATCAACCAGATGCTGCAAAGCTCATTCCTCACATCAACCTTGCAGCTCTAAAATCCCACATCACATCTAGGAGTAGTTGACGCATTCATCTCAACTTTTTTGGGGTAAGCCCGCTTCCCATGCCTTGTGTTGCATTTCTGTCATTTTTTGGGTTTTCGCTCGTATGATTACTATTTTCTTGATTTCTTTGAATGCGTGTTATCATTTACATGTATACTAGCTTGTTCTAGCTTTGTTTCATTTTTCGTTGCTATCTCACTATTGTTGCATGCATGAAACTGTTTTGCACGGACGTTCGCCCAAACGACGAACTGCCTCACCCACATGCATGTTGATCTATTTGCCGAATCTTTCATTCATGTTTTGCATGAACTGTTAATAAATTCTTCTTTCACTTAGTGTCACCATGCATTCATTAACTTACTTGCTTTCAGTTGCTCGTCGGCGAGTCAGGCCAGCCTTGGCCCGAGCTCTGCCTTCACCAAGGCTACATTGCGCAATCTGGGAAAGGAAGACTCACCTTCCTCTCCATATTTGCACATTCCTACCCAACACTAGACTTGAGGATCTTTTTACACATTTCTGGGGGATAGTGGCTACTTTGCCCAAGAAATTGCACAAATCTGTCCTTGGGCCAGCAGTCCCTCCCAGCTAGAATTGCACATTTCACAATCCTATCATTCAGCAGCCAGACCGGACTATGCATTTCATAGTTCTAGCAGTCAGTCAGTCTCCCAACAGCCTAAACTGTGCCTTGTGCAGTCTTGGCAGTCGGTCTCCTGACCTCCCGGCTGAAATTATGCAACCTTCATGATCATTCACCCAGATATGTTGCAAGTCAGTTCTCATGTTCATTTTGGTTTTTGACTGACAGATTGCTTTCTATTAGTGTTGCCATGTATCCAGGTATCACAAGTCTTCATCTACCTCTCAGCAGTACATGTACAATGGTTTCTAAGAGAGCAGAGACGAAGACACCATTTAGAGCACACTTGGGGATGCATTTGATCAAGTGTCCATGGGCTTACCTACTCACGAAGACATCAAGTTGTTCGTGGACAAAGACATCAAGCATTAGCATCACAACGAGAAACATCATGAACAACAGCTGAAGGCAGCATACCGAATGCAACGAACACAGTGAATGCAACAAATACAAGAGGAAGGTTGTTGACAACACAAAGGTTGAAAAAGGTTGCAAGCTCAAGCAGGTCGATTGATGATGAAAGAAACTTTGGAGACTCTCACTATGGAGTGACAATGTGATGTGAAGAATGCATGAAGGTAGAATATGTAACAAAGAAGGAGTTGCATGTGCTGAAGTAGCAACTCAGGAAGAGCATGAAGCTGTGTAGGCAGACGAATGAGTTGCAACATGATCAGGAACAATACTGGGTGCAACGTGCACTCATGGATGAAACTGTGCCCGGACAAGTTAAAGATCCATCCCAACAGCTAACACAGAGCAGACATGGTGAGTAGTGTGCTTGATCGCATGTAAGGGATTCAACAGCATGCATCTCATTGTGCATTGCGCAGTTCCAGCAGTCAGTTAGTCTCCCAGCAGCCTGAACTGTGCCTTGTGTAGCCTTGGCAGTCGGTCTCCCGACCTCCCAGCTAAAATTGCGCAACCTTCATGATCATTCACCCAGGTATGTTGTAAGTTAGTTCTCATATTCATTTTGGTTTTTTTACTGACAGATTACTTGCTATGAGTGTTGCCATGTCTCCAGGTATCATAGGTGTTCATCTACCTCTCAACAGTATAGGTACAATGGTTTCCAAGAGAGCAGAGACGAAGACACCTTTTAGAGCACGCTTGGGGATGCAGTTGATCAAGTGTCCATGGGATTACCTACTCATGAAGACATAAAGTTGTTCATGGACAAGGACATCAAGCAGCAACATCACATCGAGCAACATCATGGACAACAGCTGAAGGCAGCATACCGAATGCAGTGAATACAAGAGGAAGGTTGTTGACAACACAGAGGTGGAAAAAAGTTGCAAGCTCAAGCAGTTCCATTGATGATGAAAGAAACTTTGGAGACTCTGGCTATGGAGTGACAATGCGACATGAAGATCACATGAAGGCAGAAGATGTAACAAATAAGGAGTTGCACGTGTTGAGGCAGCAACTCAGGAAGAACATGAAGCTGTGCAGACAGATGAATGAGTTGCAACAAGATCAAGAACAACAGTAGGTGCAATGTGCACTCATGGATGAAAATGTGCCTAGACAAGTTAGAGATCCATCCCAGTAGCTAACACAGAGCAGACATGGTGAGTAGTGTGGTTGATCACATGAAAGGGATTTAGCAGCATGCATGTCATTGTGTGCATGCATACAATCCAACCCATTCAACACACTCACCAAGGCGAAGACAAGAAGCAAGTCCAACTAGAGATGAACAGGTACTTTGGAAAGTTGATGAGCATGACCACCAGCACACACTTGAAGATAAGCACAGACACTATGCATTAGTGTGCTGCCGGTTTAGCCACACCCAAGAAGACCATCTGCATCTTAGCATATGAGTTGGATGAAGGGGCCAAACGAATGCACTGGATGCAACGAAAGCAAGAGTTCGCTTAACAATATGTCACCATGAGATGCATGCACACCATCAGAAATGACCAAGCTTGGCATCAGCTCAGTAGCTTCACCATCTTAAGCATGTCAAAAGTTGGTCTCACCACAGCGGACCGAGTGTCAGTGATGTCTTGCAAGGATTTCTCAAGCCAGGTTGTCTCACATGAGTACATGTGCATTTTAATGTTGAGTCATGTCAAGTGTAAGTCAAGTGTCAACAATTGGATGTAACAGTCATAGAGCAGGTGAAGAGTCATGAAGGTAGTTGAACTATCACAAAGGGAAATATCAAGGGTCACCCCACCCTTTTCTATAAATAGTCCCTCATAACTCATTGTATAGGGCTTTGGTTAGCTAAGCTTCTACTAAGACTATCTTGGAGAAGGCTTGGATAGTATTGTAATGCACCTTGGCTTCTCCACTGCACAAAGCTAGCACATATCTTTGGAGGAGTAGGTGGATGTGGCTGTAACGTTCCACTGTTGGGGCTAGTAGGTTTACATGGTGTATTGTATGATAGTGACATACACTTCTTTAATAATAAGAGCGAACACATTTTCATGCATATGTTGTTATTGTAGTTGGATTGTTCTGGTTGCCTTAATGATATATGTTGTTTAACTTACATACTTGTATATGAACTGATTTGTATGGAATTATATGAATATTTTTGTTAATGTGTTGCATATGTTGTTAATGCTATCACCATCCATGTCGACTGATCTGCCGAACATCAGACAAAATTTTCTCATGAACCTTGCTATATCAACCATCACACTTGTCTCAGACTGATCCGTGAGTGCTGTTCGTGTTATCTTACCTTGTATGTTGTGACTGTCGCATCCGAGTGGACTGCTCCGCCAGAAGCTATGCATGTCCTTTGTGTGGTGTGTTCCTAGCCGAGTTGGGACTGATCCCTTTCAACCTAGAACTCACCTTCACCTTCTTCTCCCTTCGAAGTGTTGGAACCTCTCGTACACATTCCTTGACTCTCTGCATCAGTCACACCCTTGCTACTAACAGAGTTATCTTACTTGCCTCTATGTGACATCGCGGTCAAGGCATTACCTTATGACCCACTGTTGGGACTCCTACACCAAACGGTCTGAGGTCTAGTTGGGACTTCTTACCAGGGAGATCCCATTGACCTGTTGGCGGGTCCAGCATCATCAACATTTCTGGCGCTGGAAGGAGGGCCTGATGACAAGCTGTCTCCTCTCATCCAGTTTTGAACCTTCGCATATATTTCATGGAGTCTTGTAGTCTTCTTCCCCTGAGGTGTTTTTCAAATTGTGAAGATGTCTCCATCTTGAGGAAGCTTTTCAATCTCTTGTCCACTCACATGTATGATGGTGAAGGTGAAGTGGCATGGCCTGAGCACTTACATAACTTTCTTTCCATGATTTATGAAGAAGATGATTTTACTGACGAACATGTCAGTTTGCTGCTTGCATACACACTTCGCGAATCTCCATTTCGTTGGGTGCTCAGCCTACCAGCTGACACCATGCACTCATGTGAGCACTTCTGTGATCTTACTGAAGACACATTCTATCATTTTGATCTAGACCATCTTGATTGGAAACTGTTACAGCAACAGAGGGCTTTGAATGAATCCTTTGTTTATTTTTGGCAGCGCTTCCGTGACTTGCAGTTTCAAGCTCCGAGGAGCTAGATGAAATTTGCTTATCTCTGGGACCAGTTTGAGTATTGCCTTAAGAAATTTTCCCATCCCAAGAGAATGTTTGAGATCAAGCCTCGCTCAACCTTCTTCATTGATGGAGCTGCGCAATCTCAAGTGGGATTAGGCACTGTCTTAGCTGACTGTCTGCCTCCCTCTCATTCAACAACTCCACCATTTCCCAGTGATGCTGAGGGTCATGCTTGTACACCTATTCATCCTTCACACTCTCCCAACATCACTCCACTCAATTTTCGCACAGATTTGGTTGTGAGTCCTTCGAGTTCTCATATGCATTCTTTTCTTCGACCTTCGTCTTCACACCTGGTTGTTTCTCTGAATGATGCTTTCTTGTGTTTGTCCATTTCGGACTCTTCACTTGTTGTGAATAAGGAACAATCCACTAATGGAGTTGGTCTTGGACAACCAAGATGCGCTGTCATTCATGAAGAGTATGAGTGGGAGCTTGAGTATCAACACTCGGCGAAGGATGAATCCCTTCCATCTGATCCCCCTCTGTTCTTTCCTAACATCATTAGTGAACTTGCCATCTATGATTTTGCATGTGTGTCTTCATCCACGTATGCACCCATTGTTGATCTTTCGTAGGACACACCTTATGTTGGCCAATCATCCAACAACGAAGAGGACCAATCATTCATTGAAAACCCATTTGATCCTTCATCTTCTCTTTCCAGAAATGCAAAGGGTGAACATATTTCCTTATCATCTACCCCTCCATGTGATTCATCAAATCATGAGGATGCCGGCCAACTTCTTGAATTTTATGATCTTGGTTGTTGTGATGTCTTCACCTAATCATCCGATCACGATGTTGATTCAATCATTGTTAATCCATTTGAACCACTGGTATACGAAGATCCATCTATCAACGAAGTCAAAACCCCACAGGCCGTCGAGGCACTTTAGCCTGAGTTGATGGTTATGTCAAGCCCTCACTGTCCTGAGGTTGGTTTCGCTTTCGATCAGAAAATTGTTCAAACACTCAAGGCTCCTCATCACTCATATGTATACACTCAAGACCAATCTAACACTTAGATTTTACTTCCTCCACTCAAACTACACGATCCCATTGCTCATGCATTGGAGGAGTCTTACATTGCAAGAACTCATGCACGACGGGAGTTATCTTTGTTTCTTTCATTTGCTTGCATGCCACAATCAAGAATGTGCTTATGCTTCAAAGTTTCACGTAGTGTCACACAACACCATCATAAGTCCGCGCACTGCCCATCATGCACATGCACTCACTTATCTCCCATGGGCACTTTGAATCACGAAGTGTTGTTGTCTTCATTGTTATATCTTTCTTGCTTGCTGGTTTTCACAACTGGGTTGCTCGCGAACCAAGCCTTCACCAACATGAGTCTAACAATGCGCCGGTGGTTGCATTAGAAGTATCACTTCACATGATTGGGCCCATGTACTGCTAGTGTAGGATAGGAGTAGTGTTTGCTTTTAGTTGTTTGCTTTCACACTTGTTTGCTTACATGCTTTGTTTTCTTGTTTGTTTACTTCCTTGTTTGCTTACTTTCTTTTCTTTCACTTTCGCTTCTGCTTTTGCTTTGCTTTGATGTTTTTTAGTTCGTTTGTTTCATTCATAGGTTAGTCTTGCATGAAACCATGTATGACTCTTGAAGCAAGCTTTTTAAAGTACAAGAGGGCTTGTACAACTATCACTACTTGGTTATTTGTCATCTTGCCTCTGTATGATGAGCTTGTTACTTTTAGTCCATGATACATTGAAGGGAAATACGTATTGTTCAAAGTGAACCTTGGTGTAAACACAATGCTTGCATGCTAACTAGTGTCACCTTCTCTAGTTGATTTTTTTTGGGTTAACCTTTGTTAGTTCAGTCAAGTAGAGTAAGGTAAGGGGGAAAACCTTAACAAGCACATTAGAGATACAATAAACTACTTCTCTATTGGGACAACCTCTTTTTCTCTCAATAAGTTGGGATCCCTCTTCCACCTCTGAAATGAATAAGTGCTATGCACAGTGAAAATAAAAAAAAATAAAAATGAAAAGTCAAAAATTCAAAATGAAAAATGAATAAGGTGAAAGAAGAGAAAGGCTTCCTGCACAGGGAGGTGATGCAGGTAACTCTGCCAGGGTACTGACTAAGCTCACTGGCAGCAGAGCCATGCTTGTGTTCCTATGTGACTCCACTGGGGTGTTGTCCAGGCCTGCTAGAAGTGGAACAACACCATAGGTGAAACTAAGACTCTGACGACTATACTGCTTGTGCACCTATATACCCCTTAACCCCAATCGAAACAACTGTGTTGCCTTGGCTTGGAATGTGTGTCAATCGACCAAGAGTCTGGCAGATGCTACATCTTACAATCAAGCTAGTGCAAAGCCAAGATGAGCTGAGAGTTGAACAATACTTCCAGAGGTGTTAGACTTGCTTTTCACGAACAAGGTCCATTCAGAGAGATGGAGTTCTACCAGTGTGTCGCCAAGTGTTGTAGCAGCTACAACCACCCTCCAAAATTTTTCCTTAACCTGTTTTGGAGCCTCCCTACCAACCTTCACAACAACTTGCCTTGCTTCATCAAGTCCTCAAGCTTCAATGTATTTCTTGCTCAAAGGCAGCCCGTCGATCACAGTTTGATCTCTTCCCTTCACAGGTTGCTCACCCGGACCTGGTCCAGTTGTAGGCTGTGTAGTTTCCCCTTGAAAATTGCACATTTCTAGAGGGAAACCAACCTTCCCTCCAAGAATTGCGCAATCGTCTCTGATAGCTTGCTGGGCTCAAGGATTGTGAAATCCTGCCAGCCAACCCTCTCAGCAGGATTTGCGTATATTTTCCCAGCAACAAGATGTTCAGCCTAGGATTTGCACAAATCTAGGTAGCCATCAATTGTTCTGCCCATAAATTGTGCAAATCTCCTCGGAAGCCAGCCCTGCTCCCATCTAGAAATGCCCATTTTTCTCCAGCAGTTGAGCAGTCGCTTGCATGTGCAGTTGAGTTGACTGGTCCCCTCCGGGACAGAGAAAAATAGACTTGCATGCATAGGTTGCTTCTCCCAAGGGAACATGCAAAGGCATCCATTATCTCAGGGATCTATGTTTAGCAGTTGGAGGTTACATGCGAGGAGCAATTCAGAAACCTCCCACCAAGTGTCGTTTCCCCTATATTTGTGGCATGCGCGTCACAACCTCGATGTTATAAAAACCCATCAGCTAGAAACTGTAGAGGTCATTCCTCACATAAACATTACAACTCTGACATCCCACATCAGTAGGAGCAGTCGGCACATTCATCTTAGCTGTTTTGGGATAAGCCCACTTCCCATGCCTTGTGTTGCATTTTTTTCACTTTTTGGCTTTTCGCTTGTATGAGTACCTTTTGCTTGATTTATTTGAACACTTGCTTTCATTTACATGTATACTAGCTTGTTCTAGCTCTGTTTCAGTTTTCGTTTCTATCTCACTGTTGTCACATGCATGAAACTGTTTTGCACAGACGTTTGCCCAACCGACGAACTGCCTCACCCACATGCATGTTGATCTATTTTCTGAATATTTCATTCACGTTTTGCATGCACTGTTAAGAACTTTTACTATCATTTAGTGTTGCCATGCATTCATTGACTTACTTGCTTTTAGTTTCCCATCAATGAGTCAGGCCAACCTTGGCCCAGGTTCTGCCTTCACCAACGCTGCATTACGCAATTTGGGAAAGGAAGACTCACCTTCCTCTCCAGATTTGCACATTCCTACCCAACACTGGACTCCAGGACTGTTTTGCACGTTTCTGGGGGATAGTAGCTACCTAGCCCAAGAAATTGCGCAAATTTGTCCCTGGGCCAGCAGTCCCTCCCAGCTGGAATTGTGCATTGCACAATCCCAGCAATCAGCAGCCAGACCAGACTGTGCATTGTACAGTTCCAGTAGTCAGTCAGTCTCCCAAAAACCCAGACTGTGCCTTGTGCAGTCTTGGTAGTGGGTCTCCCAACCTCCTAGCCGAAATTGTGCAACCTTCATGATCATTCACCCAGGTATGTTGCAAGTCAGTTCTCATGTTCATTTTTGTTTTTGACCGACAAATTGCTTGCTTTGAGTGTTTCCATGTCTCTAGGTATCATAGGTGTTCATCTACCTCTCAGTAGTACATGTACAATGGTTTCCAAGAGAGGAGACGAAATCACCATTTAGAGCATTCTTGGGGATGCAGTTGCTCAAGTTTCCATGGGCTTGCCTACTCACCTTCCTCCCTAGATTTGTTCCTTCTTGCCCAACACTGGACTCCAAGATTGTTTTGTTGGCTACTTGGCCAAAGAAATTACGCAAATTTGTCCTTGGGACAACAATCCTTCCTAGGTGGAATTTTGCATTGCGCAATCCCAACTGTCAGCAGCTAGACTGGACTATGCATTGCACAATTTCAACAGTCAATCAGCCTCCCAACAGCCCGGACTATGCCTTGTGCAGTCTTGGCAGTTGGTCTCCCGACCTCCCAGTCGAAATTGCGCAACCTTCATGATCATTCACCCAGGTATGTTGCAAGTCAGTTCTCATGTTCATTTTGGTTTTTGATTGACATATTGCTTGCTATGAGTGTTGCCATGTTTCCAGGTATCACAGGTTTTCATCCGCCTTTCAGCAGTATAGGTACAATGGTTTCCAAGAGAGCAGAGATGAAGACACCCTTCAGAGCATGCTTGGGGATGCAGTCGATCAAGTGTCCATGGGCTTACCTACTCACAAAGACATCAAGTTATTCATGAACAAGGACATCAAGAAGCAGCCATAGCGAGCAACATCATGAAAAATAGCTGAAGGCAACATACCGAATGCAGCGAATGCAAGGAATGTAGCGGACACAATGAACGCAACGAATTCAAGAGGAAGGTTGTTGACAACACAGAGGCAGAACAAGGTTGCAAGCTCAAGTAGGTCCATTGATGATGAAAGAAACTTTCATGACTCTAGCTATGGAGTGACGGCACGACGTGAAGATCGCGCTAAGGCAAAAGATGTAACAAAGAAGGAGTTGCATGTGCTGAAGTAGCAACTCAACAAGAACACGGAGTTGCACACATAGACGAATGAGTTATAGCAGGATCAGGAACAACAGTGGGCGCAATGTGCACTCACAGATGAAACTGCACCTGGACAAGTTAAAGATCCATCCCAACAGCTAACACAGAGTAGACATGGTGAGCAGTGTGGTTGATTGCATGCAAGGGATTCAGGACCATGCATGTCATTATGCGCACACATGTAATCCAACCCATTCAACACACTCACCAAGGCGTAGATAAGAAGCAAGTCCATCTAGAGCCGAATGGGTACTTCGGCAAGTTGATGCGCATGACCATGAACACACACTTGAAGATCAACATGGACACTGTGCATCAGTGTGCTTCCGGTTCAACCGCACCCAAGAATACCATGTGCATGTTAGAAGATGAGTTGGATGAAGGGGCCAAACCAATGCACCGGTTGCAATGGAAGCAAGAGTTCGCTTCAGTAAGATGTCACCATGAGGTGCATGCACACCATCATGGATGACCAAGCTTGGCATCAGCTCACCAGCTTCACCATCGCAAGCATGTCAAAAAGTTGGTCTCACCATAGCGGACCGAGTGTCAATGATGTATTGCAAGGCTTGCTCAAGCCATGTTGTCTCACATGAGTACATGTGCATTGTAATGTTGAGTCATGTCAAGTGTATGTCAAGTGTCAACAGTTGGATGTAATAGTCATAGAGTAGGTGAAGAGTGATGAGGGTAGTTGAATTGTCACAAAGGGGAATGTAAAGGGTCACCCCACCCTTTGTTATAAATAGTCCCTCATAACTCATTGTATAGGCTTTTGGTCAGCCAAGCTTCTACTAAGACTATCTTGAAGAAGGCTTGGACAGTGTTGTAACGTGCCTTGGCTTCTCCACTACACGGAGCTAGTACATCTCTTTAGAGGAGTAGGCGGATGTGGCTGTAATGTTCCACTATTGGGACTAGAAGGTTTACATGGTGTATTGTATGATAGTGACTTACACTTCTTTAATAATAAGAGCCAACACTTTTTCATGCATATGTTGTTATTGTAGATGGATTGTTCTGGTTGCCTTAATGATATATGTCGTTTAACTTACGTACTTGTATATGAATTGATTTGTATGAAATTATATGAATCTTGTTGTTAATGCGTTGCATATGTTGTTAATGTTGTCACCGTCTGTGTCGACTGCTCTACCAGACATCAGACAAACTTTTCTCATGAAACTTTCTATCTCAACCGTCACTCTCATCTGAGACTGATTCGTGAGTGTTGTTCATGTTATCTTACCTTGTATGTTGTGACTGCCGCATCCGAGTGGACTTATGTGCGGGAAGCTGTGCATGTCCTTTGTGTGGTATGTTCCTAGATGATTTGGGACTAATCCCTTTCAACTTGGAACTCACCTTCACCTTCCTCTCCCTTCAAAGTGTTGGAAACTCTCGTACACATTTCGTGACTCTCCACATCAGTCACACCCTTGTTATTGATAGAGTTATCTTACTTGCTTCTGTGTGACATCACAATCAAGGCATTACCTTACAATCCACTGTTGGGACTCCTACACCAAATGACCTGAGGTCTAGTTGGAACTTCTTATGGGGGAGATCCCATTGACATGTTGGCAGGTCCAGCACCGTCAACATGACCTTACCCGGATCCAAAACCTTTTGGCAATCCAAAGCTCAACCAAGAAAGAATCCCATCACACCATGACTATTTGGAAATGGTAAGACAAGGCTAAAACTACTTTTGAAACCCAAAAAACCCCATGCCAATGATAACAAATGATCCAAATACACATTCACATACCATGCATGCCAAAACAAGCTAGGAAATCATATATATGCCCTGCTACCTGCAAGTATTCCCGGTGAAGCTACTTGATCCAACCTTTCCTTTCTTTAGCCTTACTTTCCTTGGCTTTCCTTATCCTTCCTTTTATTTCCTTGTCCTTCCTTTGGTTGCTTGTTTTCCTTCTCCTCTTTGAAACCAATTCTGAAACTGAACTGACAAAAGGCCCCATGCTATAATGTCTTTTATTATTGATGCCTCTAATTTCTTCATTTTCCCTCTATTTTCCTTCAATTTCCTCCTCACATGCACTTGTGACCTTTCACCTTCATTTTCTCCCATTTTCATTTATTTTCATAATTAAAATACCAATAATTCCTTTTGCCTTTTCAAAGCCTTTTCCAATTTCCCCTTAGCCATAATACACAACAAGTGATGCCCACTAGGATACTTCACCCAAAATTTAGCTTGGAATAAGTGTCCCATGACCTTGGTCTTATTTTTCCTTTATTAACTTTATTACATGAACTTTTAACCCCAGGCTGCTACAAGATGGTTGTGCATGTGCAGAGGTTATGCAGAGAACAAATGCATGTGCAGAATCTGTGTGGAATGAGGGAAGCGCAGAGGGGTGATTTAGTTGTAATGAATTTTGATATTAGTTTTATTATTAATAGATTTTTTTGGATGCGAATAAGCATACATGAAAGCTTCAAATATTTTTTCACACAATGGACTTTTCTATTCATAGGTATCTTTGCGGTTTCACATATATGCATTTGTGTTATGTTCAAAGTGTACAAAAATCATGTTTCTAGATTTGATGTTTTCGTGCTTATGTAGTTTTCTGAATGTGTGAGAAGATGTGTACTCGGTGAATTAAATGTTGAGGTGGCTTGTAATTATCTGCAACTTTGTTTTCTATTAATTATAGGACAAACATCGAGACGATGAAAAATTTGGATGACAGTTTTATCTTTGTAGCATGTTTCAAACACAAAATAGTGGCAGGTGGTGATTTCTAGGGAAACGAGACTGAAAATATTTGAAATAGCTAGTATAGTAAGAGGAAAAACACTATTTGTAGTGATATACAAAACAATGGTGCATGTAGCATTTTATCTTTGCAAATTGCATTTAAGATCTTGGAGTATAGTCTGAGCTTCTGAAGCCTTATATAAACTATTATTTGTAAATTTGAGCTTGGACGATAACTATAGTGCAAGGATACAAAAGCTGTACAATATTACAAGCTTCTATAACTATTTTCTTGCTTGCTTTTGGAAATGGTGTGAGATTTTGGATCGTTAAGATTTTCTCTATAATACTCTGCAATATTATATAAACATTGGTTTACTTTACGACACTGCGAGAAATGAGTGTGTCAAGTTATTCATAAATCAAATTTGGTTCGATTTTACAAAGTAGTGGGGAGTAGTTGTGAAGTCGATTCGTTGTATAAGGTAATATTTCTATTTAATGGTATTATTGATAGTTTTATGAGTTTTAACTTCAGTAATTATATTATTTTCACTATTTAAAAAAACAAAGAGTTTAAAATTAAATGCATCTATGTGGAATAAGGTCTGCATTGCATCGTCAATTAATGTCATATTTTGTGAGAAATATGTGTCAGGTTATTCATAAATAAAAATGGTTCTATTTTACAAAGTAGTGGTACTAGTTGTCAAGTTCATTTGTTGTAGAGAGTAGCTGAATAAGGTTACAAAATTTCCCGGAGAGTTATTTTTTGCCAGAATCTGGCAATTTGATTTAGAACCATCAAAAACTCCGTGGACACCCAAAATATTGAAGCCTAATAGCTGTAACCCAGATTTCCCAAAATTTATGTGGGATTTTAGCAAAAATCATGGCATAATTTCCACTATTTTTTGGGTGAATTTTTGGTCTCTTTAGATTACTATATATGTCTTTCGCACTTTCTATTTGTATTTTTTATTGATGGCATTCTCTATGGAGGATAATATTCCACGTAGATAACAAAATTATCCCTGGGATTCGATGGGAAAAATTTGAATAAATCGAATGTTGAAAGTATTTAAATAATTTAAAAAAAAATTATGAATCTTGTCAGCTGTTACGAGAATCTTTAAAAAAGTTTTTGGTTAGAATGCGACATTGTTGATAGCTTTTCAAGTATTCAAAATTGATTGGAAAAACAAAGGAAGTTCAGGCTTGTTGCTGAAAAAATATGGTAGTGACTTTTTGTAATTCGAGGTTACAATTGTCAATTTTCATCATCTTGGGTGTCAATGACAAATGTTAACAAAAAAAACACAATGAAAAAAAACCATTAAAAAAAAAAAAATGATTTGTAATGATTTTTGGTGCTCTTGGAAATTTGGCAATGGGGTCTTTGATGGTGCTGAATCCATTTCCACTATTACAAAAAATGATCAGGTTAAACAATAGGTTTTGGATGCGTATAAGAAGTTACCATTTATCACAAAGTTTCTGTTGCTTAGGGTGTGTATGTCAATGATCTTGAAGCAAGAGCAAAGTGCATAGTAAATGCAGAAGATTCTTTTGGAATTTTGATTTTTTATCCTATTACTATCAGTGAAACTTGGTTTTTCTATATTTAATTTCTATTTACTTATAGTGCCATCTATAATGGTTTTGCACATGATTAATAATAACAGTCAATGTTTGTGGAGAAAATTGGGAATTGTATAGTGGAATGAGATTTGAATACATCATTCATTGACATAGTTATTTTTTTTCCTCCGTTGCAAAGGAATAATGGGTAGCAGATGAGGGAAAGAGGATATTTGCAATTATACAGTTAACTCACTTGCTACGATAGAAGATATATTTGAATGGTCAAGGAATTATGAGCGATATGTGAATCTATCAATGAAAGTAAAAATAGATGAAAATATTTGGAGCATCGGATTGGAAAATGTTGGGTGTGTTCCAAAGGTCTTTAATTTCAAAGAAATTGTTTATCTCTGTGCATATAATTTTGATTTCAGAAAGAGGGAAATTAAGATGGGAGTGATAAAGGTTTCTCTGAATCCCAATTTATTCATATTTTTATTCAAGTTACTAGAACCGAACAAGCATTTAGAATTGTCCGCTATAGATAGTTTCATGGAGGCAGAAGGGCGCAAAATTAACATTGTACAAGAATTCATTTCTACAAGTTATGAGGTTCCTTCTAATATTTCTCTTGTAGATATTTCTTTGTTTAGGAAACCATTTAGGGATTTATATTGGATGTTTTCTAGTTCAGTAGGGCTAAAAAGTACATCACATGTTCCAAAATGCATTTTCTATGTGCTTTACAAGACATACACAAATAATTGTATGTTCAGTTTTGCTTGTGCCATTTCAAATGAATTAGATTTTCACTTACATAGATTATCCAAGAAGAATGGGTTCTTTATAATGTCATATCTGATAACCCTTCTTGTGTCAAGGCATGTGTTTGACGAGTTGACCTTTAATCCTATATTCAAGTTTCCTGAGGAACCAATGCAGTTCTGGTATCCTATATTGTGGAAGCATGAAGATTATTTAAATTTTTGATTAATTTAGGATGTGTTTGTGAGACAAGTGTATAACATGGTAACTATAGAAGAGCCTCCTTGAATAACCGCAGAGGCTGAGGATTTCTTACTTCACAAGGGGGAATTTGAGGAAAGAGAAAGTAATATAGTTATATGAATTTATGGTTTGGAAGAAAGGCCATTACTTTTGCCAATATTTGTTTTAGTAGGTATTTTGTTGTTGAAGTATGTAGGCAATATCATCATTGGCTACCTATATTTGAACATAAAAAGAAGAGACAATTGATTTCTTTTCCATTTATTGTTGAAAAAATGACTATGAATAATATGTCTCATGCTGTCGTTGTTGCAAAGTCTTTGGATGCTTTCAACATAAGTGAAGCTGAAGCTATTAAATGCTTTGAGAGAGGAAGAATTTTCATGGACCACCGTGATTATATGAGATACAAGAACTTGTTTTTGAGAAGTAGAGAGAAGGGTGAGCAAAGTCACAATCTTGATAAAAAAATTATAGTAGATGTTGGACAAGTTGCTGAAAAAGAGATCATCGTGATGGGAAAAATACCTAAGCAAAGAGGCACAAACCATGTGGGGAAATCTCAATATTTCACATGTAGTACTAGTGCAACTTCATCTACTAGAAAAAAACGAAAAGTAAGTACTAGAAGTGAAAAACTAGTTATCAATAGGCTATCAGGTGGTGAGGCTGATGAAGGGCATCCTTGTAGAGTAACTCCATAAAGAGTGAATAATGTTGAATCATTTAGATCCAATAGTGTGCTTGAAGCAGAGAGTATTGAAGAAACAATGGTCATGGAAGTTGATAATGTTGTACTACCTGATTGGGTTAGTGCTTCTTTGCAAGAAAATCAAAGAATAATGGAGGAAATTGCTAAAGAGGACATTTGTTTCGATGAGTGTTTTGTCACGTTGCAGGATCAAAATTATGACAGGGGTGGTAAGAGATTGAAAGAATACAACTTTTAGACATAAAGTTTATCAATAAGACAAAATTTAATGTTGATCTATCTTCGGTTGCAATGCCTGGGTTGATGAAATTGCATGAAGATGGTGGTGAAGTGCTTGCAGATTTTGTTGGTCAATGACAAGAAGAAAATCAAAAGCTGAAGGAAAAAATAAAAGAGGTAGAAAATGCTCTGAGCGTTGGTCCTTTAGTAAAGACTCCATTGGTGATACCTGGAAGATCTAATAGGTTTGAGAAACTTGTCAATCTTCTGAGTGCAGTGAAATCATATATCATTAATAATATATCTGAAAGATTATGGATCATTGAATCTGCATGGCAAGTTTCTTTTGATATTCGACATTTAAATAAGAGAACAAGGTCTTTTGTTGAATTGGTCAAAAGTGAGTTGGAGGGAGACAAGGAATTCATGGATAGTGACCTATTAAATTTTGGTCAGAAGCTTGATTCACTATTTGAACTAGAAAGAGATAAACAAGGACTGCTTGATGTTGATTAGATGAGGTAGATCAAGGCTGCATGGTATGGGAAAATCAGAACATTGGAAGAGATTATTTTTGAGTGTGGAAACATAGAAAATTGAAGAGAATATGTGTATGTCAAGGAGGTAGTGATTATTTATAATTTACATGGTCACTTTATGACATATGAATCTGGATTAATTGTAAAGGAGAAGCTGACGGTTGATTTGGAGAAATTGAAACAATCGTAGTAAACAAAGATGATGGTATAACTAATTTTAGTGCAGAGGAAATTAGAAAATGGCTAATTACTTTTGTTGTTGTTAACAGAGAGTACTCTGCCTTAGTTTTGCAATTGTAACAAGAAGCAAAATAAATTGAGGAGGAGATATTCAATGAATGTGTTAAGCAGGACATTACCATTGCTCCAATGAAAGAATTCATCGAAGCTAAAGTGAAGAAATTCATTGCAGGAAGCCTGATTGCGAGAGATAGTTGAGAGTTAAAGAATAGCAAACTCTAATTTTGCATATTGTAAGTGTTTTAATGCATTGGAACATTTGTTTTTGCTGTAAAAGAATTTTATTGTTTAGATCTTATGTATGTGTTATGGTGGAAAATTATAATTCCTTAATGTAGTTCCTTGTTATTTGTTGCAGATGACTTTTGGAGATTGCAGTTGACAGGATTGCAGTCACAGCTGTCATTGGGACACCTTTGTGATTGAAATAATGACATTTTCATAAGTTCTTTATGCAACAGAGCCTATTACCTAGACCATGGATTTGTGATCATAACTTATTTGAATTCCACTTACTGTTTTTTCTATGTTTGCTAATTATCTAAACAATTGTGAGATAATGTCTAGCATGGGATGTTGTATGGACCTGAGTCCTCGAACTTTATACAGAAAACAATAATTGAACAAATTTTTACCAATATTTGATTTGTGTTTTTATATATTATCTAGTGTTTTGTAATGAATAATAATTAAAATTCATTTCTGTTTACTCTATTCTAATACTGAAAAATTATTACTAGTTATTTCAATAATTTTTAGATTATGTTTTACATGTGAAGTTGTATCTATTGCATCTGTTGTCATTAGCATTTGAATTTGAATACAATTCACTATATTGATAAATATTGAGGGTTGTTGGGCTAGAAAGTGTTACTATTCTATTGCAGTCGTCTTTATTTATGAACGCATGTATAAAAGATAAAATCACACACATCAATGTTTTATTGTACATAGTTTTCATTCTATCGAAATTAGGATAATAGTTTCCATGATGCAAGGGAAATTGCTTAGTGTGAAAGCTGTGCACAACAACATATGATCATAATAATAAATCATAACAATGATACATTGAACTATGAGATCTATTTTTTCGAAGCATTATGAAAAGGTTGCATATCTTCATTTTGCAATGGTCAATTGTAAACTTGTTTTTGTAAGTGATATTCTCATAGACATATACAATTTGTTTGCTTAAAGAAAATAAGTTTTTAAATAAGACCTATTGAACATAGAAACATGTTTTATTGTGGGAATCTTTTTGTTGTGTGAAGCCCATATGAAAGCTTATGTTTCAAGTCATAAAAGTTACAATAGTTAATTGTAAATGAGTATTTATTAAATGTACTAGATACATAACTAGTTGTGCGAAAGTGGTTATGCACATGCGGAGGCTTTGCAAGGAACAAATGCATTTGTGGAATTAAGTATTTATATAACTCATGCTATATATATAAACTTGTTTCAGTATGGGATTTATTAATTAAATGACATTATTTTATAATAAATTTTACCAATTGCAAAAAAACAATAAACAATAGTAATGTTATAGCTAAAGTTTTGATGGTAATTGTAATCAATGCAGGAGGCATATACTGCATATAGAAAAGAGGTAGAATTACAAAATTGCATTATGTAGAAGTGAAAGAAAGGAGAAGCAAAAGAAACAAAAAAAAAAAAAAACACTTTCATTATGCAAAGTGCAGCTTCACCATTTTCGTAGGCGGTATAATCACATTAATGTTTCGATACCCATTTGTCGAAATAAACAAATCGACATGTAATTGGAAACGTAAATTCTATTACCTCTACACCGACATTGATATAGTAGTGGATGTGATTGTTGACAACCTGCAAGCTAGCTGTCATTATTAGAAAATATTCACATTTAATTTGTTTCGTACATGGAGTAACTAATTTCCAAATTTCAAGATTTGTTTTTTAAACTATTTGTGCTATTTCTTGGCAATGTCTGATTTGTTGTTTTTTAATTGCTATTTATTTCATAAAACACATTTCACATGTAGGAAACAGAGAATTTAGCACTATAAATAATTACTCCGGTAGCGGAAATATTTCAGTTTGACAAATGTAATCCAATTTCCAAAAAACAATATGCCCGATTTTCTAAAAATTGTGTTAGAATTTCTATTGTTTTCTGGCCAAAATTGTGGCAGGTTTAGATTAAGATATTTATTTCTGCTATTTGTTGTAAATGTAAATTTTGCTATACTGAGTTGTTATATATTGGAAATCTCCTATAGAAGGGATTTCACAGACATAGTAGTAACGAGTGGTGCTTGTTTAGCATATCGTTGATCTATACCTATAATGCATTGAAAGCATTGCTGGTTGACAAAAAAATTTCAAAGTTTGCTGCAAAAATGGCTTCCAGGGGAAGGGAAGAAGCTATCTACATTAATACTAATAATTCACATGCATTTATTGATCAGAGCTTTTAATGGTCGATTACATATGAGAAATATGTGAAACTGTCTGTGCAGGAGAAGAACAATGATAACATTTGGTCCACCAGAATAACGAATGTTGCATGCATTCCAGAGGTATTTGATTTCAATGAAATAGTTTATTTATGCACAGATAAGTTTGATTTGGCATTAGGGGAATTGTGAGCTCTAAAATGGGCGATGCAGGATCATCCAGCTCAGGGAGGTCATGGCTAGGAGTTTGTCTCTTCTAACAGTTTGAGTTTTGTTAGTTTTCATTTTCATTTACATTTCTAGGAATGGCTGTCTCAGCCACTGTTAGTGTTTGTTTACGTCTTCTTTTTAATTTTTAGTTTCCTTTAAAATTTGCTTTTAGTTTACAAATCAAGAAAATACAGTTATTCAAAGACAACTTAATGTAACTACTGGCAGTTTGATAACTGTCCAGTGTTCTCTACAAAACAAAAAAAGGAAACGACTGTTGTAATCTTTTGACCATCATAGAACTGAATGAAGAAAATGCATAGAAGCATTCTGAAGAACAAACATATCTGGATCCATTCATATTACAGCTTTAGCATCTTTTCTACAAAATACCATTAAATTCATTTTCTTTTCCATAAGCATAATGATGACAAATAGTTAACAGTAAGCACCGAAGCGAGGAGAGCCCCCAAACAAGCCAGCAGCATAAACAGAGCGAGCTTACGAGAGAAACGAGAAAGCTAGTGTCGAAGGAATACCCAAGAAAACAAAGCTACAGGTACAGAAACAAACACATAACCATTTTCTTTTGCAAATTTTAAACAATCGAAACTACTGTATACATATATATATATATATATATATATATATATATATATATATATATATATATATATATATATATATAGATGTCAAAGCTGAGAATCCACAGTTCACTGTTTAGAGACCAGCAAATTAAACAGAGTTGACAGTACAAAACAAAAACACCGCGAGGTCACCACAGGACCGCATCTCTACATACATAATTATAACAGCAGAACCATAAATATACAGTGGAGCCACAGGCACAGTGAGGCCAAGAAACAGCAGAGCCGAACCCAAACTACAACGACAGATTCATAAAACCCTATGAACAACAAAAACCCTCCAGAAGTCAAACAGGAAAACACTAAGGAATGACCCTACCCAGTTTAGGTGTAGGAGACATGGCGTGAGGATGACGGATGAAGCCCTGTTGCTCACCTGCATTGGCCAACAAGCAGGCCATTAGAACCGAAGAATAAAACCACAGTTACAGGAACAAAACAAAAAGCAGAGGAAAGGGTTAATAAGAGACTCACCGAGGGAGAGTCGAGCCCATGAGAACCAGAAGAGAAGCCCCAGATTAAGGTTATGGCCACAGAGGTGCTTGCTACCCACAAAGAGCATAGACTGTCAGCAATGGAGGAAAACAAAGTAGAAAAGACTAGCATGGAGTGAGGACTTACCTTTCGGATGACTGCTGAGTGAGAGAAAAAGCCGAGCCACTCCACAACTGCAACCTATGTCAAAAAAAGAACCAAATAAACAATCAAACTATGAAGCAAGTGCATTGAGGACAGTAGTGTATAACCAAAGCTGCAACTGGAAACATAACTAGAACCAAGTGAAACTGACAACAGAGACCGATACCAAGGGTTCCAGACCCAGAGCCTCAAAACTAAGCATGGGATAGGAGGCATTGACAGCATATACAGGTGGAAACCCTCGCAGAGTTGCCTAAGCACAGTGAAATGAAACCCCAGCAAAGTGAACAGAGCAAACCCTCATTTCACGAAATTGTAGACCTTGCAAGAAGAATAGTGAAATAACAATGCAATGAACCAGTTTTGGGTTTTGGAGAATAGTAAGAGTGGGAAGGAATGAGCCCCAAGGCCAGGACACATGTCCTCATCACCATAAAACCATAGTATAATACCATAAAGGTCAACCAACCGCATAATTAATACAAATCAATCAACAATTAAATTATTAGCTTGCAGATATAAAGGGCTGGTCCCATCAAATTTTGGTATCAGAGTAGGTTTAGTTAACTGTTTTTCTTTATAAAATGGAAGTTGGAAGAAGAGGTCGTGGCAGAGCTATTCGAAGAGTAGTAGATGAAGGATTGAGGGAAGAGATTAGGATCCTGAATGCCTGTTTGGCGGCAGTAGAAGTAGGAAGGAGAAGGGATCTGGAAGTAGGGGACGACAGTGAAGAAGAAGTTGTAGTTACAACAGATGGATCAGATGAAGAAGGACCTGAAATCAAATTGTTAAGGTCAATCTTGTTGGCTAGTAGTAAGCCAAAGCCTGAAATTCTGAACTATGATGGCAGTTTGTCCACAGAAGTGCTGTTGGACTGGATTAGTGAGTTAGACAAATATTTTGAATGTGAGGAGGTCAGCGAAGATAGGAGAGTTAAATTCGCTGCCACCAAGCTGAAAGGACACGTGGCCTTATGGTGGGACAGTGTCCAAGCAGAGAGGAGAATATTGAATAAGTTACCCATTAAAAAGTGGACCAGAATGGTCGCCAAGATGAAGGGTAAGTTTTTGCCCAAAGATTACCAGATTGCTTTGTATCGGCAGGTGCAGAATTTGAAGTAGAGAGGAATGATGGTGAAAGAATATACTGAAGAATTCTATCAGGTGAATTTGAGAGCTGGTTATACTAAAGACACCTCAGAAAAGAAAGCAAGGTTTTTGAATGGCCTAAGGCTGGAGATATTGGACGAGATAAGTATTCTTTCTCCAAAAACCATAGAGGAAGCATACCAGAGTGCCTTAAAGGCAGAAGAAAAGATCGCAAGAAAGCAGAATTCCAGGAGAGGATGAGGAACTGGCAGAGGAAGAACTGCCAACAACAGTGAAGAGGGCAGTAGTTCAAAGACCTCAGGGATAGCAGAAAAGGAAGGTAGCACTAGGGGAGGAAGGCCATACCAGAGAGGAAGGGGAAATGGCAGGGGCAGAGGAGCTGCCTACCAGTGTTACAAGTGCCACAAGTGGGGGCACAGGTCCTTTGAGTGTCCTGAAGGAGAACAGGTTGGTCAAAGAGGAGCATATGTTGCTTAGATAGAGGAAGCAGAGGCACTGCCTCAAGAGGTAGAGAATGTACTGGAGATAGGAGAGGCCTTAGTCTTGAACAAGGTACTGCTGAAACCGGCAAAGGAAACAGCTGAACAAACCCAAAGAAAGGCATTGTTCCAGACTGTATGCAAGTCACATGGCAAATGCTGGAAACTGATTATAGACAGTGGAAGCACTGATAATCTGGTTGCAACAGAGATGGTGGAGAAATTGGGTTTGAAAAGGTTGAAGCACCCAACTCCCTATAAGGTGTCTTGGTTACAGAAGGGTCACCAACTACTAGTTGATGAGCAGTGTGAGGTGGAGTTCCATATTGGCAAGTATAGGGACAAAGTGATTTGTGACATCATGCCCATGGACGTGTGTCATATTCTGCTAGGTAGACCATGGTAGTATGACCGAAAAGTTGTTCATGATGGGAAAACAAACTGTTACAAGTTTGTCAAGGATGGGATTAAGCATACGCTAGTACCCATCAAGGAAGAAGAAACAACAGAGACTAGTGGGACAAAAGTATTGCTGGTGGGTGAAAAATAATTTCTAAAATAGATTGAAGATGACAAGGTAAAGTATGTTGTTGTAAGGAGACCAAGAGCAATGCTGTTGCACACTGAAATTTCTGACTTACTTGAAGAAATCCAGGAAATGTTGCAGGAATTCAGCGACATTGTGGTGGATGATTTACTGGATAAATTACCACCAAAGCGGAGTATCAGTCATCACATAGATTTCATCCTTGGAGCTAGTGTACCGAATAAAGCTGCTTACCGGATAAGTCCCAAGGACAATGAAGAGATTAGGAAGTAGGTACAGGAATTGTTGGAAAAAGGCTTGATACAAGAAAGTTTAAGTCCCTGTGTCGTTCCGACAATTTTAGCTCCCAAGAAAGGAGGCGAGTGGCGGATGTGTACAGATTCACGAGAAATAAATAAAATTATTATCAGATACAGGTTTCCATTGCCACAAATGGATGACATGATAGACTGCTTGAGCGGGGAAACATATTTTTCGAAGATAAATCTGAAGAGTGGATACCACCAAATTAGAATTAGAGAAGGGGATGAATGGAAAAAAGTTTTCAAAACAAATGAAGGGCTGTATGAATGGCTGGTGATGCCATTTGGGTTGAGTAATGCCCCTAGTAATTTCATGCGCCTGATGAATGAGATGTTGAAGGAGTTTATTGGGAAATTTTTGATTGTGTATCTTAACGATATACTGATTTTTAGCAAGACTAGGGAAGAACATTTTCGACATGTTCAATATGTCCTAGAGAAGTTGCAGCAAAACAAGTTGTTGATAAATCTGAAAAAATGTACTTTCTTTCAGAAGGAGTTAGTCTATTCGGGTTTCGTGATTACAGAAAATGAGTTGAAAATGGACCCAAAAGTTGCAGCTATACTTAGCTGGCCATCCCCTAAGAGTCTATTCGAAGTTCAGAGTTTTCATGGGTTGGCAAGTTTCTATCGCAAGCTTATAAATAATTTTAGTGGAATATATGCACCTAAGTTGGATACAATCAAAAAGGCACGTCAACCTTTTCGTTGGACTGAAGCTGTAGAGAAGAGCTTCCAAATATTGAAGAATAAGATCACTTAGAGGCCAATTTTGAGGTTGCCTGATTTCAACAAACTTTTCCAAGTTCGTTGTGATGCCAGTGGTATAGCCATTGGAGCCGTACTTAGCCAGGAAGACAAACCAGTAGCTTATTTCAGTGAAAAATTAAATGAAAGTAGGCAAAAGTATACGTCTTATGACAAGGAGTTTTATGCCGTCGTCCAAGCATTGAAGCATTGGAGGAATTATCTATTGGGTAATGAGTTTGTCTTGTTTTCTAATAATTCTACATTACAGTATGTTATGCAGCAACATAAGCTGAATCATAAACATGCAAAATGGGTGGAATACTTATAGAGTTTTACATTCGTATTGAAGCATATCAGTGGTCAAGCGAACAAGGTAGCAGATGCACTAAGAAGAAGAGTTCTACTGTTGCAGGAGAGCACGATACAAGTGTTTGGATTTGAACACCTGAAGGACTTGTATCAAACAGATGCAGATTTCAAGGAGGCTTATGAAGCCTACCATAATCCTTTGTTGATGAAAAATAGTCCATGGCTGGACTATAACTTGTAGGAGGAGCTATTATTCAATGGAGGATAGCTGTGTGTTCCAGAAGGTTCGATGAGGGAGAACATCATCTGGGAAAAGCATAGTGGAGGTCTAGCTGGACATTTCGGCATTGATAAGACATTGGATTCGCTCAGTAATTTCTATTACTGGCCGAAGATGCGAAGAGACGTGCAACGATATGTGACCAGGTGTAAGATATGTCAGTTGGCGAAAGGGCACAGTCAGAACACGGGGTTGTATACACCATTGCCTATTCCAAATAGACCATGGGATTCAGTCAGTCTGGAATTTGTCCTGGGTCTGCCCAAAACAAAGCGGGGTTTTGATTCCATCATGGTGGTGGTGGACCGATTCTCAAAGATGTCACACTTCATCCCTTGCAGAAAAACCAGTGACGCCACCCATGTAGCACACCTGTTTTTCACTGAAGTTGTTAGACTACATGGCTTACCCAAGTCCATTATTTCTGATAGGGACGTGAAATTCATAAGGCATTTCTGCTGTACCTTGTGGAAAAAGTTGGACACGAAGTTAAATTTTAGCTTCGCTTATCACCCACAGACTGATGGGCAGAGGGAGGTAGTAAATAGAAGCTTAGGAAACCAGTTGCAGAGTCTAGTTGGAGAAAATTCATTAATGTGGGATCGTGTACTTGCTCAAGTGGAATTTTCTTACAATGATTCACCAAATCGAAGCACATGAAGTATTCCTTTTCAGATCTTGTATGGAACGCATCCCTAAGGAGTGCATGAGCTACGATATTTGGGACAGTTAGAAAGAAGAGGTGCTGATGGGGAAGACTTTGCAAGAGCAATTAATGACCTACATGAGCAGGTGAAGACAAAATTACAGGACAACAATCAAAGGTACAAACAGAGAGAAGATCTGAAATGACGGAAGGTACAATTTAATGTAGGGGATCATGTTCTAGCACATCTTCGCAAAGAAAGATTCCCTAAGGGTGAATACAGTAAACTGAAATTCAAAAAAATTAGACCTTGTAAAATTCTGCGTAAGTTTTCTGCAAATGCCTATGAGTTGCAATTGCCTCCAGGTATAGGAATATCGCCCATCTTTAATGTGGCGGATTTATTCCCATACACTGCCAGTCTGGAAGAGGACAGTTCGGCGCAGCCAAAGCGGGACACCCAGGAAAGGAGTAGTTCATGGATGAGACAAATGCCTTCAGCTCAGCCACTTGAAATTGAAGGAATCCTCGATACACAAGTGGCCAGGCAAACTCGGAGAAAGGAGTACCTACAATACCTCATCAAGTGGAAGAACCACCCTATTGAGGACAGTTCGTGGCTTGATGCAGGACAGATACAATGTGCAGGGTATTCTATCGAGGAGCTCATGGACCAGAGCCATGAATTTTCACCTACCCTGGGAGCCTGATGCAGGAGCATCCAGCTTAGGGAGGTCATGGCTGGGAGTTTGTCTCTTCTAACAGTTTGAGTTTCGTTAGTTTTCATTTTCATTTACATTTCTAGGAATGGCTGTCTCAGCCACTGTTAGTGTTTTCTTACGTGTTCTTTTTACTTTTTAGTTTTATTTAAAATTTGCTTTTAGTTTACAAATCAAGAAAAGATAGTTATTCAGAAACAACTTAATGTAACTACTGGCAGTTTGATAACTGTCCAGTGTTCTCTACAAAACAAAAAAAGGAAACGATTGTTGTAATATTTTGACCATTATAGAACTGAATGAAGAAAATGCACAGAAGCATTCTGAAGAACAAACATATCTGGATCCATTCATATTACAGCTTTAGCATCTTTTCTACAAAATACCATTCAATTCATTTTCTTTTCCATAAGCATAAATAGAGCGAGCTTACGAGAGAAATGAGAAAGCTAGTGTCAAAGGAATACCCAAGAAAACAAAGCTATAGGTATGGAAACAAACGCATAACCATTTTCTTTTGAAAATTTTAAACAATCGATACCAAGGGTTCCAGAACCAGAGCCTCGAAACTAAGCACGGGATAGGAGGCATTGACAACATATGCAGGTGGAAACTCTCGCAGAGTTTCCCAGGCACAATGAAACGAAACCCCAGCAAAGTGAACAAAGCAAACCCTTTCGCGAAGCCGCAGACCTCGCAAGTAGAATAGTGAAATAACAATGGAATGAACCAGTTTCGGGTTTCGGAGAATAGTAAGAGCGGGAAGGAACGAGCCCCTAGGCCAGGACACATGTCCTCATCACCATCAAACTGTAGTACAATACCATAAAGGTCAACTAACCCCATAATTAATACAAATCAATCAACTGTTAAATTATTAGCTCGTAGATATAAAGGGCTGGTCCCATCAATGGGCCTCCTAAGGAAATTATAAAATAATAGTGGAAAAAATAAAATAAGATTAGATTACATCATCAAATTTTAGAGGGAAAAAAAGAAAAAACTATTTTTTTTCAACTCATATTTTCAACACATCTCCCTATGGGTTTACTTAAATTTCAAGTGGCAATACTCATTGGATGAAGAATTTGATTCCTCATCCAAAGAGTACACATGTTGCCTAATTTCGATGGACCTTGCTACAAGAAAAATGAGAAATACATGAAAAACGTGATTGCAATCATGTTTTTTCATGTATTTCTCATTTTTCGTGTAACAAGGTCAATCAAAAGTATGCAACATGGGTACTCGTTTCATGAGAAATTAATTTTTTCATCCAACGAGTACTCCCGCTCAAAATTTGAGTAAAAACTGAGGGGGATAAGTTGAAAATACGAGTTGAAAAGATAGTTTTATTATTTTATTATTTTTTAAAATTTTTACTTTTCTACTCCAAAAATGGTGAATTGTTCCCCATGGTTGTCATCATCATCTTGAATCCTATTGGTTCTTATAAAGTTTATTTTGGTCGTACATTTTTCTTAGGAGGCCCATTTTAGACCTCAAAATTCCCCTAATGAAACAAAAATAGTTATACTATCAGCCAAAGATACTTGTATTTCTTTGAGTTTAGAGACATTTAGGTGGGTATTGAAGCTATTGGTTCTGAATATATGGCTAGGTTTGTCAAATGCAAATATTTTTCTAGTATCACAGGAAAATGGATTGAAAATATTACATGAGTTTTCTTGCTAGATTCTGAGGTTCCTTCTGATATTTTCTCTCTACGTATCACTTTATTTAGAGAACCATTCAGAGAGTTTTGTTAGCTATATGCACATTTAATGGGCCTAGAAACTACTGCCATTGTGAAAAATTCCATTCTCTATGTGCTCTATTACTCATATAAAAAAATTGTGTATTTGACTAGGTTGCTATTATTTCAAATGAACTGTGTTTACAGTTAGTAGATCTCTAGAAGAGAAATAGTTTTTTCATGATGGTGTATTTGATAACATTTTGAGTCACACTTTTGATGAGTTGCCACATAATCCTAATTTTAGTGTTGAAAAAGAACTGATGCAGTTATGCTATCCTACATTTATTTGAGTCTATGGGTTTTGAGGTAAACCTCTATTGCTTCCAAAAATTGTTATGGACAAGTATTTTGTTGCCAAAGTCTATAGACAATATTACAATTGGAAGGTTAAATTTGAACAGAAAAATAAGAAACAATTTATTTCTTTTCCATTTATTTGAGTAATCGTGAAGAATTGAAGTTAGCTTGAAAAGTTTGTGAGGTATTTGCATTGTTTTAATTTAAAAGAAGCTGAAGGCTCATGATACGTTGGTCCAAAAGGTCTATTTGTTAGACATCTAGGTACAATCAAATGCAAGAGCTTGTTGACAAAAAATGCATGTGAAAGCTAAAAGAGTCACTGTACTACAAGCAATAATGAAGAAGGAGCAATGAATATTAGATAAATTGCTGAAGAAGCAAGTATTAGTAGTGAAACAAGGCGTAAACAATGAATAAGAAAAGTTGTGCAATATCCTATTTGCATACTCAAAACTACTTTATCTTCGTCTTCAAGTGAAAGAAAAAAAAAGATATCGAAGCTGCATAACTGATTCATAGTCAACTATCAATTGTCAGAGAATAAAAAAAGCCTCAATTGGTAAAATGAAAAAATCCTCTACAAAAAAGAAGCAGTCAAGAAGCTATCAATGAGGAGATTGAAACTCCACTACTTGATTGGGTCAATAGTGCTTTGAATGAAAATCAGAAAATAACGAAGCAAATTGCCAAAGAATTTTCTATTTTCGATGACGAGTTTGTCACTTTTCAAGATACAAACTATAATAAAGAGAGTAAAATATTAAAAATTGAAAAAGTAAGGATGCATAGTAAAAGAGTTATTGATACAGTAGAAACAAATCTTCATATGTCTGAAATTGCAGTCACATATGTTTTGACATTGCATGAAGCTACCGTCAATGCGATTGCAGTATCTATTGAGGAACAAAACACAAAGAACCTGGTACTAAAAGCAACAATAGAGATGTTGGAAAATTCTTTAAATCTAGGTCCTTTGTTAATGACTCCAATTATAATACAGACTCAATACTCCCCAGTTCCCACTACTAGCAGATCTCATGGATCTATTGGAGCACAATAACTGGTTAATGCAGTCAAATATCATATAATCAATAACAATGACAAGCATTTCATTAACAATGACTTGCTTGCTTTTGGTCAAAAGCTTGAATTCTATCTGATTTGGACAAGAAAAACAAAGAAATTCCAAATGCTAATCAAATGAGGGAAATCAAATCTAGATGGCCCAAAAGAATCAATACACTAGAAAACATTATTTCTGAATGTAAGAGAATAAAGAATAAAAGAAGTGATGTATTTCTAAAGGCCATGCAAATTATTAAAGATCTAGACGGTCCATGCATTATACAGAATTATGAATTGATTACAAAATATATGCTAAAATTTGAACTGGGCAAGAGAAAAAAATCAATGGAAGAGTAGATTGATTTTATAACTGATTTTAATCTAGAATAAATTGACAAATGGGTAGTTGACTTTGTCAGTATTAATGACAAGAAATCTATGTTAACCACTCAACTACAAGAGGAGGCAATGGAAATTGAAAAACAACTATTCGATCAACATGCGAGGCTAGAGATTACAATAGGACTAATGAAAGAATTTGTTCAGGCTAAGTTGAAGACATTGGTTTAAGAGGCCATGCATTCAGGAGGCAACTGATACTCAAACAATTAGCCTATATGATTTCACAAATTGTAAGTATCCTTAAATCTTTGCATATTTATTTTCTGTTTAATAGTATTTAATCATCATGATTTGTTAATTTTATTAATGTCACAGAGTATATTTGCTGAATGCAGTTGCTTGATTTTTTTTGTAGATCTCCTTTCTCATATTGCAGTTCACTTATTTATTTTTGGCAGATGCAGAAGCAAGTACTTAAAGAGAACATTCCACAATAGCGGAGTGAATGAGCTAATGAACTGAGCCATTGAGCATTTTAATTACTGATACAAGAAATTTAAGTTGAGAATCAGAGTTCTTAATGCTTAGCATTTGATATTCTATACATTTGTATTCTATTTATTTCTTTCAACTATAGCTATGATGATTGAATTTTGAAACTCGATACTGTTATTGTTACTGTGATTGTATTACTTAATGTTACTAACTTATGTTTTGAGAATTTGTATTATGCTATTGATACATATATGCTAATAACATGAAACATGAGAATAGTTAAATTTTCTATGAAACATAAATAATGTTCACTATCATCATATTTTTAAATTTGTACAGAGTAGGGGCGAAGCTTTTCGCAAATATTTTTTTGTGTGGATTACAAAGATTCTAATGATGAAAGCTTTAAAGCTTCCTCCGCACAGTGCACTTAATTTGAAGTTTCGCCTACATGCCTATCTATGCAAATATAACTATAAACAAGGCTTCGACTATGAAAAGAGAACAACCTTTAATAAGTTTATTAGCAACATTTTTTTTGTACAAAAGAAATTGATTTTGTTGAAGTGCGGAAATCGTAGTTGGTCTGCAAAAGGTGTTCAGTGACATTTATGCTTATGCTCAAAGGTTGTTCTATTGCATAATTAAAGACTCTTCACTTTTTCATAAAAGGCATATACAATATTGAATTAATTGATTAATGCCAATCTCTGCATAGATTCCTTCGCACACGGTTCTTCCATACATGCATCCTTCACACAACAACCTTCAAAAGACCACATGCTTCCTCCAAACAATCACCACTATATAATATTCACCTATTAAAATCCACAAGAATTGTATTGACATTAGACTATTTGAAAACAAATGTGAACATTAGACTATTAAAAAGAATGAAAATTAGATGTGTTGCAGTTTTGAATTTGAATATACCTTCTCGTTTTGTCAGTTAACACAACTAGTAACAATTTATATGTTAATATTAACATCTTAATGATTTCAAGATCATAACCAAATATTCAAATATTTATATTTTGCATTAATTTTGAGAATACACATTAATTTTGATATTTTAATGCTTTCAAAATCACAATTTTATGCTTAATATTTTAATGCTTTGAAATAATGCAAAGTCGGATAGCATTGTGAAGTGATAATTCATATATACTGAATTGAATTTTCAATGAAGCCTTTTTGACAGTGTGAATGCCATTGATCAATTCATAATAAAAAAATAAAGTTAAGTACCTTTATCATAATTATCAAGTTTGCTGAAGAGAAAAAAGCAGTTTACAGAGCATTTCTTGTGTGAATAGATAATGTGCAGAACATGTGACAAGGATGGATGTATGGAAGTAGAAACATAGCAATATGTACCTTCCTACTAAGAAATCAATAAAGAAAGTGTGTAGTTAGGACATGTCTATTAATTCATTCAATAACAATTTCAAATGTCAATTACTGATCCAATGGCATTATTTAGTACATAAGTAACTGTGATGAGGTGGTTTTGTGTGTGCACAACCTATGCATAGAACAAATGCAGAAATACTTTTATAATTTTTTAGATCGTATATCATATATTGCATGAATGTTTACGGAGAACCAGATATGTGTGGGAGAACGAAGAATATTATTATCTTTCATTGGGCGGAGTTTTTATTGTGCAAAGTATGTAGTATTTGTATGAGAGAAGTTGTGTATTAGTGAATGAAATGCGGGCCTCATTGCACAATAGAGTTAGATGTCCAAATATAACACATATGGGAGAAGCAGTGCAATTGTCATTGTGCGGAGAAAGTAGTGCGAAACAAGAAATGTGGAGGAAATATAAACCTCTCCGCACAAATACAAAAGTTATTCAGAAATATGAATATCACCATTAATATTGTATATGTTGATTTCTTAGTAAAATATTAGCAATAAAAGCCTTTAGTAGACAAAATAGATAAGACAAAAATGTGAACAAAATGTGGACCTATCCACACAATAGAGTTATGTATCCAGATATAGCATGTATGGAAGAAATTGGGCAATATTCGTTGTCTGAAATAAGCATGGGTTGAGACACAAATGTAGTTGAAATACGTACCTCTCCACACAAATACAAAAAGATATTTAGAAATACGAATATCACTAATAATATCGTATACATAAATTGCTTACTAAAATATTAGAAATAAAAGCCTTTAGTGGAAAAAATGCAGACCTCTCTGAACAATAGAGTTATGTGTCAAAATATAGTGTGTACGGAAGAAGATGTGCAGTGGTTGTTATATGGAGAAAGTAGTGCAGAGCAAGCAACGTGGATGAAATATGAACCTCTCTGCACAAATACAAAAAGATATTCAGAAATACAAAGATCACCAATAATATCATATACGTCAATTTCTTACTAAAATATCAGCAATAAAATCCTTTACTAGATGAAATGCAGACCTCTCCACAAAATAGAGTTATGTGTCCAGATATAGCACGTAGGGAAGAAGATGTTCAATCATCATTGTGTGGAAAGTAGTGTAGAACATGCAGTGTGGATGAAATATAGACCTCTCTGTACAAATACAAAAATATATTTGGAAATACAAATATCACCAATAATATCATATATGTAAACATAGATTTTAACATGTGTATATGGAAGTTAATGTTAAACTATTAATGTTAATATGGTATTATTACTATGTTTTATTGTGTAGAGCTTTGACTATACAGAACATGGGATATGTTTGTCGATTTTCCGAACAAATCTTCGCTTAATATTTCGTTGTGCAAAGATAATTTTTCAATTCTCAGATCACATATCATATAAATGTTTACAATGAACAAAGAATGTGTAGGAGAATGACGAATATGATTACGTTTCATTGTGTAGATATTTTACTGTGAAAAGTACGAACTATGTCCAGGAAAGTAGTTGAGCAAGTGTGTCTAGATATAGCGTCTGCAGAAGAAAAGTGGATGAAATATGAATTCCACTAAAATATTAGAAAAATATCATATTAGTCCAACATTTACTTTGGTGCTATTACGAACAACAAATATGCATTGTTTAATACTAAAATTTTAGCAATAAAATCCTTTACTAAAATATTAGAAAAAATATCGTATAATTCCAGCATTTGCTTTGGCGCTATTGCAAACAATAAATATGCATTGTTTAATACTAAATCATTAGCAATAAAATCCTTTAGTGCCAAGTGTGGCAAACCACACATTGCAAGATTTCTCCATACAATGGAATTCTTCCGCACTTCCACACAAATGCCTAATTTGAAACATATTCAAAAATACAAACATATACATTATTTACAACTAAACCATTATTAATAATATAAGCATAAATTATGCATTTTTAATATAAAATATATAACGAATTGAATAACAGTAGTATGCATTATTTTCAAGTAAAATATTATCAATAATCTAAGCATAAACAAAATTATTGAGAAAATATGCATTATCTAATATATAACTATTAGCAATATAAACATTTTATACTAAGTAGGGTGATATGCACACTAAAATCTTCCTCCATACAATAGAGTTATTCCGCACTTGTGCACATATGCCTAGTTTGAAACATATTCAGAAATACGAAGATAAGAATTATTTACACTTAAAATATTTCCAATAATATAATTTCTTGTCACAATAACAACTGGTCATATAAAACTACACATCTACATGCCTGGTGAAAAATGCCTACATATTGGAAATCAACAAGCATCTAACACGGGAGTCGAACTCACCGGTGGCCTCTATGTGGTGCAAGCCCTTCAATTATAAGGTGAAGCAATTCCTCCATAGTTCTATTGATGGGTCCATCTTCGGCATCATCTTCGTTTTCTATCCAATTTGAATAAAATCGTAATGGGCCTAACTTAGAAGTTGAGCAAGGTGTTGAATTTGTATCTTTATCTGCAACTTCTAGATATCGAGAAACTAGATCTATAGTGGTTAGAGCTCTATAGGTGATTTTCTTTGGTTGAGGGATTATGAGACTGAAACATTAATTACAAGTTTGATTTTGTGAATAATCATCACATTTAGGCAAACACATGCCTCACGTGTATGTTGATTTGTTGAATATATGCTTGCGTTAATCGCAAAGGAAAATCACTAATGATTTACTTTTAGATATAAATATTTGATGTTCAAAAGTTTGAAAAATAATTGATACTCTTCTCAATTGGCCTATAGAAGCTATTCTAAACTGTTATACTTTCTTAACAAAAAAAAAAGAAAAACAACTATGTTAATTCATTTAGGAACACGTGGCGTTGATTCATTTTATTTTTTTATTTTTTAAAGGAAAGGCATTAAGCTTAAATATTTGTAGTCCAACATTTTTTTTCCTATTATTATTACTATTATTACACTTTCTACTATCTACCAGACCAACTATTTTAAGTGCCTAATACATATGTTTAATATTCATATGCTAATGTCAAAATACCACTTACTAATTTTCATTGTGCTATCCGTAGAAGCATTCACCAGGTGTTCATCATGCAATAGTTTTAGGATACACATTACAAACACAAGTAAGAAAAGGTAGTTACAAATAGAATTCTATTCTGGGTTGTACCATATTATTCTCGAAATTGGAGACCGTGAGCGATTATCATTTAGAATGAAACTGCAAAACCTGTAGCATTAGTGACAATCCTCTAGTATTGATGTACAAAGTTTAAATACTATATGATGCCATAATACTAAAAAACATTTTAAAAAAATATGTTACTCCCATATAGTTCTTATTTTTGAAGTACTTCCGTGCTATGGGATTAGAAACTCTTATTTTTCTTATTTATGTATATTTGATCTTACTCATATTGTTATAGCAACAAAAACGAATACACACATAATAGATACCGTTAAAGAAAATCATAACTCTTCTAAGAGGCATGATTCCATTTCATTTATTGTACTTTGATTATATTTGCATTACAAAACACAACTGTTGTTGTTGTTGTTGTTCTTTTTTGTTGTCTGTGCTCGCATTACTTTTGGGCCATATTTTTTAACATACTATAACTAAAAGTTTATTATATATATATATATATATATATATATATATATATATATATATATATATTTTCAGGAAACATATGATACTTAGAGATTCAGATTCAGGACAACAGTTACAAGGAAAAAAATGCTTTTAACATTTCTATACGACTTTTGTATTTTCTAAAACTAAAATCCATCTAGTATTTTTGTACATTACTAATGAATTTGCTTTATCTTATTTAGTTTTCATTAGAGATTTATTACTTAGTTTCAATTATGGTGTTCTTTTAAGAAGGGGTTTTAGTGGACATAACAATGAGAAGTACCACATAAACTGTTATGAAACCAACTCACAAAAAGATAGAAAAGATAGATCAACACCTTAGAAATAAGTCTCTTCAAGGGGGAAATCTCCTTTACATTACACAAATGAACAATTCTTGGATGATAAAAATTACAAGACCTCCTTTCTATATATAGGAGTCTAAGGGGTCATAATATAATCAGAGCCGATGTAACAATAATAATGTAAGGGCACAATAATAACAATAGTGGGCTTCTATGGGGCACAATAATAACAATATGGGGACTACATGGGAACAAAAATATAATAATGGGTTACACTAGTAGTATAGGGACCGAACATGCACCTCTCCTTCAAAAAGTGTTGTCCTCAATGCTTGAGTAGTTCTCGATCCTTATGTATAAAATTATTGTCCTCCCATGTGCAATATTTAGCGCGTAAGTTCTTCCATTTGATGAGATACTCTGAAATGATTTCGTAGCCATTGGGTTCTTGTTTCTGTGACTGCTCTAGGTTCCAATATGATTTTTCCTTCCTCGTCAAGTTCTGGAAATATTGTTTGAATTGGGATCTTCTGCAACTTTTGAATGAGTGGCCACACTTCTTCATCCTTCTTCCATTCATCCCTTGCTTCATTTATCCAATATGGTTGGATAATAGAAATAGCACAAAACAATGCTTCCACATCCTCATCCTTTCTTGAGAGTGCATCTACAACAACATTTTGCTTCCCTTTTTTGTAGATGATTTCAAAGTCATAACCCAACATATTTGTGACCCATTTTTTCTATTCTTCTAAAGATAATATTTGTTCTAAAAAGTATTTAAGACTATCATGATCCATTTTTACCTTGAAGTGTCTTCCCATTAGGTAAGGTGCATCCACATCCTCATCCTTTCTTGAGAGTCCATCTACAACAACATTTTGTTTCCCTTTTTTGTAGATGATTTCAAAGTCATAACCCAGCATATTTGTGACCCATTTTTTCTATTCTTCTAAAGATAATCTTTGTTCTAAAAAGTATTTAAGACTATCATGATTCATTTTTACCTTGAAGTGTCTTCCCATTAGGTAAGTGCATGTAGTATTGCCAAAATTTCCTTCTCATAAATAGCTTGCTTGAGATGTAGCCATAAAAATACCCAATTGCCTACATCAAAACTTCTTTCACTATGATGTTGATCCGCCTATTGTTTCATCCGATTCTGCACCAAAGTGGTGTTATCCTTTAAAAGTTGGAGAACTTGTTGTTGATGCTCGATGTGATCTTTCACTGCTTGAATATTTTTTTTCTTGAAATGTCCTTCTATCTTGAGAGTTTGAGGAGTGGTAATTTCTTCCAATGCATGACAAGATATGGTCGGATTCATTTCTTGATGCTCGATGTGATCTTTCACTTCTTGAACATTTTTCTTCTTGATATGTCCTTCTATCTTGATAGTTTGAGGAGTGGTAATTCTGACCAATGCATTACAAGATATGGTCGGATTCATTTCTTCTTCCTCAATGTGATCTTTCACTTCTTGAACCTTTTTCTTCTTGATATGTCCTTCTATATTGAGAGTTTGAGGAGTAGTGATTCTTGCCAATGCTTTACAAGATATGGTTGGATTCATTTCTTCTTTCTCTGGGGATGGTTCCTGGTGTACATCCTCTTCTTTTGATGTTTCTTGATCCTTTTCTTCCTCCTCTTCATAATCTATGTAAAATAGTTTCCTCTCAGCATACTTATGACCTTTAGTGTATTTTCTATCACAATTGTAACAAAGCCCTTTTTCTATTTTTTCTCCCAATTGTTATGGTGTAAACCTTGTAGGTTGTGGAAGGCTAGGAGAGAAAACACTTCCATAATTATAGGCGTGAGTGGTGGGATTTCTTATTTTGATAATTTCACTTTCAATTTTTCTTGCCAACCTGAATGCCTTCTCCAATAATTCAGGTTCCCAAAGACGAACCTCATGTTGAATGTTATCCTTTAAATTCCCTATGAAGACATCAATCCTTTGCTTCTCTGAAATATCATTTACCCTTATATTCAATTTTTAAAAGTCCTCAATGTGCTCTGCCATTGAACCCTTTTGTTTGAGAGTTATTAATTAGCTAAAGAAGGTGTTACTCTTTGTATCCTCATAATGTGCTCTCATTTCTTTCATGAAAATTGACTAAGTGACAAGTGCTTTACGAGAACAAAGGCCTTTATACCATAAAAATTGATTCGGTTCTAAATATAAAGATGCAATATGTACCTTTTGTAATAGTTGCACCTCATGTAGATCAAAATATTGCCCCATCTGTAGTATCCAATTTACCGGATGCTTGCCGTCAAACTTCCTCATATCGCTTTTTCTTGATTTTAGGAGCTCAATCTTGAAATGACTGTAACTCTGTAATTTCGGATCTTTAAGTTCTTAAATTTCAGTTTGTTATAGCCTTCCGAGTCCTCTTTCTAACCCCGCAAGTCTAATCACAATTGGATTCTCGAAGCAAGTGTTATGCCCAATCTCCCGCGATGAACTAATTATAGAATGGTTCAGTAGATAGAAATTATACGAAGTGCCACATGTCATTGTTACGTTCTGAAAATGATACCCAAAAACTACCATCTGTCTTCTTTCTTTCATGTTTTACTTTCAATATGATGCTCAGAGAGAAAGTTATGACGATTTTCCCAATGTCACCTATTTGCGATGTAATTTGGGAGCATGAAGAAACCCTAAATGTCTTGGACTATATCTCTGAAAATATAGCAAAATAGGATCTGAAATTCAAGACTGAGCGTCACTACGTTTTCAGCTCAAATGGGTTTTAATTTTAGAATATAAAACTTCGTAGAAAACAAATTATAGTGAAAATTCCACGATGCCCTATTTGAGATGGAATTCTAGAGCTTGTAAAGAACCCTAACTTCCTTATATCATATCTCTGACAATATAGCGAGACAAGATCTAAAATTAGGACCCGAGGTTCAGAACGATTTCTTCTCAAATGGTTTTTTTTTATGGTCTGAAATGTCGCAGAAAAAAATTATAGCGAAAATGCCACGAAGAGTTGTATGGGCAGCGAAACCCTAGAATCCAAAGCTCCAATACCAAATGTTAAGAAACCAACTCACAAAAACATAGAAAAGATAGATCAACGACTTAGAAATAAGCCTCTTCAAGGAGGCAATCTGCTTTACATTACAAAAATGAACAATTCTTGGATGATACAAATGACAAGACCTCCTTTCTATATATAGGAGTCTAAGGGGTCATAATATAATCAGAGCCGACATAACAATAATAATGTAAGGGCACAATAATAACAATAGTGGGCTTCTATGGGGCACAATAATAACAATATGGGGACTACATGGGAACAACAATATAATAAGGGGGTTGCACTAATAATAATAAGGGGTTACACTAGTAGTATAGGGACCTAACAGAAACATATATTGGAATAAACAAAACAAAATCCTGCACAAAATCAATTAACTATGTATCAAAATTTTCCTTTTTTCATCTTTTTTTTTACTTGTCTTTGTTTTTCTATTCTTTGCTTTATTTTCTTTAAAAAAAAATATTTTGATTCAATGGTTATAATTAGGCAAAAGGATGTTGAGTCCATGCTATTGTTGATCAAAGATATCAGTAACAATATAATTGGAATTTTTTTTCATGGTGTTGTCTTGGTCACATATCTAACATTTTTGTACAAAAAAATAAGTCAAAAGAAGTAATTCATACAAACTTAACAGATAAGAAAGCATAAATGATAATAACATTGCTTTTGCCAACATTGTTAATCGAAAAACATGAGTCAAAACTGCAAAGGTTGGTGTTTCTATTAAAAATTTCAAAATTATTCCAAAGCATAAATATGATTATGGTGATTGTGAGAAAACTATATGTATAAATAGTTTTAGCAGCGTAAAAAACATTTTCCCTATTTGTACAAAGCACCAAGTTTTTCTAAAATGATAATTGCAAATCTGTCACGTAATGACAATGCCTTTTTAGTAGGCACAATCGTATATATGACAATTTAGACCATGAAAGAAAAAGCACAATATGTCCTAGAAATAAAAAAGGACAATGGAGAATAGGAAAGAGCTACAATAAGCTTTGTTTTATTTAAAATTTTTATTGTTACAAATTTCATTGAAATAAAAAACAAGTTATGTATACGTAGGTATGTATATTTCAATGTTCGGGGAAAAAACATTCATCATTTTTGTACGATTTTCATGTATTGTTTTACAAATGTTGCATATGTAACAGGTTCAAGTACATGATAAACTTGTTTTGGCATGTGTTATGTTGAAAGTGCAACAAGAAATTCCTAAATTGATTTTTCCCAAAATTAATTAGGAGAAATTCGAATTCTAATTTCATAAAAATACTTGGAGGTAGTTAAATGAGGTGACATGGCCTTGTCACTCAGTTAAGTCAGTTAATTTGAGTTAGAGACACTTGAGTTATGTTTAGTTATTATTTATTGCTAATCTCTAGCAATCAGGTTCAATTAATTTGAGTTATTATGAGTTTAACTAGTTCTAACTAATTAAGAACTAGTGGAGAGTCTAGTAGTGGGATGTAATTTTAGCTAACCTTTCAGTTAACTCATCAATCAACCCAGAATAATTGATGCATACAGATAACTCGAGTTACCCAGATGAGATTTGATTTCAAAGGTAGTGTACTATCAATTGTATAATTTTTTGGGTTGTACAAGTGGTGCATGCAGTTAGAGAAAGGCGTAAAGGAATTTCACAATTCTCAATGAACAATTTCCCTGATTAATAGGGGGATAATTCCTTATTGAACAATGCAAGGAAAGAGGATCCTGGGCAGGCAGAAAATTGGCTAAGTATTGGCCATGGTCAGTCTGTTAAGAAATGAGATAGATTATACTAGTGAAGAGGTTGCTCAGGCTTGAGCAAGCATTGTATTTCTTCTCTATTTTCTGATTAATGTAATACACATAGGAAGGGGTTTTGAACATTTTCTTTCCCCTTAGCTAATTATTTGAGCATATGTGATTGGATCTTGTATCATGCTCATGTTGTGATTTATCGATTATTTAATTGTTTTTGTTGATGAGTAGAGTAGATTCAAGTCTTTTGTTTGAGAAAATTACATAAGCAGTTTGAATCTACAAGGAATTTCTAAATGGTATCAGAGCAGGAATCACTATAGAGAATAGAATTCGAAGTTGTCTTTGTAGATGAATCAAATTTGCAAGATCATTTTTCATAGCTAGCATGATGTCTTTCTATGGATTGAGACTCGAGTATGCCCTTGAGGGTAGATGAAATTATATTGTTTGGCAGGACATGATGGAGGCAGTATTGGAAGATAAGTAGCTGAAGGAATTCATAGATAATGATATTCTGAAGCCTCCAACATTTGATGTGGAAGATCTAGTAGAATGGAAGAAATGTGTAGAAAAGGTGAGGAGGATCATATTTTAGGGAGTTCGAGATCATATTGTTACGAATCTCCATGGGAAAGAGACTCCATATGTAATATGGAAAGGCTTGACAAACTTGTTTTAGAACAACAGTGACCACAGGAAGCTCGCACTGAAGGACAAGCCTAAGAAGATCAAGATGGAAAAGGTCGACACAATAACACAATACCTGAGCAGGTTCATCAAATGTCGGGATGAACTTGGGAGTGTTGCTATTACAATCATAGAAGATGACATGGTAAGCCTAGCACTTCTAGGCCTTCCCATGAGCTAGCACAAATACCATGATTTAGTAAATGGGAGGGAGAAGCTACAAAACTGGGAATGACTATGGTCAAATTTGGTACAAGAAGAGATAAGGCAGAGCACTGGAGATGGAACCTCATCCAAGCATGATGATGAGGAGAATTGTGCATTAGATGGAAAGACAAAGAAAGGGAAAGGGAAGCAATCCCAATCTAATGGGGATTCTAGTCAAGGCAAAAAGAAGAAAGAGTTGTTGAAAATCAAGTGCTTTCAATGTCATGAGTTGGTACGCTATGCCATGAAGTGTCCACACAAGAAGGATGGAAACAAGCCCTCAGGAGGAGTGACAGATGAGGCTTTGGTTTCCCAATTCGAATCGGACTCCTCCCTGCATTAGAGAAATTTTGAGGTCTAAAATGGGTCTCCTAAGAAAAATGTACAACCAAAAAAAACTTTATAAGAACCAATAGGATTCAAGATGATGATGTCAACCATGGGGGATGATTCACCATTTTTGGAGTAAAAAGGTAAAGAGATTAAAAAATAATAAAACTACTTTTTCAACTCATATTTTCAACTTATCTCCCTAAGTTTTTCTCAAATTTCGAGCGGGAGTAATCATTGGATGCAAAATTTAATTCCTCATCCAAGGAGTACCCATATTGCATACTTTCAATGGACACTGCTACACGAAAAATGAGAAATACATGAAAACATGTGATTGCAATCACATTTTCCATGTATTTCTCATTTTTCGTGTGTCAAGGTCAATTGAAAGTATGTAACATGGGTACTCCTTGGATGAGGAATCAAATTATGCATCCAACGAGTGCTATCTCTTGAAATTCAAGTAAACCCATAGGGATATAAGTTGAAAATATGAGTTGCAAAAGTAGTTTTTTCTTTTTTCCCTTTAAAATTTAATGATGTAATCTAATATTATTTTATTATTTCCACTATTAATTTATAATTTCCATAGGAGGCCCATTTTAGACCTCAAATTTCCTCTAATGATTGCATGATGATCATAGTGATGGGTAGTGTGTGGTATCTAGATAGTGATGCTTCATTCCATATGACGGGCAACAAAGAATTTTTTGTAGAAATTTTGAATAATATGACACTTATTCACAGAGATTATCCTAATTATACACTATTGCGGAATACATGCATAATACATAACCTCCTCTACGTTGATCATCAATTTAGCAGCATTAAAAATAATGAAACATCAATCGTATGCGCACATTAACACAGTATGTAACCCAGGGAAAGCATACAGTTGAAAACCCCACACTATCTGTATATTATAATGATTGAGAACATGTAAGAACACATAGTACAATACTCCTCGCAAGTACTCAGTACTATCTCCACCTGTTACACACAAAACTAGCTCAGATCCGAACAAGTCACAGGTTCAAATCTCCTCCGCTGCTTTGCCTGCCTCCACTGCACAATGCAAAGTGAAAATCACGTGAGCACAAGTTACAATTTCCTTGATATTGGCCCACACTGTGCAATCCTCATTGGAATAACTCAATCCCATTGATTGTGCAAGATCTCATGCACAACTATAGTCACAACTGATAGCAATCTCAACCTCTAACACCTGTCTCCACTGAACTGTCCATGCACTAAGTTAACTCATGTATTCTTTAGTTTATTTATGAGTTAATAATTAGTGAATTAATTAATAATTAATTCACACAACTCATCGCTAGTGTATTCTATAGTTAGACTAAATACAACTAGTTCAACTGAACACAACTCCGTCAACTCCTCAATCAACTCTACTAAACTCAACCACATGAGTTCTAACTGAAGTCCTGCATGCAATAGCTCAACTGACTCATAAGAAAAGTGTATTTCCTTCTGGAAGTTGCATGTGTCACATCCGTAGCTCGAACTGAAGTGCTCCAAGAGGATAAGATAATGTTTATAGTCCAAATATTATTATGAGACAATAATATTCGACCGTTTCTATTTTTAGCCTGGCAGTCTAAAAATAGTCTCTGCCCATATGTCTAAAAATAGAAGTCCATCTATTTTTACCAACATGACCAATCATCCACAAATAGCATCCTGCAACTCATAGAACATGATCCAAATGTCTAAAAATAGACTTTGCGCCAAAATTTGCCTGCGGGCTCACTTAGTGAAGGCGACTCCTTTCCACTAAGCTCCATCATCTTGTTGCATTTTCAACACTCCCTCTCAACAAGATATGGATTATCTGCAACCCCTATCCTACAACTCTGGAATGTTTTGCATGCAACACATTTGCCCGGTCCACTTGCTCCAACAACACTTGGAACAAAAACACTCCCAACTGACCACTCTGTTGGGCTAGGAACATACTCTAATTTTGAAGCTCTACCTGCTGCTGACAAGTGCTCCCTCTCTGACATTTGCGCCACTGCAACATCTACATGCATCGCGCACCATTGTACACCTCTCTGTGCCACCTAGCACTGTGCAAAACACTTGTGCCTCTTGCATTGTTGCAGCCTGCTAGCTATGCGCTGTCCTGGGATTCCCTGCACTGTCGCTCTCTCTACCGCTCCATCCGCATCTGTCTCTACCCAATCAGTCAGTTCCTGCTACTCCACATCGGGGCTCCCGTAGCAAGGTCTCATCCAAGAGGTTGGGTACCTCAAGGATCCTGCCCCTCCTCCTTGGGACGATCAATCCACATCACCCCACCTCCTACCTGGATGTATGGCTGCATGTGATCCCTCAGCCCACCTGGCTCGAAGTTTCCCCCTATTTGAGGTCTCTGGATGAGTAGATGTCTCTACTCAATCTCCACTCAGCTCCCCCTATTGTGGTTGCTCCACAACCTCCTGAAGCTGCTGCACCAATCGTGGCTCCTCCACAATTGTCTGAGACTTCTTTTGGCTCTGCATGTTGAGAGGTAATATACCCTCCCTCTCAACCACCAAGTCTCCATCAGTTGCCTTGTTTCTCAAGGCTTTGCATGCATCTACATGAAACTGATAAAGGTTCCTAACTCGAACCCCTATCTTCCGGGTTTCTCTAGTTGTCTTGCTGCGCAGGAAAGCCTTTCCCTCGCTGAAGACAACATCATATCCCTTGTCTTCTAACATCTCCACAGAGATAAGATTCTTCTTCAATCCTAGAACATGCATCACTTCCTTCAATCTAAAGGGTTTACCAGATTCTCTCTCAAAGGAAATGGTACCGATACCGGTCGCACTGTATCTACCATCATCGTTCGTCTCGATGTGCACTCCAAGATCTTTCTCATCCAGATTAGAAAACAAATCTTGATCTCCTGTCATGTGAGAAGACGCACCACTGTCCAAGAACCATAACGATCCCATCACACTTGATACCAAGCATGCGATCAGCGAAAAATCCAGCTCAAACTGCGAGGCTAAGGCCTCTCTCGCTGCAGATCCAACAGCTTGCTTATTTTTCTTCCCTTGCAGACAATCTGTGGCATCTCCATTCTCAGCTTTGATGTTTCTGAGTTTATCCTTGAGCGCCATTCCACCATCTCAAAACTCAACCGCTTCTGATCTAAAATTCGTGAGAACAAAGTATTTCTTGTACAGAGATCGACTGTATGGGCATTCACCGGATATCTCACCTTCCAAAAGAAGGATGAATCCAGAAGCTACCTGGCCCGATTACAGACTCTGCCTCAAGAAATAAAATGTAAACACTTTCTGAATAATAGATCTGATGATAAACTCTGCTCTGATACCATGTAGAAATTTTGAATAATATGACACTTATTCACAAAGATTATCCTAATTATACACTATTGCGGAATACATGCATAATACATAACCTCCTCTACGTTGATCATCAATTTAGCAGCATTAAAAACAATGAAACATCAATCGCATGTGCACATTAACACAGTATGTAACCCAGGGAAAGCATACAGCTGAAAACCCCACACTATCTGTATATTATAATGATTGAGAACATGTAACAATCATTACTCAGTACTATCTCCACCTGTTACACACAAAACTAGCTCAGATCCGAACAAGTCACAGGTTCAAATCTCCTCCGCTGCTTTGCCTACATCCACTGCACAATGCAAAGTGAAAATCACGTGAGCACAAGCTACAATTGCCTTGATATTGGCCCACACTGCGCAGTCCTCATTGGCATAACTCAATCCCATTGATTGTGCAAGATCTCATGCACAACTATAGTCACAACTGACAACAATCTCAACCTCTAACAATCAACCATAAGCAACATAAATAAGAACACATATAACTGATAAGAAGGAATCAATCACACATAACACAGAAGAATTTACCCGGGAAAGCACCTCATAGACAGTCAGTACAATCCCTCTGCTGCTCATAGACAGTCAAAGGCTTCTCACAAACCTTCTCCTCTGCCCTCCAAGCCTCCTATTTCCTTGTGCAATTTCCTTGGGGTCCAGTGCTGCCACCTGTGTGAATTGGCCTCTTCACACACTCACTAACCTCTAATCTAACTGCACAAACCTGAAGGAGATAAATCCTCATCATGGATGAGCTTCCTTTATAGGAAAAATATTCATCCAACTGATAGTACACTGTCCCTTCTCTGATCTCAACTGGGTCTCTGTCTGAACTGACATGCATGGGTTATTTAAGCTATAATATATAGTTATCTGAAAATACTAGTTGTTTAATACATGCATGCAAGCATTAACAAACTAAATCTCATTAATTTAACAAATTGTTAAATTAATCTAACTGGACTTGACTCAGTTAACCGAGACAACTAATTACAACTCATAATTACAACTCATCCTCATCCTTTAACTGATGGATAAATCCCTCAATCAAAGGAGAAATTGTTGCATGTCCTCACATCGACTTCAAATTCATAATTTCTTAACTAATTAACTCAAACTGAATTAATTAATTAATTTACAAACTGCTATCAATATCAAATTCGAGTTTTACTTCCTATTTTAGACCAGGGACTATCTAAAAATAGAAATCCAACTTGAACTGCTACAATAAAACTTCTATTTTTAGCAGTTCCATTTTTCATTCCCTGTTGCCCAATCCAGCACTGATGCCCAAACTGCTATTTTTAGCACTTCTATTTTTAGCAATTTCTTGTTGCCAATTTTAAACACTCCCTCTCAACAAGAAAGGCTTCCTCTTGAACCTGATCCTGTACCTCTGGAATGTTCTGCATGCAACACATCTACCAAGTGTGGTTGCTCCAGCAACTCTCGGAACAAAAAAAACTCCCAACTGACCTCTCTGTTGGGCTAGAAACATACTTTGATGCCGAAACTATACCTGCTGCTGACAAGTGCTCTCTCTCTGACCTCTACACTACTGCAACATCTCTATGCATCTCGCACCGTTGCACCCTTCTCTATGCTACCCTGCACTGTGCAACACACTTATGCCTCTCGCATTGCTGCGGCCTGCATGCTATGTGCTGTCTTGGGATTCCCTGTACTATAGCTCTCTCTGCTACTCCATTTGCATCTGTCTCTACCCAATTAGTCAGTTCCTACTACTCCACATCGAGGCTCCCGTAGCAAGGTCTCATCCAAGAGGTTGGGTACCTCAAGGATCCTGCCCCTCCTCCTTGGGACGATCACTCTACATTGCCCACCTCCTACCTGGAGGTATTGCTGCATGTGATCCCTCTGCCCACCTGGCTCAAAGTCTCCCCCTATTGGAGGTCTCTGCATGAGTAGATGTCTCTACTTGATCTCCACTTAGCTTCCCCTATTGTGGCTACTCCACAACCTCCTGAAGCTGCTGCACCAATCGTGGCTCCTCCACAATCGTCTGAGACTTCTTCTGGCGCTGCATGTTGAGAGGTAATTTACTCTCCCTCTCAACCACCAAGTATCTTACCTTTGCCTTGCTCCTCAAGGCTTTTCATGCATCTTGTACCTCAAGTGCATACAGGTTCTTGGCTAGCACACCAATCTATTTCATATTTCCCACCGTCACGAAATTTTCTAGAAAAAGAGCTGATTTTAAATCAGCGATATATCCCTCATCCAAACTTTGATTCAGTCAATTTTTTTTTTGATTTTGGGTATCCTTCCACAAGAAATCCAAATATGCTATTTGTTTCTGAAAATTTTGTACAAAAATTTTCATATCTGCTTTGCAAACACTCGGCCCAAAACTCAAAACGTTGAAATCTCGTCTCAATATATATTGTTCTCTCCTTTGATCACCTTTGCTCTGATACCATGTAGACAGGTATAAGTAAGGATTCACTCATGGAGACAGGTACAACTAGGTAGTCTAAAAATAGAAATTTTGAATAATATGACACTTATTCACAGAGATTATCTTGATTATACACTATTGCGGAATACATGCATAATACATAACCTCATCTACGTTGATCATCAATTTAGCAGCAGTAAAAAACAATGAAACATCAATCGCATGCACACATTAACACAGTATGTAACCCGGGGAAAGCATATAGCTGAAAGCTCCACACTATTTGTATATTATAATGATTGAGAACATGTAACAATACATAGTACAATACTCCTCGCAAGTACTCAGTACTATCTCCACCTATTACACACAAACTAGCTCAGATTTGAACAAGTCACAGGTTCAAATCTCCTCCGCTGCTTTGCCTGCCTCCACTGCGTAATCCTGGATGAGAATAATGATGAATGGCTGAAGAAAACTCATATTTCCTTGGCTGAACCACGCAATCATCATTGGCATTACTCAATCCCACTGATTGTGTAAGATCTCATGCACAACTATAGTCACAACTGATAGCAATCTCAACCTCTAACACCTGTCTCCACTGAACTGTCCATGCACTGAGTTAACTGATGTATTCTTTAGTTTCTTTATGAGTTAATAATTAGTGAATTAATTCACACAACTCATCACTAGTGTATTCTGCAGTTAGACTAAATACAACTAGTTCAACTGAACACAACTCCATCAACTCCTCAATCAACTCCACTAAACTCAACCACATGAGTTCTAACTGAAGTGCTGCATGCAATAGCTCAATTGATTCATAAGAAAAGCGTATTTCCTTCTGGCAGTTGCATGTGCCACATCCGTAGCTCGAACTGAAGTGCTCCAAGAGGATAAGATAATGTTTATAGTCCAAATATTATTATGAGACAATAATATTCGATTGTTTCTATTTTTAGCCTGGCAGTCTAAAAATAGACTCTGCCCATATGTCTAAAAATAGAAGTCCATCTATTTTTACCAACATGACCAATCATCCACAAATAGCATCCTGCAACTCATAGACCATGATCCATATGTCTAAAAATAGACATAGTCTAAAAATAGACTTTGCGCCAAAATTCACCTGCGGGCTCACTTAGTGAAGGCGACTCCTTTCCACTAAGCTCCATCATCTTGTTGCATTTTCAACATTTTTTAGTGACTTGGAGGATAAGGATCTCTAGATGCACATCGAGATGGGATATAATGGAAGGTATAATGTGAAAAATATTGGTACAATTACGTTCCAGTGGGGGTCTGTCTACACTCTCAGGCTCAAAGATATGATGTATGTACCGGGTTTGAAGAAGAATATGGTTTCCATAGTTGTATTGGAAGACTGTGGCTACGATGTGATATTCAGTAAAGGGAAGGCTTTCTTGTGACACATCACCATGGGACAAGTGAATAAGATTGGGGTTCAAGTGAAGAACCTCTACAAATTAGATATTGGATATTGTGCAACATTGAGCACAAAATCAGAGAAGGTGAAGAGCTAAGACATCAGTGAATTATGGCATCGAAGATTGGGCCATTTGCACCATGATTTATACAAGCCTTCCCAAAGGTGCACTAGAGAATTGGGATACATGCAAAGGGTGTACATTGGGGAGGTACATGAAATCCACCTTCAATGATCAGGACAATAAGGCAAAAGCAGTCCTTGAAAGGATTCACTCGGATGTGTGTGGAACTTTCTCGAAAGCCTCTAGGGCAAAGCACCAGTATTATGTGATATTTGTAGATGATTTCTCACAGAAGTGTTATGTCGTCTTCATTTAGAAGAAACACCAGACATTCTCCAAATTTGTTGAGTTTAAACCACTTGTTGAGAAAGAGACTGGTAGGAAAGTCAAGGCTCCCAGGAGTGATAATGATGGTGAATATGTGTCAAATGAGTTTAATAACTTCTATGTAAAAGAAGGCATTCGATAGGAGTTGACAACACCTCATAACCCACAACAAAATGGGGTGGCTGAGAGGAAGAACAAAAATATTGTGGGAGATGCATGGGCGATGTTGCATGACAAGAGCCTACCACTACACTTGTGGGCTAAAGCATAAAACACAACTATTTATTTGTAGAAAATGAGTCCTCACAGGATTCTTGGCATGAGTACACCAGAGGAAGATTTTTTAGGAGATAAACTAGATATGCCACACTTCAGGATCTTTTGACCATTAGTTTATTGTCATGTTTCCAAGGATTCAAGCAAAAATATAGAGCCTACAACATAGTTGTGGATGTTTTTGGGGTACACTGATACACCTCACAACTATTGTGTGTACCTTCCATCTCTCAGGATGAAAATGGTCATAAGAGATGTAAAATTTGATGAGGAGAAAGTAGTGAGGTGTTCTCTTGAGAGGGAGCTTCAGTTGGAGCCTAATCGAGAGTTTTTAGCTCCAAAGGAAGAACCTCAAGAAGTTTTGGAGTAGTCAGAAGCAGAGGAGTAGAGAGTGGAGATAACCACTCAAGCAAAGACATCTAGAGAAGGAAGGAAGAGAACCAGGGAAGCTAAAAAATTGTTACATGATGTAAGAGAGAATGTGGGAGCACCCACATCTCAGCACAAGCAGAGGAGGTCACCAGATCGGTACACTGGTTACATGGCTCTCACGAGTGAGCTTGTAGAGCTTGAGCCATCCTCATTCGAGGAAGTAGTGCAGAAACCTGTATGGGTTGATTCTATGCTAGAGGAATATGATTCCATCATTAGAAACAATGTTTGGTAAGTGGTCCCAAGACCAACAGATAAGTCAGTGGTGAGTTCTAGATGGATTTGCAAGGTAAAGCATGCAAAAAATGGTAGCTTCGAGAAACACAAGGCTAAATTTGTGGCCAAGGGATTCTCTCAAGTGGAAGGAATTGACTATAAGGAGACCTTTTCTCCAGTATCAAGGTACTCATCCATCTGATCAATTATAGCACTGTCAGTGCAAATGGGGTGGAAGATCCACCAGATGGATATGAATAAAAAATTCCTCAATGGAGTGATTGAGGAAGACATGTACATTTAGTATTCAAAAGGATTTGAGACATTCGACAGAGAGTCACATGTGTGCAGACTCAAGTGAGCGCAATATAGATTGAAAAAAGCACCCCGTGCTTGGTACACCAGGATCGATAGTTATATCAATGGGTTAGGATTCACCAAAAGTGAAGCAAATGAAATCCTTTACCATATTGTTGTTCAAGGTAAATTATTGATTATATTATTATATGTCGATGATTTAATTTTGATCGAAGATGAGAAGATGCTCATTTCTTGTAAAGAGGATTTTGCAAGAGAATTCGAGATGAAGGACATGGGGCTCATGCATTACTTCCTTAGTTTGGAAGTATGGAAAGGAGATGAGGAACAATTTGTCTCTTAGGGTAAGTATGCCAACGATATACTGAAGAAGTTAGCAGGGAATTTGAGGAAGGAAGATGCTACTTCAGGTGAAGTAGTGGAGGCTACCATATATAGGCAGTTTGTGGGTTCACTTATGCATTTAGGGAACACATGGCCAGACATGTGTTATGCGGTTAACCAACTTAGTCAAATAATGGTTAAGGCAACCAAACTATCTTGGAAGGAAATAGATCATGTGTTGAGGTACCTCAAAGGCACCACTTAGTTTGGTCTTAGGTACAAATAGATAGAGGGAGTTAAGCTGTAAGGCTTCATAGATGCAGATTGGATAGGGAGTCCATAAGACATGAATATCACTTCAGGAGGCATTTTCAGTGTTGGGTCAGTAGCGGTTTCTTGGTACAACAGGATGCAAATAGCTATTGCACTCAGCTTAGTAGAAGCAAAGTACATGGCTGCAAGTTAAGCAACATGTGAGGATATCTGGATGAGAATAATTCTTATTGCATTATTTGGTCAAAAGATGGATCCTGATATGATTTATTGTGACAACCAGAGTTGTATTAAACTTTATAAGAATCTAGTTTTTAATGATTGATAAAATCATATCAACATCTAGTATGACCATCTACAAGATTGTGTGCAAAGGTGGATCATGTTGTTGGCGTACATTCCTATAGAGGAACAAGATGCACATATCTTAATAAAGGATTTTTCAAGAGGAAAATTTGAGTTTCATAGAGGTAGGATTAAGGTATCAGATAATCCCTTTCTTAATGAGAGGGAGTGTTTCAAATGCAGCAAGAAATTCCTGATTTAATTTTCACCAAAATTAATTAGGAGAAATTCGAATTCTAATTTCATAAAAATACTTGGAAGTAGTTAACTGAGGTGACATGGACTTGTCACTTAGTTAACTCAGTAATTCAATTTGGAGACACTTGAGTTGTGTTTATTTATGATTGATTGCTAATCTGTAGCAATCAAGTTCAGTTAATTTGAGTTATTATGAGTTTAACTAGTTCTAACTAACTAAGAACTAGTGGAGGGTCCAGTATTAGGGTGTAACTTCAGTTGACCTTTCATCAACCAACCCTGAATAATTGATGCATATAGATAACTCTAGCTACCCAGTTGAGATTGGAGTTCAAGGGTAGTGTACTATCAATTGTATAATTTTTCGGGTTTTATAGGTGGTGCATCTAATCTGAGAAAGGCCTAAAGGAATTGCGTAATTATCAATGAGAAATTTCTCTAATTAATAGGGGGATAATCCCTTATTGAATAGTGAAAGATAATAGGAGCTTGGGAAGGAAAAAAATTGGCTAAGTATTGGCCAGGGCCAGTCTGTGAAGCAGTGAGATAAATTATACTAGTGCAGAGGTTGCTCAGGCTTGAGCAAGCATTGTATTTATTCTCTATTTTCTTATTAATGCAATACAAATAGGAATGGGTTTTGAGAAGTTCCTTTCCCCTTAGATAAATCTCTTAGCATATGTGATTGAATCTTGTCTCATGTTTATGTTGTGATTTCTCGGTTGTTTAATTATTTTCACTAATGAGTAGAGTAGATTCAAGTATTTTATTTTATTAAATTACATAAGTAGTTTGAATCTACAAGGAATTTCTACATGTTACAATTCAAAGAGATTTGCAACAAAACATTTTTTCGTTGATATTGCTAAAAAATATAGTTAAAAAACAAGAAAAAAATTTCCGTACATCACAGTCAATGTTCATTTATATAGTGAACACATGAAAAAAAGATAACAGTCTAAGAAATCTGCTTTCCTTGCCAAGAGGAATATGCACAGTAATATACGTCATATTATTTAAATAAACATCGATAAAGAACAAAAAAAATAAAAATAAAAATTTGATTTCATGTTACTAAGTATTTGTCTTCTATGTTAAATTTACAACATTTTCAAGGATATCTGAAAGCAGCTAGCATATATACAATGCCATTCGAAAATGTATGCACAAAATGCAATACTCCAATCACAATTTCTAGAAATATAAACAATACTATGCTTTATTGCAATGCGTGCAAAAAACACTCTCGATTTCTTTATTTCCATCATCTAAATTGCATCATACATGCAGTTGACAAGACTAAAAAATAGTGTATTCTGAGGGGCATCAAACTGGAAAAGTATTACCTACACTACGAAAAATTTCCTACGACCAATACTGTGTTGACATAACAGATGCTATTGAAATTTTGAGCAACTTCGCAATACATGTGACATTTATGATATACTATCAAAAAATAGTTGTACGTATACACTGGTAGGTTTCTTATTTTACATTGCTAAGAAATTCAACAACGACATAGTGTTCACTCGTTGCATTTCCAAACATCCTAATAACTCTTTCATTTTAATGTACATTTGCAATATGATCTCACATCATCAATCAATATAGTATACCCATGCAAACACTATTAGTAATCTACTCATCACAGCAACAAGGCGATTTTTTCTACCAACGCAAATGTTCTATGACATTGTACATAAACGTAATCTAATGAATTTTTTTTTTGTTTTTGTTTCGGCTCTATGTTTTTTATTATGCTATGTCATTTTTTTTGGCCCTCATTATTATTTTTTGCATTTCTTTCTTGATTTATCAAATTTGTAAGTTCTATAACTACTCTGACTTTGTGGCATTACTTTACAATAACGGTCTTCTTTGTTTACAAATTCAACATTTTTTTTCCTTTTTAAATAGCTATTCCATACAATATTTAAATAAAGATCCAAATAACTCGTCATAAAAAGCTCAAACGTTTTTTTAAATCGATATAACTTATAAAACATATTGCACTTATACATAGATCTATAATCCAGAATAGTCTGATATGTTTCTTTGTGTATAACTCTATCGACAATATTACAATACATAGCCTTTAGCATATACCGAATTTCAAAATATATTTAACAAATAGAAAAAATCGTCGACCAAATCCTAAAGATGTGATTTTTCTGAAAGACATTTATCTACAACATGGATCACAAAAGTCTTAGATCTAACACTTTCTCTATTATTTAACCATTGTTTCTGGGAATTAACGATTGTACTGATTATACTATCAGAATCAAGAATTGATTCATCTATTCATGATTTGCAATAAATCTTCTGATAACATTCTTATGGTATCTAGTTCATCTTCGAGACACCCAAGCATTTGCTGAAGTTCTAGTATTTTATGCATTAACATTAAAATATCTTTTCTAAGCATTAAGATATCTTGGCTAAGAATTAAAATATCTTCGCTTCTTGCTTGTACATCTTCCTTTGTGCCATTGCCAAAAATTCTTTGAGCCATTTCTTCAGTGTTAGTGCCAAATAAAAAAACAATAAACAAATTATTAAGCTATACCGTAAAACACTTAACAATTTTAGAGAAAAATGAACATTGACAAATTGCTTTTACATGAAACAAGCATATATATAATGTGTAAGAGGTAATAAGTGATCTAAATCACAAATTGACATTTAATTTCTGAAACAACATTTAACTACTGTAACCTTCAATGATAACCATTATCTAGTAATTGTTATCAATGTGGATAGTATTGGTTTGCCTCATCTTTAATCAGAAAAGACTGTTGTAAAGTATGTTACTTTAAATCATATACAATTTACTTAAATTCCAATTTGACATAGTGCAATTGACATGATTACATTTCATGATTAATTTACTTTACACGCTATAGAAATAGGTGTCGACATACTATTTTATTAAAATCATAAATCACATTCTATTTTCATTAACTAAAGCTTTTTTGTTAATAAATAAAAGTCTTTTCTGTAATTATTCACCGAACTAATGCCTATCTAACATATTTACTATGTAGACGTGCCATGCTACTGGCCAACTTTTACTTTGCAAAAGTAATTTTAGAACCTAGATGTTAATTCGCCACTTGAATGCATTTTTTCCTTTCTCGCATTATGCAGATATTAAATGAATTTTGTTCACTGAAATAAGTAATGTGTATCATTTATGTCTCATTGCCACTTCTAACTACCTAGACAAAATCTACAGTAATCACGTAATAAAACGTGTTATAAACACTAATGTTATACTACATAGATAAAGATTATAATATGCGATATCAAAGTTGATAAATGAAAATTGATACTGCACGTTAGATTTGAAATTTTTTGCAACCAAAATTAGCACTTACGTATCAGTTCCTCAATTTATTTTTACAAAAGCCTTTAATGAAAAATGTGAGTGTTCACATAATCAAAGCTTGAACGCTTCCTGCGTGCAATAGACTACCACATAACCAAACACAAAGCTTGTGTTTAATGATATTAGACTCTTGATATTTGACATTATGGAGATAGACATTACTTATCATTAAAATATTACAAAATAAAATACATAATATTTAATACTAAAATATTAGCAATAAAAAACATTATTTATAATTAAAATATTCACAATAATAATGTATTGGTCCATCGCCTGTCTCGATATTATTGCAAACAATAAATATAAATTCCTTCAATATGAATTAGTGATACACATATCAACACAATGAAAACATGAAAGCTTTCTCACTATAAATAACCATAAACAAATCTTCCTGCTCAAAGTTCTAATCATTGATTCCATTACAAGTTCTTTGCATTCTAGAATGATCCAACCTTTGCTCAATTGAGCAATGATATTTAGAAATACAAAAATTTACATAATTTATAACTAAAATATTGTGAAAAAAAAATATGCATTTTTCAATACCAATAACATTATTTTAGGAACTTGAATTTAACTCAATATATTGCCAAGCTCACTTCCAATTAGTGGTACCTACACAACATAGTCCTCTGTATTCACATTGCCATTGTGCGGAAGTTCATTGTATACAACTCGTTGTGTCAACCTCTGCACATCAATCTTCTGTACAATGATTAATTTTTATAATGCTATTATGTAATTACAAGGAAAAGCATAAATGGATGTATAGCCCTAATTCTTGTAATGATTAACCATTAATACACATTAACTATATTCTTTTGTTATAGTAATAATAGACTATGCATTTGGTAGAAGCAATGAATCGAATGAATTTGTAAGAATAATCGGGGCCACCGTAAAATAGTCTCAACACTTACAGTAAGAGCACTAACCTTTTATCCTATTCGAATAAAAGGATAGGATGTATCATAGCTACTCATGCTTGTGGAATCTAGCTCACAATGCATGTGGAGGAAGTTCTGAAAATGTCGTTGTGCAAAGCAAGCATGAGATAAGACAAAAGCGTGGGAGAAATGCAGATCCCATTTAATTAGCTAAAGAGACAAGTAGATACACATAATTTACGAGTAAATTATAAGAAACAATCATATAATTCCACCGCTTTCTGTGGTGGTATTGAAATTATTTAATACTAAAGTACCAAGTGCAGCGATTCACACATTGAATGCTTCATCCACATAATGGACTTTCCTCACTTCCACACATATGCTAATTTGAAACATTTACAATTGAAATTTAATTAAATAGTAGTAGTATACATTATTTAGAATTAAAATATTATCAATAATATTGCAAAAACAATGATATCTTACGCACAACACAAACTTGAAAGCTTCTTCTGCTACAAACAAAGCTTTTTATCAATGAAATGCAGTTTTGTACACAACTTTGTGTGCACTCTGCACTACTTTTACTCACTTGACTACTGATATGCATGATCTATAACTAAAGTATTAGTAATAATATTAGCAATAAAAGTGTTCAGTTCAAAGTTTGTACATCCACACAAAAACATTTTCGCACAAGAGCATAAACAAACAGATATTCGAAACATTATTTGCAATAAAAATACTATCAATAACATGAAAATAAATAATGTAATTATCTATAGAAATTTTACTTAATTGACTGCTAATATGCATTATTTATAACTAAAATATTAGCAATAATATTAGCACTTAGTGCAAAGTGTGTACATCCGTACAAAGAGAACTTCCACACAAGCAGATGTTCGAAATATACAAAATATTAGCAATAACTTCGTATATGTTAAACATTTACTAAAATAGCTATTCGCTTTGGTGGGGTCTCCACATATAGCATGTATGGAAAAAGTTGTGTGGACCAAGCAGTGTGGAAAATGTGGACCTCTTCGCACAATAGAGTTACGTGTCCAGATATAACATGTATAGAAGAAGATATGTAGTCATAGTCGTGGGGAGTAAGCAGTGCAGAACAAGCAATGTGGATGAAATACAAACCTCTCCGCACAAATACAGAAAGATATTCGAAAATATGAATATCACCAATAATATCGTATACCTCAATTACTTACTAAACTATTAGCAATACAATCCTTTAGTGGAAGAAATGCGGACCTATCCACACAATATAGTTACATGTCCAAATATAGCATGTATGGAAGAATCTTTGTAGTCGTCGTTGTGCGGAGCAAGCAGTATAGAATAAGCAATGTGGATAAAATACGGTCCTCTCCATACAAATACAAAAACAATTACTAGTTATGCGAAAGAAGCTATGCAAAGGTGACAATAACGAGAAAATGCAAGTGTGAAAAACACTCTCGAATAATGATATGACTACCTGTGCTGAGAAAGATATCCATAAAAAAATTGAAAGCTTCCTCTACATAATAATACTCATCCGCAGTTCAACACATATGCCTAATTATTTACAATTTAAATATTATCAATAATTGTGTGGAGATATTTATATTATTTTATTATTGGAAAATGAATACGTCATTACCGAGAAAACATTATGAAAAAGAAACCAATTTATTTTATTTTATTTTATTATTTGAAAACAAATACATCATTACTGAGAAAATAACTAATAACTTTTGTGCGAGAAACTTTGCCTATTGTGTGGAATCTAGCTCATTGTGCAGAGCTATTTATTTTATTTTATTATTGGAAAACAAATACATCATTACCTTTATTATTGGAAAACGAATACATCATTACTAAGAAAACAACTAATAACTTTTGTGTGAGAAACTTAGCCTATTGTGTGGAAGCGAGAAATTTAGCCTATTGTGCAGAACTTAGCTCATTGTGCAGAGCTTATAGCCTATTGTGTGTAACTTAGCTCATTATGCAGAGCTTATAAAGTATTGTGCAGAAATTGGTTCATTGTGCAGAGCTTAGCGCCTATTGTTCAAAACTGAGCTCATTATGTGGAGCTATTCATTTTATTTTATTATTGGAAAATGAATACATCATTACCTTTATTATTGGAAAACAAATACATCATTCAGAGAAAACAACTAATAACTTTTGTGCAAGAAACTTAGTCTATTGTGTAGAACTTAGCTCATTGTGCGGAGCTTATAGCATATTGTGTGGAACTTAGTTCATTGTGCAGAGCTTATAGCACATTGTGTGGAACTTAGCTCATTATTCAGAGCTATTTATTTTATTGTAAAATGAATACGTCATTATAATTGTTGATCTATCTTTTAGTGAAAATCATGTGGTAAACTTTTTGTCGACGTGTATCGAACCATCTAGTGCGGTTCATCATCAGGACAAGATAAAATACATCATTACTAAGAAAACACTATGCCAAAAATAATAATTAAATAGCGGTAGAGGCAGGGACTATGTTGCATCATAGCTATTACCCTTGTTATACTTTTACCAATTCATAATAACGCATGTTCTATCGTTCACTCATATAGTCAAAATTTAACGCAAATTATATCCATATATATATATATATATATATATATATATATATATATATATATATATATATATATATATATATATATATATATATACATTTTCCTTAAAATCAGGTCGAAAAATGAGAGAATAAGATTGTTAAAATTTGAAACATTTTCCTATTTTTTTTATGATAAATGTATGCAAACTAAATTTAGACCAAAATTTGTAAAAGTTTATATATGAATGATGAAAGAGTTCAAGAGTCAAGTACGTTGTTTAGAGTGATAATATAAGCTGGACTTCAATTATGATGTTATGAATTAAAATGTAAATGTAGAAATTTAATAGTAAGAAATTATAATTATAAATATATAATCTTTTAAAATGATTTAGGTTAGGAAATTTACTTAGTATATATAAAAATTTGGAAGCTAAATATGTTGAGCATACACTTACATTAAGGGGTATGGGTGGATTAGTGCAATACACTCATTTATTTATTCAAACATGTGATTTACGAGCATTTCTACAAGCAGTTGGATCCCTTAATTTAATTCATTTTAATTAAAATTAGGGATTTGATTTTCCAAATGAAATAGGGATTGTTTGAAGAAATGAAGGATTATTTCCTAATTAACATATAATGCACTATTTGAATTAATTTTTTGGAGGAGTTAAATATTTTAGGATTAGATTAAATATTTCCATGAATGGATGATTTAATACATCTTCAGTTGATCTCAAAAAACCATCATTGTTGTATATAATTAATATTTGTGAATATGAGAAGTGAAAGACATACATCGAATTGAGTAAACCAAGAAGGTTGAGTAGAGTCAAAAGGCTATAATGGCCCTTTAATGTCAAGTCTAGCTAAATCAGGGTTGATATGGTCGACAAGAAGAATTTTGGGAAGAATTCATCTATACAGTGAGGTTCAATAGAGAGATTCTATGAACAATTTTCATATATAATTAGCATCTGATCCTTGTGTAAATCATAGAAGGTTTGAATTGGATTTGGAATGAATGTGATGATTCATTTGAATGATGAATATATCGGTCAACGCAACTTTCGAGTTCTTCATTGTTGTATAAATAATTAATTGTTGTAGAGCGATCAAATGAGACCAAATCCTTTTCACACATAATAGAATAAAAATTATAGTGATTTGAATCAGTTGTGGTTCCATGTAAGGTTTTAATTTTGGAGTTTATCCAAACTCAATCTTCCTATTAATAGAGCTATTTCTAAAGGTTCCTCATAAAGGTTCCAAAGTGTGCATCAGTTGAAGGGAATGAGAATTTATTTGCTACACATTAGGTAGTATTGTAGTCTAGTAGTATAGTAGTTCGGTAGTCAAGTAATTTGGGTGTGAAAGTATCTGGTGTTAAACCCACCAAAGGTGGCATATAAGATTCCATATTTTGGAATTCATGCCAAAAATGATATAGATTGAAACATAGATATCCAGCTCTATCACGAGAAAAATATATATCTAGATCTAAAGAATTATTCCGATCAAAAGCGGATGCATATTAATAAAGATATATAGATTCCTAGAGAGGGAAAGTATAAGGATCATCTAGATCCTCTGATCAAGGTGCTAGTGGAAAGTTATTTAGGTTGAAAAGGTATTCATGTAAATAGTGATAGTGAGTTTAAGAATCATAAAAATTTTAGATTACATGAGAGGTTGGTTTTAGTACCTTTTGGAAAATCTCCCTATCATAGCATCGATTTTCATGGATGGTATATATTAAGCCCCAAGTTCTCAGGACTTAGAAGTTAGGGGTTACAATTTTTTTTTTCAATGCTAACTATGATTATATTGGGGGAGTTTGAAGAGCGTTGATGGTGTTGGTTAAAGTTTTAAACCACAATCCATAGTCTTGATTTAAGGGATTTTAAAACAATCCCAAACACTTGATATCAAAGCATGATTAAGGGGGTTTGATATAATTCAGTTTGGGTCACCATGTATGTGTGGAAAGTGGATGCATTGGCATAATTTTTGGTATCAGAGTAGGATAAGTACGCTCATGCGAATAATTGGAGAATTTGAAATCATTGCAACAATAAGAGTAAAGATAGTGGAAAAACTAGTGGTGGATTAACATAGGAATACTGAAGAAGAATTCAAGGTAGGAGATTACAGTAAGAATTCTTCTGAATTTGGATATTTTTCTAGAGTTTAAAAGAAGACACCAGTAAATTTTCAAGAAGATATTGAAATGAGACATGTAAGGAAGAGAGACTACACATACTAAGGTAACAAACTTATTCTATTTTATAATTAATTTGATTATATGATTGATAGGAGATGAGAAAGGAGTTGTATCTACATGAATGCATGGTTGGATAAGGAAATAGAGAATAAAGGATATTGTGCAAAGGAAAGCTAGGATACAGTAAAAATATTGTAAATTCAAAACAATTCAAACAAAGGAGGAGAGCTGGGTAGATTTGTTGATGATAGTTTTGATGAAAACTTGAGGAGATTGGTTGCAATACAAATCTTGTATGAGTTTGAAGAAAAGAATTCAAAATTTCTTGGAATTGCATATTTGATGAGATCTAAATGTAACATCATATTTATATTTTCAAATTAATTTGATAGAGAAAGTGTTGATTGCAGGTAGTATAAAAAATAGAAGAAATAAATGTGGCAAAGGCTATTGCAACAAAATAAAATGTAACAACTTCTAGATAAGGCTGTGTAGAAGTTGTTGAGACAATTCCACAAGATGATATTCTGGGTAGAATTGTTAGAATAGTGAATAGAGTGCATAAGACTAAGAGGAGAATAGGAAGATCGAGAGGTTCCAAAGAGAGAACTAGAAGTACCAAAAGACCAAGTTCAAAGGCGAGAATTTTGTTGAGGTATTTTGTAGAAAAGTGAAAAATACTTGTTATTGTAGAGGTTTGTTTCTAGATCATAGTTGAACATGGAAGAGCTCATAGAGAAAGAGATGGAGATGAATAAGGACAATCAAGAAAAAATTCCAGAGAAAAGCCACAACATGATGAAAGAAGATGCCATAGTAATTGGTGGAAGAAAGAAGTAGAATGATTTAGGAGGAAATTGACAAAGAAATTATTGAGTTAAAGGAATGGTTAGTGTAATCATGAAGTTTCTAAAAGAGAGTGAGAATGAAGACCAGAGATGTGGATGGAGAATGAAAAATCAAGTTACATGGCATGCTAAGAAATTATTTACAAGAAAGTTTAGTAAGAAGCTAAGGAACATGTTGAGAGATTAGTTGAAGAAAGAAGAACTTAAAGAATTGAGTATGAACTCAGAATTTACTATTGTGAAGTAGAGTATAGATAATTCCTTGGAGAAAATGATAAGGAAAATGTTGATGAGAGACTTGACAAGAGTCCCATGGATTGTTTGGAAAGTTCAGATCAACATAAGAATATGATTATAGAGACATCAAACGAGGCTAAAGAGCCTTATGATTTAAAATTGATAATTTGTGTATGAATGAAAGTTTTGTAGATGGAGGAAAATGATTAGAAACTATCATAAGGAGAGAGGAATATAAAATAATGATTTTTGGAGGCACTGAAGAAGAACAAAATCATAATATGTCATAGGAATGGAAGCGGAAGTGGTAGCATTGCCTCATGAAAGAAACCAAAGGGATAGCTATACATAGTCAAAGGCTGCAATTATTGAAGGACAAGTAAATATGGTAAAATTGGCTTGTAAATACAACCAAAAGGAGGAAAAAGAAGATAAAAAACAACATTCAAATATGATGTCGATATATTTAAAGAAGGAGATCAAGTTGTTGGACAAGTTACTAAAGGAATTTGAGTATAAAATTAGGAAATTACAACCTATTCTGAACAATATTTAGGAATACTTATCAAAGAATAAATGTTTAAAGCATCTAAATTTAGGAGTATTTTCAAGTTTATTATGTGTGTATAAATATAGAGAGTATAGACAAGGGAAGAAGTGACAAAAATGTCTCACGAGAATGAAAATTTATTTCATTCTGAGCAAGAGGACGATGACATGAACAAGAATATTTTGGCACGTGGAATGAGGTATGAAAATCTTATATAAGAAAATATAGATCTTGATGGAGAATTGAAGATGTTATAAAAATGGCTAGTCAATCCAAGGATTAAAGAGGACTGCAGAATGATTGCAAACATGAAGTATGAAGAGGAAGAGATGCATGAAACATTTAATGAAATTAATTTTAGTAATGGAAAATAATAGCAGGATATTCATTTGAGAATAATCCAACAACAGATGAATCCAATGAACGAGATGATGGGACATCCATATGTTTGCTAAAGAATGAGGGAAAACTTGAAGAATATACAAAATAAAGTGGTGCACAGCAAGAGATTGTCTTACGAGAAAATAGGAATAAGGAAAGCAATAAATGTAGCCATCAAGCGACAAAATATAAACCAAAATTTCAAAAAAAGATGAATGCACATGAAGGGACAATAAACTACACATTTGGAGTAAACAACAATGAAGATAAACTAGAAGTCACATTTTTGATTGATGATGGCTCTCAAGAGTCCAATAAAAAAAGTATTCAAGGTAATTTATTTATTTTGTGTGTAGATACAAGTAGAACCAAATTTTTTGGAGATGAAAATCAATATTTCATAAAGTAGTTATGGAGAAAGCTGTCAAGTACCTTAAACATCTTTGGAAGGATGTCTAGTGATGAAGAATGGAAGCTATGGGAATGGTGAAGGTCATAAAGGTTTTAAATTCTGAAGTACAACTGTAGATAAATAATGCCAAAATGTATTAATAGAGGGGTAAGATAGACATTAAAATAGGTGAGTTATTGATGTTGATGAAGAAATGGGTTAAGAAGAGGTATAGTGAAGTACAGAGAACAGTCAACAACAAAATAAATTTGAATGCAAAAGTTTGAATCAACAGAGAAAGTGGAGCAGATCAAAATAAAGTACAGAAATGGAAAGTGGAGGAAAACAACAACAAATCAACAAGAAGTAGAAGTGGAGAGGACATAGTTAATGAGAAAATTCAACATTAGGAAACAATTTTCATGTTTGAAAATGCTTATGGTAGCAAAGCTAGTGAACAACAGAAAAATAGAGTTTGGATCCAACAGGAGGAGAAAATGTAGTAGATGCACCTATGATTGAGAAATGTCAGACACCAGAATGGGAGCTATAGCTAGTTAAAATATCACAAAAATGTTTGAAGACTCATGAACATGAGTGCATGAATTATTTTACCATGGGATTCAGATGTAGGCCCATCTCTTCAAGTCAACAATATCTATAAAGCCTTACCACATTTACTAAAGGGAACTGGTTTCCTTAATTTGATTCAATTCAATTAGAGTTAGGGATTTGATTTTCCAAATGAAATAGGGATTGCTCGGAAAAAAGAGGGATTATTTCCTCATCAACATGTAAAGCACTATTTGAAGTAATTTGTTGTAGGAGTTAGAGATTTTAACTTTAGATTAGATATTTTCCATGAATAGATGGTTTGATCCATCTTTAGTGGATCTAAACAAACTATCCTTGTTGTATATAATTAATCTTTTTGAACACGAGAAGAGAGAGAGGTAGATTGAATTGAGTAAGCTAGGTCAGTTGAGTAGAGCCAAAAGGCTATAATGGGCCTTTAATGTCAAATCTATCTGCATTAGGGTTGATATAGTTGATAAGAGGAATTCATGTATAGAGTGAGGTTTAATAAATAAATTCTATGACAAATTTTCATATATGAGTAGCTTTCTTATTTTTATGTAAATCATATAAGGTTTGAATTGGATTTGGAACGTATGTGTTGATTTAGTTGAATGAGGAGTATATTAGACAATGCGACTGCCAAATTATTCATTGTTGCGGGATGAATTAATTGTTGCTGAGTGATAAAATGAGACAAAATACTTTCCACACATACCAAAAGAAATGTTAGGTTGATTTGAATCAATTGATGTTCCATGAAAGGTATTAATTTTGGGGTTTATGTTGAGCCAATCTACCTATTAACAAATCTCTTTGTAAAGGTTCCTCATAAAGGTTCCAAAGCATGCATCGGTTGATAGAAATGGGAATTTATTTGCCACAAATTAGGTATTCCAATAGTTTGGTAGTTTGGTAGTTCAATAGTCAAGGTATCTGGGTGCGAAAGTATTCGATGTTGACCCCATCACAGGTGGTAGTTAAGATTCCAGATTTTGGAATTCACAAAAATGTTATCCAAATTGAAACAAAGGTATCTAGCTCTATTATGCGCAAAGATATATCCAGATCTAAATAATTATTCGAATGAAAAGAGTATTCATATTGATAAATATATCCATATTCCTAAAGCAGGCGAGTATAGGGATCATTCGGATCCTCAGATTGAGGCATTAGTGCAATGTTATTCGAGTTGAAAAGGTATTAGAGTAAATAGTGATATCAAGTTTAAGAACCATCCAAATTAAGCAAAGTCTTTCGGTAGAAATCACATAAGAGATATTTTTGGCTGATTCATTTCGAACCAACAAGTGTGGTTCATCATCAGGACCAGATGAAGAGGCAGACCATGGCAAAGACTTAAATAGAGTGCAATGTAGAGACATAATTTCCAAGTAACGACTATATTTGAACAATAATATTTAAATTATGATATTAATTTATTAATATATTAAAAACAAATATTATTAAGTAACGACTATATTAAACGACTAGTTTTTGAAAAATAATATTTAAATAATGATATTATTTTATTAATTTATTGAAAATATTAATAGGTAATGACTATATTTTTTTTTTGTAAAGCTTGGTAGGACCTTCTGTTTTCTATTTATAAAAGACAAGTTTACACCACATATGTGAGATAGGTGGCCTCAACTTGCCCAGTGGGAAACCAAGTCTGTTGGCCACCTATCCTCGTTATAAGCCATCCAAAAATAATATAGTTTCAGGCGATCTACCCAAGCTATATATGTATCTATATCATGATAAGAGTCTAAGTGTCTATCTATCATAAGCATACATCAGTAAAAGTAAATGATATCCGCAAGAAACCAAAAAAGCATCCTGGAACCTGACTATTCCTTCTGATCTTCTGAGGCTGAGTCCACTGGAGCCGAGTCTTTGGCTGAGTCTCCAGGCATGTCCACCAGCTCGATAATACAAGGGATGTGCCTTTGAATATGATCTAGGTGAATGTCCTACTTGCATAGCTGGAATTGAATGGTCTGCAGGTCTTTCTTGTAGTTGGGCATGTCCTGGAGGGTCATGGCCATCCCCATTGATAGTTTCTCCATGGCCTTCCCCAGAAGGCTCTTCATGAGCCAGTACAAGTATAGTGTCTGCTTAAACTACGTGAGTCTGCCCCTAGTATTCCCAGGATCCGGGATTACCTCTCACCATGTCTCCATTTCCTCTTCAGATTCCTCCTCCTCCTTTATATGTTCCTCCCAATCTTCTAAAATCTTGTGGATGCCTACATCCGTTCTGACCCTGTACATTGTTTCTGCTTCACTGATGAGCCGTTCTACTGGCTTCCTCCCACACCTAGGTTCCGAGGTGCTCGGGTCTGCTACTCTAGGCAGCTCCCTCCCCCTTCTGCCTCGTCCTCTGCCACGTGCTGGTCTAGCCATCACTTCTTTTGTGCGAGCCTGTTCACACACAATTCACGTTAGTTCACGGAGCATAGGTTCATGCCTTTCCAGGTTGCTATTGATTCCCCTCCCCTCACATTTCAAGCCACAATTGCCTCTTCCTTAGTGCCCCTCTACCCAAGGATGCGGAGCCTCTCCTCTGCCTGAATTATCAGCGCCCCTCCCCTGCCATGCAGTAGCCTCTCCATCTTTCTGGTTTTGGCATATCTCTCCCCTGCTCTCGAGGGTAATATCCTGGTGCCCGACTCGAATTATGCTTACGACGCTCACCGTTAGCCCATCGAGCCAGGTTACCATCACTCCCTCTCGCATATCCTTCCCTCACCCCTCTATCCTATCCTGCTTTTGCTCCTCTCTACCAAGCCGAATTGCCTTCCCTCGCTCATGCTTATCTACATTCTACCCTCCCTCCCTGGTAATCCAGCTATCATGCTTAATTGCAGGTGGTTTCTCAAGGACCCAACCTCGCTTATCTCTCCCGATTCCAGTCTCTGGCTCGGACCCATTTCCCATCCCTCCCATCATGTGGTGGTCTCCCCAACCTTTACCCCAATTCCCCTCCCTGGTTTGTTCCCTCACCCCCCAACCATGGAATAACACAGAAAGCATTGAAATGGGCATGTAAGGCCAGTTAACATACCTGGAGATGATGCATTGAGGACTTTGCTGGTCGCTTCCCTGGCTTGCAGCGTCGTTTCTCCTTCCTCTCGTATCAACTATGCTCTTCCCACCAACCTACCTACTTTCATAATCCTCGTCCTCCTTTCTTTGTCCCATCACCCCTCCTGGCTTATCCTTCCCACCTCCTTCACTACCCTGGCACTGACTGCCACTTCTCCCTTGCCTTCTGTCAGTTGTCATGCGGGAGGCCACCACACCCATCGCCATGAGCGTGTGGGATGCAGTGGGTAGTACCCGTCCCTTATGTGGCCTCACTACCATCCCTGGCAGGTGTACTCAGGCACACACCCCTATCAGGGGATAGGTAATGACTATATTAAACGACTAGTTTTAAAAAAATAATATTTAAATTAATTTATTAAAAACAAATATTACTAGTTTTTGAAAAATAATATTTAAATAATAATATTAGTTTCTTAAAAATATTAATAAGTAACTGCTATATTAAACGGCTAGTTTTTGAAAAATAATATTTAAATTAATTGATTAAAACCAAATATTATTAGTTTAAAAAAATAATATTTAAATTATGATATTAGTTTATTAATTTATTAAAAAAAAATATTAATAAGTAACTGGTATATTAAACAACTAGTTTTTGAGAAATAATATTTAAATTAATCTATTAAAAAAATAAATAAACAAGTAAATAAAATAAAAATAAAATAAAAGTCAAACTCTAAAGAAGGAGGGAAGTCAAAAGTTATAAAAATGAGTTAAGATTGACTTGCCTCCTTCTTTAGAGTTTGACTTATTTTTTTTTTAATAAATTAATTTAAATATTATTTCTCAAAAACCGCATGTTTAATATAGTGGTTACTTATTAATATTTGTTTTTAATAAATTAATAAACTAATATCATAATTTAAATATTATTTTTCAAAAACTAGTAATATTTGGTTTTAATAAATTAATTTAAATATTATTTTTTAAAAATTAGTAATATTTGTTTTTAATAAATTAATTTAAATATTATTTTTCAAAAGCTAACCATTTAATATAGTTGTTACCTATTAATATTTTTAATAAATTAATAAAACAATATCATTATTTAAATATTATTTTTCAAAAACTGGCTAATTAATATAGCCGTTACTTAATAATATTTTTTTAATATATTAATAAATTAATATCATAATTTAAATATTATTGTTCAAATATAGCCGTAACTTGGAAATTATGTCTCTACATTGCTCTCTATTTAAGTCTTTTCCATGGTCTGCCTCTTCATCTGGTTCTCATGATGAATGACACTTGTTGGTTTGAAACACGTAGGCCAAAAAATTCTCTTATGTGATTTCTACCAAAAGATTTTTCTTAATTCATTATGGATCACAGAAGCTTGAATACAAAAACCATCAAAATTCCTAATTGTGAGAGAGGTTGGCCTTAACACCTTCTGGAATAGTGCCCAATCATAAAATAAGTTTTGTGGATAGTATATATTAAGACCTTGGTGTTCAGGGGTTAGAAATTGGGGATTGTGAAATTGTTTGCAAGGCTAATTGTGATTATATTGGGGGAGTTTAAAAAGTGTTGATGGTTCTAGTTAAATTTTAAACCCTAATCATATTCTTGATTAAAGGGATTTTTAAATGATCCCACAAACATGAGATTGAAGCACAATCAAGGAGGTTTGATCAAATTTAGTTTGGGCCACCATGTATATGTGGAAAGTGGATGCATTGTCATCAACATTCATGAACCATAATAAAACAATGACATATGAGATATATAAAACTTCATTTTATAATTATTTGTAGGAAACAACCTATTGTTATAAATATTTGTAGGCACTAACCTACTGGAAATGCCAATACTCACTATTGCAAATATTCATAGGCACCAACCTACTAGAGTCACTAATCCACACTATTGTAAATATTCATAGACACCAACCTATTGGAGACACCAACCCTCATTGTTGTAAATATTCATAGTTACCCACCTACTTCACTAAGTCTTCTTGTTGCTTCTTCCTTCACCTTGCTTGCTTTCTACTTCTTTCTTCACTAGGTTTACTTCTCCCAAAACTTCTTGTTTTTGGGTACTTCCAAAGAATGAACTTGTACGCTATGACACATATCCATTTTTCAATTATGATTATGAAAGTTTTACTTGAGGCATTTCTATATGTCTCCTTTGATCTATGAAAATTTCTCAATCTTGAAAATCCTAGAAAATAAGTTACATAAAAAATTCCAAGTAAACTTGTTTGAAATTGATTTTAGGATCATTCAAAAACCCTAACTTGTACATTACATATCTTTGAAAGCATATCGAACAAAAGTTTGAAATTTTTACTTGCACTACCAGCTATATGCCTTTAGAAGTCTTTGAAAATTTCATTGTCTAAAACATCCCATAAAATACTTTATAGCTAAAATGCTAATTTGACATGTTTGAAGTTGATTTAAGGACTATTCTAAAACCCTAAATTTCACACGACACATATTTGAAAGTACAATGAACCGAATTTTGAAAATTTTACTTGCACTATCGCTATATGCCTCCATAGGTCGTTGAAATTTCATTACCTAAAACATCCCATAAAATAATCTATAGAAAAAATGCCAAATTGACCTGTTTGAGGTTGATTTAAGGACTATTATAAAGCCCTAACTTCCACATGGAACATCAAAAGAATTGTACTGAACCAAAGTCCAAAATTTTTATCAACTTATATGTCCTTAATATTTCATACTCTGAAACATATTATAAAATAAGTTATAGTGAAAATGTCAAACCAACATGTTTGAAGCAGATTTTATGAGCATTTAGGAACCCTAACTTCCTCAACGCTTATGTTTGAAAGTGTAGTAAAATAAAGTTTGAAATTTTTACCACATGTACATGAAAATATATCCTCTATCTCCTTGAAGTTTCATAGTCCGAAACATCCCAAAAGAAAAGTGATGCGGGAGCATCCAACTCAAAGGGAATTATTTTAAATAATAGACATAGGGGTCATGCATTAGTTTCCTAAATTCCAAGTCACTTTAATATTTAGGCTTTTAATTCGATATTCTCAAATAAAACTAGGAGAGCTTTTAGGCATAAAAGGAATGGATGTGGATCATTAAGTGATAAGGAAAGCTTTTCTATTTTAGAACAAGGAAAAGATGAAAAGATGCTTTTGCCATATGTATGCATTGCATGAGCTTTAGTGGAGTGATTTTAGGATTTTTTTTGTCATGCTAAGTTTAATAAATTAGGGAGCCTCAAAGGCATGGAAAGCAAGGAGTGTGTGAGGAGTGAGTGTGAGAAGTGAGCAAGGATTCTCCTTGGGAACCTTCGGGCAGTTTGTAAAAGGGCCATGGATTTGCATATCTGGCCATGAATATAACTGTTGTGAATCGATGTTGTATATGGTTCTTATTTGTTTTCTCATGCGCCATCATGATGCGTTAATAATTGAATTAGTTTTCTTTGGTGATGATATACAGCTTTAAATTATGGTTGCGCACATGCCTCTAGTTTCCAAGAGCTCTCATATCTCCCACCTCTGGTTTATAATTGAATGATATACCTGCAATATTATTATCACTGTTTGTCCATATACCGGCGCCAGAGACTTTGGAATTGGTTGTGAGGGATTTTACAAAGCAGTATTACGATGAGTTTGTGGATAGAAGGAACATGGTTTTGCGTTCATTCGGAGCTGGGCTTTACGATGTTTAACCTTTGGATTAAAATTGACGGTTGAAGCACATGCAAGCAGTGCTATAACAGGCGTATATATGGATCAACTGGCAAGCGTAGAAAGTGGACATGGGTGCAGTCAGTCCATGAGCATATTGAGTGCGTAAGTGAATATATATAGATTTTCCGCGTATCATAATCCATTTGAAGAGTATGTTTGCTTGCGGCGGAAGCTTTAATGGCGTAACCAGGTTCTATACTTCTGTTGAGCGTATGCTCCATTCATAAATCGTGACTGTCACATATATTTAGCTTCGGTTGCGCAGGGAGGAGGCGTGAAATCGTTATATATATCAATTACATGTGGCTACGAGGTATGATATAGCGTTTATATATATATGTACCATGCTGTGTAAACCCTCCACGCATAATTCCAATATTGTGCTGTATAATTCCACTGGATATATAAATATATTGTGTGTATGGCGGCCAATTGAATATCGCTGTTAAGACTTCGGCAAAATCGCCACTGGTTGATATAAGCAGATAAAGATTAAAGGTAAGGGCGCAATCCAGCAAATATATATGAGATTGTTTATGGAAATGTCCGAAGAGTTCAAGATTCGAATGTTGGTATGGAAGGTTTTTTTTGTGGATTGAAATGATGGTATGGCGCATCTTTTGTTGAATTATGAATTGGGTCATGGTTTTTATAAATTTTCTTTAAATGTACACCCTGGAGTGTGTTGAGGTGCATGTTTTATGTGCACGGTTGTCGAGGATCCTGGTAGGAGTGGCCTGGGAGCGGCCTGGGCTGCATCAGGTGGTATCAGAGCTAGAATGCTCAACTAAAGATGTTTTTTTTTTAGAATTGAAGTGTGATGAATGATTTTTAAATTTGATATGCAGACTACACAAGTGAACAGGATTGCAGAAGAGAAAAGAAGACAAGATCATGCAAGGTCTTAAGAGGTGAGATTATTTTCTGGTTTGAAATTTATGAATTGAAGTTTATGGTTGCAGAAAAGTGGCAGTGAACCTGAAGAATCCAATAAGAAATTGGATAAAGAGGACAACTGAAGTGTTCTCAGGAGAGAGAAGGAGATTGCAGAAGCCTAGAGGGAGCAAAGGTGTTGCTCAGGAGAAGGTTCTAGACAAAGGACCGTGCTTACCAAAAGAATAAGTAAGGAGAGCTTAGTGAGGTAAGATTGCAGCCAGGAGGACTAGCTGTTGCAGAGGCTTGTTGCAAAGGAGAATCAACAGGGGTTGAAGAAAGTTGCAGATGAGAGAAGCCTACAGGAGCAGTAGAGGATGCTCGAAAGGTTCCAGCAGAGGACCAATGACTACCAAAAGACCAGATCCAGAGGGAAGGATTGGTGAGGTAAGTGGCAGCAAGAGAGGTTTCTGTGGTAGAGGCTTCATGCAACTCATAGGTGAGGAACTCATGGCGAAGGAGAAGATGACTACTGATAGTCATAGCAGAGGTTCAGGAAAAATCCACGGTAGAGGACATAAGAAAGAGGATGCCAAGGTAAATGGCAAGAAGATGAGTCCAGAGGAAGTTGAAATGGAAGAATACATCTGTGAACCAGAACAAGGAGAATTTCTGGGAGATAGTGAAGATGAAAGCTTGAAGACTGAAACTTCAAGTAAGACCAAAGGGTCATATGGTTTTAAATCTGACAATTTGTGGATGTTTGCAGGTGAAAGACAATTGGCTGATATTGTCGTGAAGAAGGAAAAAGACCAGCAGAATCAAAATTCTGTTCTGGAAAAGCAGAAGGTAGATGGGCCTTATATACAACTGGAGAAGGTGATCATGGAGAATCAGAGAAGAGGTCTAGAGAAATGGCACAGAAATGGGATGACTGCAGGAGTTCGAGAAAGAGAGATTGCAGTAATGAAGGTACAATTGCAGGTACTGGAAGAATGGCTACAAGAGCAGAAAAATCAAAATAGAAAATGGATCTTTCCACTGAAGGGAAAGAGAGTGATTTGGCGACAGTTGCAGAGGAGGTTGAGGCAAATTGTGATTGCCTTGTTGAAAAAGGGACTTAGAGTTCTTGCGCCAGAGTTGGAGTTTGAAATTCCCACATGTAGATATATTAAAAGAAAAATGTTGAAGGAAGCAGTCAAGATTGAAAAGTCTCATGATTTAAAAACTAATGAGTTGCACATGTTTGCAGGTATAGAACAAGAAGATAAACAAGCTTTAGAGTTTGTGCAAGAAGAATTGAACCTGAAGGCTGTTCAGATCGATAATGAGTTAGAAAGATCTCAGAAGCAGATGGAGAAGAAGGAGTCTAATCAGGATGTTGATGCAGAAGAAGTGGATCAGTCTGTAGCACGGATAAGCGAAGCAACAGTTGAGTCTGTTAAAACTGGAAGTTTATGTATGAATGTAGTTGATGATGATATGCTTCAGCAATGCTACAGAGAAATTGCATTGTTGGAATATTGGTTGGAGAATCCAAAGTATGACAAGGAGATTGCAGCAGATGAAAGAGTTCAGTACAGTGAACGAGAGCAGAAAGACATCCTGGAGATAGATGATAAGAAGGCGAGACTAGCTGACAGTCTCATGGTGAATACGAATCAGCATACTGATGTGCTGACAGAGAAGCTGGGAAGAAACTCAGAGCAGCATATTGAAGTGTTGCCAGCAAAAGCTGAGGAAAAAGTTGCAGATGAAATTGCAGGTGACAAGCAAACGAATGTTGCAGAGGGACAGGAAGTTTGGGAGGCAGCAACATTCATAGTGACAGCTAGAGCAACATGTGGGGTGACATTTATGATGGCAGCTGAGACAACACTAGCAGCAAAAGAGGCACTGATGCCTTATATTTTTTATTCTAACAATTGTTTTGTGAGTACAGGTCTTACTGAAGAAGCTGGAGAAAATCTGCTAGACAAAGAAATTGAAATGATGAGGCGGATGATGATGAGGAAATTCCGGAAGAGACCAGCAGTAGTGAAACAAAAGAGAAGTAGCAAGACGAAGACAGCAGAAGATTGCAAGAGTACAGCTAGTGGAGCAAAGCAACATAAAGTGTGGAGACCTGGAGAAGAACAACAGACAGAAGCAGCGGAAAATGCAAAGTTACAGTACAAGATATGGGATCCAGGCAAACATAGATCTGAACACATGATCAGGAGATCATGAAATTTTTCTACCTTGGGAGTATGATGCGGGAGCATCCAACTCAAAGGGAATTATTGTAAATAATAGACATAGGGGTCATGCATTAGTTTCCTAAATTCCAAGTCACTTTAATATTTAGGCTTTTAATTAGATATTCTCAAAATAAATAAATAAAACTAGGAGAGCTTTTAGGCATAAAAGGAATGGATGTGGACCATTAAGTGATAAGGAAAGCTTTTCTATTTTAGAACAGGGAAAAGATACTTTTGCCATATGTATGCATTGGATGAGCTTTAGTGGAGTGATTTTAGGATTTTTTTTATCATGCTAAGTTTAATAAATTAGGGAGCCTCAAAGGCATGGAAAGCAAGGAGGGGTGTGTGAGGAGTGAGTGTGAGAAGTGAGCAAGGATTCTCCTTGGGAGCCTTCGGGCAGTTTGTAAAAGGGCCATGGATTTGCATATCTGGCCATGAATATAACTGTTGTGAATCGATGTTGTATATGGTTCTTATTTGTTTTCTCATGCGCCATCATGATGCGTTAATAATTGAATTAGTTTTCTTTGGTGATGATATACAGCTTTAATTTATGGTTGCGCATATGCCTCTAGTTTCCAAGAGCTCTCATATCTCCCACCTCTGGTTTATAATTGAATGATATACCTGCAAGATTATTATCACTGTTTGTCCATATACCGGCGCCAGAGACTTTGGAATTGGTTGTGAGGGATTTTACAAAGCGGTATTACGATGAGTTTGTGGATAGAAGGAACATGGTTTTGCGTTCATTCGGAGCTGGGCTTTACGATGTTTAACCTTTGGATTAAAATTGACGGTTGAAGCACATGCAAGCAGTGCTATAACAGGCGTATATATGGATCAACCGGCCAGCGCAGAAAGTGGACATGGGTGCAGTCAGTCCATGAGCATATTGAGTGCGTAAGTGAATATATATAGATTGTCTGCGTATCATAATCCATTTGAAGAGTATGTTTGCTTGCGGCGGAAGCTTTAATGGCGTAACCAGGTTCTATACTTCTGTTGAGCGTATGCTCCATTCATAAATCGTGACTGTCACATATATTTAGCTTCGGTTGCGCAGGGAGGAGGCGTGAAATCATTATATATATCAATTACATGTGGCTACGAGGTATGATATAGCGTTTATATATATATGTACCATGCTGTGTAAACCCTCCACGCATAATTCCAATATTGTGCTGTATAATTCCGCTGGATATATAGATATATTGTGTGTTTGGCGGCCAACTGAATATCGCTGTTAAGACTTCGGCAAAATCGCCACTGGTTGATATAAGCAGATAAAGATTAAAGGTAAGGGCGCAATCCAGCAAATACATATGAGATTGTTTATGGAAATGTCCGAAGAGTTCAAGACTCGAATGTTGGTATGGAAGGTTTTTTTTGTGGATTGAAATGATGGTATGGCGCATCTTTTGTTGAGTTATGAATTGGGTCATGGTTTTTATAAATTTTCTTTAAATGTACACCCTGGAGTGTGTTGAGGTGCATGTTTTATGTGCACAGTTGTCGAGGATCCTGGTAGGAGTGGCTTGGGAGCGGCCTGGGCTGCATCAAAAAGTTATAACTAAAATGTCAAGATGACTTTCTCACTCCACAAATAACATTTTTCCTCCATTTTTAAAACCTCCAAGACGATTCCCTAAATTCTCTTGAACACCTTAGGTCTATTTTTGTTTGAATGGTCTTGAAATGAACTCATCTATTATTTATTTATAGTATTTTTGTGTTCACTTATGGGGCCAGCTTGTAAAACTAGATAGGCTGACCTATGCTTTCTGATCCGGCTGACCTAATAGAACCTTTCATATCCCTTGATTCCTATGGAGTTAAAGGGAGTTCCATATACCATTATAAAGGTCTTAGAATACAATTTTCAACAATATATCCTATGTTCCCATTTGATATCGGTATTTAGAGTAAAAATTCCTTCAGATATAGGGTATCCAAACTATGCATAAAAAAATTGAGCATCTAAACAATGTCACCAAGAATCTTCTTCTAGAAATATTTATCTTGGACATTCATAGTCCTATCCTATCTTCGACATCAATGCCAACAATATTTCCAACAAAATATACCAATAAACTATGACCTAACAGGAACTGAGACCTTGTGAGATAGAAACGTGGACCTCTATCCCAAAGGGATTTTATCATTTAGATCACACTAGACTAATATAGAACTTGTAAAATTTAAACCGAGATAAGTAAAAAGATTTCATTCCTAGTTTTACCAATTTCATTAGTTTAATTGGAAAGTCATTTTATTTCATGCAAGTGAGTTATAGTTTTACCGATTTCATCGGTTTAATTGGGAAGTAATTTATCTTTTTTTTCTTTCTTTCATGCAAGCGAGTTATATTGCAATCTAGAACATCAATATTATCATGTAAAAATCAATATTCTGGGTTGAATTATCAATGTTATTGGTTAATTGAATATCAATAATATTTACATTTTATTATTTCTATTTTTTAGAAATGACCTTGACCAAGAAATTGATAGGAATTTTTATGATGGATTGAAGGGTCAATGCTATTGGTTATTTCATGAATATCCATAATATTCCCATTTACCACTTTAAAGGAAAAAAATTCTTGCTTTTCTAGCATTGGACACAATATATTTAATACTGAAAAGAATAGCAACTACACAAAATATAGTACATCACTTCTGTAAACGTGCACAAGTTTTTAAACAAACACGTTTCAGGAGTGTTATTATTTGTACATTTTATTGTAGGGATATTACGTTGCATTTCTCTTATATATTTGATGTTTGAAGTATTATATATTAACTCAAATAAATTATAAATGTACCGTACACTCACAAGCACTTACATTAGTTTTCTTCTATCAACCACCATTATTTGTTAGGCATTTATTTGTCTCAATATTTGCATAGAAAGTTTAAAATATAAATAGATTTGAAAGCCAAAAAGATTTCTGAATCTCAATAAACTAACATCAAAATTGTAGGGTCTACATCCATTAAAACAAACTAGTGGTTTTGCAGTTTCTTTAAATCTTGCATATAAAGCATTTAATACAACAGTTCAATCTAGCTTCCATGATAGAGATAAAGATAATTCATATTACTATGAAATCCATCAATATTAAAAGAGATAGGAGTTGATATAAAATATATAAAATAGAAATGCATATGATTATTCGTTTATGCAATAATTCCCATGTCATAGAAAACATAATTGAAATAATCAAAGGGATGAAATAAAAGAGACCTTGATATTACACATTATTAATTCCTAGAGTTAGTAGGATAGTTATATCTCCATGAGTGTCGTCTCTAACCTATAATACAAAAATATACCTTTATAAGTCTACGTTTCAGTCATGTTATGATGCATGAGAAGAAAAAATTATTCAGATCTATCATCTAAACATAAAAATATGACTAACCTAAGCTTCCTTTTGCGCTTTAGGTACATGTTTGTCTACATCCGCTTCTGGATCAACCATGCATTTTCTAATCTCATCAACACACAAACCTGTTTCAGTCATGTTATGATGCATGAGAAGAAAAAATTATTCAAATCTATCATCTAAACATAAAAATATGACTAACCTAAGCTTCCTTTTGCGCTTTAGGTACATGTTTGTCTACATCCGCTTCTGGATCAACCATGCATTTTCTAATCTCATCAACACACAAACCTATCCAAATGTAGACAAATAAGATTGGAATTGTTACGCAAACCAAACAAACTTGGAAAAATTCCTAATTTTTAATCCGTAATAAAATTTAAACTCATTTAATGATTTGATGAATTCCTTATGAAACTCTTTATTATATTTCTTATCCTTCATAGATAATCTATTGTGGAAGTTTGTACCATTGTCCTACCAAATCCATGGTCTTCTGCTTTCATAGAAACCCTATGGACACAAAGTTTCATGAGATTGTCCTTTACAAGATCCTTTCCATCATAGCCTTCACTCAAATCACAGTTTAAGTGTGGAGCATTGTACCTTCCATGATTAATTATGCATTATATTTGCATGGTCTAGTCAAACTAAAACCTTCAACATAGTATTGCATTATATAATGGGGAGTAAATAAAGTGTATCCATGCTTTTCTAGTATTTGATCACGACCCTTGAACTCTCTCACAAAATCCATCTGATCATCACATGTAGGTCCACACAAATTGTTGATGTTTGTCGAAAACTAATATTCAATGCAGTCATTTGGGTGAGGCATGATTTTAATTTAATCAAGTTTAATGGTTATGAATTCATCCTTTTCCAAAGTCTTTTTCAATTCATTCCTAAAATATTTCTCAATTAATGCAGATGGAATTGATATCTTGTCAAGGTAAATAGTTGTTGTCTTGTCTCCTTCAAGAGAATCCATTGTTATGAGAGGTTCGTTACGATCATATGCAACAAGAACAACATCAATGTCCATGTTTTGTGTAACAAATAAAATGGACTATTAGGAAATAAAAATAGATGAATTTCATATTAAAGATTACTTGCACACTACCCAAACTAACATAAGATGAATTCATCCCCACACTAGTAAAATGTCAATGACATGCAACCTATGCAAGAGACAAGGATACATGAAAAAACCCATAGATTTTTAAAAATACATAAACAATATATAATCTACCCATATGTAGGGTAATGATTATCATAATCTTTGTTTAAATACAACCAGTACACTTTTGCTTTATGGAAGACAACCTCTTTTGGGGGAGTTGTGACACCATAAGGAACATCTGTCTTCCTCAAGACAATATCAATGATGTTGCAAGTGTAAAAATGTGATTGCATGTATTTGTAAATATGTCTTCAGAGAATCCAATCAAATTTTCATTAACTAACTTTCTCTAATAAAGAAATGAAGACCCATTTACCCACTTAAATCTTTGAATCAGAGAAGTTTGTAGGGCTAGACAAATTAATTATACACTCAATTGTGTGTCTTGAATCAATTAAAAGGAAAATAAAAGAATATATGTGGCCTTCATCATTGAGGTAAGATCCAATAAACCAACTCTCTTCAGTATGGGTTGATGGAATGAGAAATCCAAATTCTTTGATAGAACATCGATTACAATGAGACAAAAAATAAGGTTTTTGAAAACAACATGCGAATGTTTACAAACTACTTGAAATCTTGTCAACACTCACAATGAAACTTAATGAAATATTAACTCAATAATCTCAAATGAGAAAAACTTCCAAATAGTTTCATCCATGAAAAAAAAGAATTTTTGAAACCAAAATAAACATTGAACATTATATATTGAAAACAAAAAAATAATTAAACTCTATTAAAATATATATTAAAATGTTAGAGTGAAACTATATTAATATGTTAATGTGAAAAAAAAATATTTAAATGTAAAACTAGATTAATATAAGGTCTATTTTAAAGTATAGATTAAACTATTTTATGTTTATGTATTTGAATTAGATTTTGTATTACATAAATTTCTTTTAGATATATAGTTTATACGGGTTATCCCTATTTTATATTTATATGTAAAACTAATTTGAAACCCTATAAAATGATATATTAAATGTGAAACTATGAGTATATTTGATATTAAAGTATATAACCAAAAATATTTGCTTACATTAAAACTAAAAAAATGAAATAAAGTGAAGCTTCTATTAAAACTATATAATTTTTCTTAATATAAAATTGAATTAACGTTAATTTTTCTATATAAATGTAATTTCAAACCCTATTAAAAAAATATGTTAATAATAAACTATTAATATAATTGAACTATTTTTTGAATTATATGGTGTTTTCGGATATTTAATTTTATATGTAAAATTATTAATACGAATGCCTATTTTAAAATAATATTAAAATATTATAGGAAAAATTGAAATTATATTAATGTTAAAAAATATATATTTGAATGTTAAGTTATATTAATGTAATGGTTATAATATAGAATTTATATTAAAATCAACATAGATTTATTTTAATTTTAGAACTGCTAGAGAAATCAAAATTTTTAATTTCTTATTGAGTGTCAAATCTGAGGAAATGTTTAAGCTTCCAGAAATTTTATTACTTTCATTTTTTTCTAGATATTTAATTAAGATGAACCTATGCTAGTTCTTAACAATATTATTTATTATATAAATTTCACTTCTCTATATGTAAAACAATTCTCATTTTTAATTTTATTAAAACCTTGATTTAATTTTTATAGAATATCCATCAAATATTTTTAGTAACATTGAGGATATAGAATTTAGATATAACTCAAAAGTAATTATAATATTTTTTCTTTGATATTTAATTAAAAAATGTTATAAAATTAAAATATTTATAAAATATTTTTATTGTGAAATAAGTTATGGTTTTTAGGCATGTGGTATTAATAAGTCATTATATTGTATGAAATATTATTTACAAGCTAATAATATCCATGGTAAAGTGGACTTGAATATTCATGGTTAAAAATCTTATTATATTGTAAGTATTGAGTTTTTATGTGCTTATTAATTAAATTTAAATATATTGGGAAAATCAATATTTTAATTTATATCGTAAAATGGATCTTAATCTAAAATTTGTAGCCACTATTTACATGTTATATATTTTAATGTGATATGTGTATTAGTGGACATTAATCATCATCATATTATGATTTTCTTTCATTTATTTTTCTATTATTGTTTTTTTATAATTTTATTAATAAAATGAAAGTACAATATAATATTATTTTTATTTTTTTAATCAATTTTATTATTTGTATTATTTTTATCTTTTTTACTATTAATAATCAATATTTAAATGTTTACACTAATTTATGGACATTACATCTCCCTTATGCTATATTCTATATTATTTTTAATTTTTTATATTTTTATATTATTTTTAAATTTTTTATTATTTTTAATTAAGCTTATATGCAAATGTTTATAAATAAATATTTACATCACTACAATATCTTTCCATACTAAACTATAAAATGCTTTTCAATGCAAATATATATATATATATATATATATATATATATATATATATAACTACATTAATATTAAATTATTTTATATAAAAAAAATTAAAATTATATAAAAAATATTTGATTTCAAAGTGATCTACTTCAAAGATACTTCAAAGAAACTTAAAATGATATAAAAATATATATATATTTATTTTAAAATTATATGAAAGCATTTTATGAAAAAATGAAACTATGTTAATATGAAAAAATATATTTAAATGTAAAATGATATTAATTTATGTATGATGTTTATTTTTAAACTATATTAAAACATTATATTAAAAATATTAATACAATATCTATTTCGAACTCTATTATACAGTTTGAACTATTTTATATTTATGTATTTGAATTACATTTTGAAATATATAATATTTTTAGATTATGTTTATGTGTTTGAATTCCATTTTAAATTACATAATATTATATGAAAATAAATATCAAAATATACCATAAAAAATATTTAAACATAAAAAAGAATGTGGAGGAGTGGAGCTTATATTAAAACTATACAATTTTGTTTTAATATAAAATTGGATTAATATTTTTTTTGCATAACAGTAATTAAAATTGTATTAAGAATATATTTCAATGTGAAACTATTAAAATATTTGAATGAACTATACAATACTTTTTGGATATTTAATTTTTTTAATTTATTGATGGTGATGATGATGGTTAACGTCCACTGAGACCAAACTTTGGTCTATCGGACCTAGAGAAACAAATTATTTAGTTTGATTTAAGGTTTTATTTCTATGCTCAAAAAGCTTGGAGAGAAGCCTCCCAAGCTCACTGTAATTTTGACATTGTAAAAGGCTAGGAAGGTCAGTATTGCGACAAAGATTGTGAAACTAAGATCTAATGTGGTTGTATGTGGGGCACTCTAAGAGGAAGTGGTTTTCACCCTCAATGTTCCTATTATCATAGAGATGGCAGATTCTTTCCATCCATGGTGTTTTAGGAACTCTCCAACGACCTGTTTCACTATGGAGCTCATGAGAGTTCGTTCTAAACTTTGCTAAATTAATTTTCTTCTTTGAGCTAGCTAAAACAGAGAGATACTTTTGACCTTCTAGGGTGGGGTTGATGACCTTCTTATAATAACTCAATTTTCTTTTAGCCACTAAATCTTTCTCACACCACATTTTTTCTTTGAACTTACAAGTAACAATATTTTTAATGTTATTAATGTTTTGCAGTACATCGTTCTCGTTGATCTCGCAATGGTTCATCCAGGCCCTCATGTCTTTATACGACCCCCGTTTGAGCCTTAGATGGTTTTGGCTGGAATTTAAGGCTAGCTTGGGAAGTCTATGATCTCCTACGTTATTGAGCTTGTGCTTGTACAACAGAAGCCTAGTCATAGCTACGCTTTCGATAGGGCAAAGACCTACTTCTTTAAGGAGAATAGGGTAGGGTGTATTGCTTTTAATTTTTAGGTTATACGTTATAAAGCGCTTCTGGATTTGCTCAATCTTTCTCCACGATTCTCTAGAGATGCTGCAACCCCAAACCTCACATCCATATAAGATAACAGGAGTGACTAAAGTTTCAAAGAGGAACTTCTTTTTATCCCACATTACGAGGTTTGTCATTTTACAATTATTTTCAAGACCAAAGTAAGCTTTCCACCCCCCATTAATCCTTTTCTCAATGCTATAGTTCCAGTTGAGTTTGTGATGAATATCAATTCCTAGGTACTTGTAAGAATATACTTCCTCCAAGTTATTATTGTCATATATAAAATTAGTGTAGGCGTCCTTCTTGGATTTGATAATCATAACTTTTGTTTTGTCAGTGTTAACAGTCATACCCATGGTAGAGCAGAAATCCTTAAGAAGTCTAAGCTGCTTATCAAGATTAGATGGACACCTTGCGAGGAGAACAATATCGTCAGCATAGAGAAGAAGGATGACGACTAGCCCAGCTAAGAGCATGCCAGCACATCCTGCTTCCTCTAAATAACCTTCGAGCTTGTCAATGTAAATGCCAAATAGGGTAGGGGAGAGGGGGAAACCTTGTTTAACTCTGATATTACACTTAATATCTTTCGACCACCCCTCATTGCTTTTTAGCTTGGCAATTACATTCTCGTATAATCTAATAGTGGCAGCTCTCAACTCGAAAGGAACCTTTAGCTCTTCTAATCTATTCCAAAGGTTGTTTCTAGGAACCATATCGAAAGCCTTTCTAAAGTCCACAAAGCAACAAAAGAGATTGGATTTATCATTGCGACATTCCTCCACAATGATTCTAAGCGTAACGAGGTGGTCTGTTGTTGAGTGATGCCTTCTAAAACCCGCTTGGCCTTTAGCCCGCTTATCTTCACTTTCAAGCCATATGCTCAACTTCTTTTCCAAAATACTACCATATAACTTAGCTAAGAGAGGGCTGATCATAATTGTCCGATAATTAGAGGGGTTATTTGTATCCCCATTTTTAAAAATAGGGATAATGAGGCTCTCAGTCCATAACTTAGGGAACCCTTGCTTGACTGCTTGATTGAAAAGCTTGTGGATGTGGGGGATGAGGACAGGGCTTCCAATTTTTAATATTTCTGCCTGGTAACCTTCAATGTCCTTAGCTTTCCCATTAGCCAGGCGCTTAACCCCAAAATCAATGTCTTCTAGAGAGAAGACTTCTTTCGTTGTGGGCAGGGTTTCAAAGTTATTCATGATATTTGGAGATTCATAGAGCTTTTTAAGATAGGAATTCCAATCGTGTAAAGCAATTTTATTATTATCTTTAGATTTCCTAGTCAGGATCTGCCTCCAAAATTTCTTAGGAGCTACCTTAGAGAGGTGTAAGAGATTCTCTTGTCTTTTATATTTAAAAATATATAAAAATATATATTTAAAAATATTAATATATTTGATCGCATGGCCACCTTAGGTATTCACAAGAATACGAGGAGATACTAAGCAAACTTTCATAGGATATAAATATTAAAATGGGTTGATGCATTCAACTTAGTGCGGAGCTGAGTGTAAATAGCTCGAGTCCCTGATGAATGCAACACAACTTGGTCCTAGAGAGAGCATTGTGAGGCTTGCGAGTAATTGCTTGCCAATGAATTAAGGAAACTATGTTTTTTCATTCTCTAAAGTGACTTTGGGGGGATTTTTATCTGATCGGCTTTGCTATTAAGCTATTTGGGTAAAAGCTCATTGCTGGATTTGAGGGACACGAGGTTCTGGAAGATTGCAAGCGGATTTGGTTGTTCTTCCACAAAATACTGTGGATTTTTGGGTGCTGTTAAAGAAATTGTTGTGTTGGTATCCTCTCTAGTAATTCAACCTTGGTGGGTAGTGGCTTCTATGACCTAGTTAACTCTAACTCTTCTTGTTATTTTTCCAAATTGTATGCATGCATTTTTCTTGGCTTCTAGTGTTGGTTTGGAGATAGTCTTGTATGTTTCAAGATAATATTTCATCTTTCTCTCAGCCATAACAATGGGGTGGTGTCCCTTCGCTATGGTATTTTTTCTTCTCTAGATATTATACCTTGCGTAAACCAATGCCACCTCTTCACTTGTTACTTGATGTACTCATTCTTGAGTTGGACCCTAACCTTCATGTGCTCCCAAACCTCTTTCTTAACATGGAATCTGGATTTGTTTCACCCCTATATGAAATCCTCTATCAGGGTTCATACGTTTGTAGACATCTGTGCATAAGTTTGTTGGTTAATAAGCAAGGCTAAAGGATGTGAATTCAGTGTGGAGGGGGAGGCCGCAGCCCCAAGGTCAAAACCGAGCCCAACAACATGCCGAGAAGGCTACTAAAACTTATCATTTGATTGTCCCCCCAAAAACCCACAATGAAATCCATCAATTGGAAATCTTTGCTGGTAGAGATAGACATGCCTTCTTAGACTCTAAAAATAAAGAACTTGTTAATTTATTTATTTATTACGCCCATAGACTTGTCAATCCTATTGGAATTGGGAACTTTAATCATTTTACTAATTAATAAAATTGATCGGATTGTTTAAATTTAAAGATTCTAGTATATTCTGGTTATTGCCACAATATCAATGAATTGAATTCACACCACTAACTTCCCTGCATATCTAAATCACATGATTAAACCTTGTTTAAATTAATTTTTTTACAAAGCTTCATTAAAAATTTACCATGCCATTTGTTAATTGACACCTATAAGGATTAACCATAATGGGAAGACTACAAAATGTAACACACACCTTACACATACACTTGTCATAGTATTGGAAATGTGTATTTCCAAATAAGATGATCATCCTTTTCAAACCACTGATAACATGTGTCCATTTCCAAATAGAACTTGTCAGTAGTTTCATTAATTTGTCCATCAATTTCACCCTTTCATGGTCCTAATAATAACTCCAAAAAGCAGGTATCAGTGGTTTCATTAACTTGTCCATAAATTTCACGTCTTAATAATAGCTCAGCCACTCCATCTAGTATTGTAACCTCGAGGAATAAAGCAACTTGAGCATTTCAACTTGTTATTAAATATTTATTGTAACTTTTATTCATCACCATTCCATCTATTATAATCAAAGTAGTGCTCCCATGCATGCATTTCTTAGTGATTGCCTTGTTGGAATAATTGAAGGATTGTTGGAAGGAAGGATTACTAGAACGATTTGAAGGGGCTTCTCTCTGCTTCTATTTGCTAATAAAGGTGCACAATCTGTTAACCAGATTTGGAATATTACTATATATATTAATATTGTTTTCAATGGCCACTGTTACCTAGATTTGTCATTAAAAGACCAATAGCACTCTAATTGTTTAGGTTTTCTATTGTTATTATTTAATGTATTGTTGTTAGTGTCTCATATCATCAAACTTTTATTATTGATTTCTTTAGTAATTATTTAATTAGGTTTTATGTTGCTATTAGTTAATGCTATTAGTTAATTATTGTAAAAAGAGTAAGAGCAGGTAAAAGGGGTAAAGAGAAGAACTCAAAAGCCCGACTTTGCATTTGATCTAGAATTCATCTACACATTCCAAATATTGCCCCAATTAAGCGTCCCAATCTGTACTTTTTTCGTAGGAAGCTATTGATGCAAAGAGAACCTCATAGGCAAAACAATAAGAAACAACCATGTACTTTTTTCGTAGGAAGCTATTGATGCAAAGAGAACCTCATAGGCAAAACAATAAGAAACAACCATGTAAATTCAGTAGGTCAGAAAACATCGAAGATAATCGTGTAACACCAACAAATAAAAGGAAAACCACATACAACTCTTGGGTGCCAATAAATCAGAAAACTATTAGAGCCAGTTATTCGATATAGATAATTTAGAAACCCACTTTAAAAAATGATGCAGTATCTCGTGGGGTATTATTTATTCTAGAGGAATGGTTGTCTTACCATTCTTGTCATCTTAAGACACTAAGATGGCCCTGGTAGCATGGGATACTGGTCGGGTTTTATGGTTAGAGTTCATGAAGTCATTCTTATAGTTCAAGAGCTAGCCTTTCAACCAAAAAAAGTATGAAGGCGAGTTCAAATTGCGAGAAGCTCCCAAACATTCCTAGAGTGGGACCTATTGACTGAATTGGTATTCCTTGATGCGTTGCCGAGTTAATGCCACAGGTCCATGAAAAATAGAATTACTATCGTATTAATATGTTTATAACGATGTGGATTCCATGACTAACAAAGGTACTGCGGATAGTTCTTTCTGTCCATTTCTTCCAGTCTTGCAAATAAAATTTGAAAAATATATATCATAAAGATAAAATTAAATAATAACAATAAATCAATTTCTTTCGTTTATATATTAATAAATTTATTTATTTTTAATCTGTACTCGGGAGCTTATAGCTTATTTGACAATCTTGTAAACTTATAGAATAGTGATGGGGTGGTGGGCTTTATTAGTAGACTGCAAAAGGGATCTGGAAGGATCTATCGATATTAATTTTATTTTGCCCATTTCTCCTTAAAGCTGCATTCTAGGCTTCTTTCTCCATTTTTGCCTGCAATAAGCAATAAATCTTTAAAATCACCATCAAATTGAATGAAGAAAAAACAAACCTAAAAAACATTGGATGCTGCAAGAAGACAACCATGCCACCCTACCTTCCAATCCCCTAGAAAAATTGCTTTCGATTTTTGCAACGCATGGCAATTCTTCTTATGGTTGCATTCCAGGCTTCTTTTTCCTTCTGAGCTTGTAGTACAAATAAACCTTTAAAATCACTACCAATACAAATAAACCTTTAAAATCACTACCAAACTGAACGCAGGAATGACAAACCCTGAAAAATATTGGAGGTTTGATGAGGTTTGACCGCAAAAAACGACAAACCCTAAAAAATATTGGATGCCATAGTGAGAAGTCCAGCTAATCTAACCTGCATAGAAAGATTGCTTAGGAAGATTGTGCTCGATCTCTGACTCCCTTCGTCACAGGCTTGTGATCCATCTGATCTCAGAGCGCCTGTAGAATGGATTTGGAAATGCACTCATATATTACAATTTGTTTTTTATTTATTCTTTAATTTTAATTATATTAATGCTAGGTTATTTTTTTAATAATTTTAAATTTTATATATTTATTTTCATCCAATCAAAATGATCTGGCGAATCTCGTAGGGTTTGTAGAATGGATACGGAAATTCTGGCCGGTTTTACTATATTAGATTTATTTTATTTTTAATCATATTAATTTATTTTTTTTATTAATTTCGAAATGTATATATTTATTTTGACCCATCGAGATTACCGGGTCTAATTGATCCGGAAATATCTATGGATTTTACAATATTAATTTAAATTAATTTTTAATTTTCATTATATTAATATATTTTTTTATTGACTAGTAATTTTATTGAAAAATAAAAAATAATATATTATATTTTAAAATAAAAATACAGTCCACTAAGTTTTGGATAGACATAATCCAGAATCCAAAAATTATTAATATTAAATTAATTATTTTATTTTAATTTTAGTTTTATTTTTATTTTTATGTTTGTGTAAATTGATCTAGTCAAAATAGAACATAAAAAATAAAACACGATATTACAACATTAAAACATGCCATTACAACATCTCTACCAAACTTAATTAAACAACAACAACAACACTAGAATGAGTATCAATAATCAGTTTGAGAAATAAACACAAGAGAGCAAGTACATAAATAATGAATTGGTACATAGATTTATAGATGCATATCCCATGAACATTTTAAACAAATAACTTTTCAACTCTACAATCTAATAGAAAACATTTCATTTTTCAATATTCTTCAATATCCAATTGAAATTCAATAAACTCTACACTAACATTATTTACATATATAATAAAAAAGCATCAGTGTAATGCCCTCGTGAGGTGATAATGTTGGGTAAATAGTAAATTTAACTGTGAGCTAAAACTTTGTTTGTTAAGTAAAGAAAGAAAAAATCTGTTGTTTGTATTGTAAATTATCTTGGTGATTAATTGTGTCATCACTGTTTAATTTGAGTATATGATTAATTGTGGTGAATAACTGCTGAGGTAGTTAAATAAAAAAAAACCCTAACTACCTTCAAGAGACAGTTGAGTCCCCAAGAGGAAAAGGGGGAGGAATGCCAAGTCTGGTAAGGATCAAATGGCAGGATTGAGGAGATGCTATGTCTGGTAGTGACCGGATAGCATGCATGGGAAGGAGAAGACTTCCTGATTCCGCTATGTCTGGTTCGGATCAGATAGCGAGACCTGGCATAGCCAGAGGAATTGCAGACAAGAAGATCTTCAAAAGTGCTTGGGGGTGGAAGATCGAGGAGGATCTTCCTATGGACGGGAGGTTGACAAGCTTTTCAAGCAGGTTTGCTGCTAAACAGGTATGGCTTGCTAAGCATTTTATCTGTGCAAACCGTTTATGGTTTTATATAGGCAGAAAAGATAATGGAAGAAGAAAAATAATCTAAACATTTCTTTTAGAAATTCTAGTCTCTGAGCAACCAGCAGAGAACAGAACCTGGACCTTTCAATCAAAGAATGAAGTAAAAGGAAACTTAACGAACTAGAATCTCTGTGAAACATTAAACAAGAAACCTCTGTGAGTTGCTAAGCAAAAAGAATATTGCTAAACCTTTCCCTGTAATCGGTTAGGTTTGGAAATGAAACATTGTACAGAAGTAAAGGGTTCAATCCCAAGTCGAGAACGGCATCGAAACATATAAAAACTATCCAAATCTTTTACCAAAAAGAACTGCAGGCTGAGCGACCCGTCGGCGGAACCAGGCTCACGCATCATAGCAACAATATTCAATGGCATCTAAATAAAAGAACATATATATATATATATATATATATATATATATATATATATATATATATATATATATATATATATATATATATATATATATATATATATATATATATATATATATATATATATATATATATATATATATATGCTGAAACATAATGCAACCGGACACACCCTTGTCACTGTGTTTCTTTAAAAAAAGAAGAACTATTAACTATATGCATGCAAACAGATATTACCAAGTTGTCCCGATTCCAAAAGAATCGCCGGGACCGAGCCTATGCATGTACTCAGCCGCAGGCCTTTAAGCCCGAACCATCCATATAGAAGGAGTTAATCATTAAAAAAAAAATATATCCACTCCTAACGAATAGCTAATCATGAAAAGTACTTACACTGAAAGATACAAACAGAGACGGATATTCGAGCCGAGCTCACAGTAAGCTACAGAAAGGCGAGAACGCCAAAACCATTATAATATAGACCAGAGTCATACAAAATAGCTTGTGTCATTGTAATAATTCCATATTCAAGATTAAACTAAGAATAAGCATTACGAAACCAAAAGCAATATCCAACTTAAGTACTGTCTGCGCACAGAGTGCGTTAGGTCATATAAGGAAAAACCATTTATACATCTTAGAGCTCGGCGTACAGCGCCCTTGGCAGTGGTTTCCGTCTGAGCAAGGCCGGAAAAACCTAATACAATACAACCATCAAATATGTGGATGAATCATAGAAACTTCCAAGCGAGGGAACCCTGTGTATTGCCGAGGGACTCCAAAAACTAGAGCAGACCCTGACATTCCTGTTCAGACGAACAGTTGTTCAGCCACTACTTGTGGGAAGCTAAAGGGGTCGAATGAAAACGCACAACTCTTACCTGTTTGGGATAGCAGCGGAGCAGAGACGACCCTCAGTGTCGCTGGTCAGCCATCGAGCCCTTCTCCTGAGGAAATAATCACACTATAACTGAGAACTTTAATAGAAGGCTTAGAAAACATTAAAATGAAAAAAAGAGTTAGTAGAGACCAGAGACCCGTAACCATACCCGAGCTGTGGAAGCTCATGTACCTGTGCAAAACTCAGGCAGGAATAGGGAGAAGTAAAATCCTATAATCAAAATAGTATTACCTGAATCCGCGGCCGAAAACATTCCGCTGAGCACCGGTTCAGTTGAAGGTGGAAAGCTCAGAGCAAGACAGAGCACCAAAACGTTGTGCAACAATGAAAATAGGAAACAAGCCGAATGCATAAAACCCTTCATAAATACTCCAGCAGATCTCGCTACCGCGTGGCTTGTTAACAGCCTTGGATCTGGGTGAGCTCGCCACCATCGTCCGATCAGCAGGAAACGAAGCGGGAACAGCAAACAAGTTTTGGCAAGCTCGAGATGTCAGGCCGTATGGCATTTGGAACGTTCAGCACGCGTAGGCACGTGAAGGATGGATAGCTAGCTGCTCATCAAGCCAGATGAACAATGCAGATTAAGCCAGCTGGTTAAGCGACGGAGCCAGGCAGGACCCTCGGCTTCAGCATCCTCGGAAACGTAAACCAACACATAATACCGTAAATGCTATAAAGGATCATTTAATATAAGTACTGTTCGATGCATCTGCATATATACCTTTGTATTTGTTTATTGTATGTTACAACTCACGGTATAATAAGTGTTATCCATGGTTAGAACGATACCGAAATGTGGGTATAGTAATATGTATATGAAAGTATTAATAACCATTGCATGAGCGGGTGGAAACATTTATATGTTTATAATATTCGAATGAATCTGTAATAAGTAAACTCTGAGTAGAATGCTCGTTAACCATGGTGTTTACAATTAGTTGGTAGTGCAAAGAAAATCAATGGGATATATAAGCATGAATATATACTGTGGTAAATTTTTTTTTTTTTGAGATCTGTAATTGGTATGTGACAAATTGGTATCAGAGCCCAGGTTACAACTCTGTGACCTCGGGTTCATTCTAATAAAACAGCAATGCATAAATACTATCATAACAAGCAAGAAAAGAGTGTATTAGAATATACAAATACAACTGTTGAATGAACTAATCTTGTACACGTAACAACAAAATGAGGAGAACAAGTAGCGCTCCTCATGGAAATTTGGATCGACCAGATGATGTTGCTCGCCCTCAGGGGAATCCTGAGCTATGGGTACAACTGGGAGCCGAGGGCCGCAACACTGATTCGACTATATTGAGGGCAGTCCAGGAGCTGAAGGACGAAATGGCCCGTTTGCGTGAGGATAATGTAATATTAAATATAGAACAAGAAAGGATTCTAAAAAGTTTATCAGACAAACAACAGCAACAACGATCTCATCCTAGGCCTGAACAGACACGAGTAACAGATGAACAAAGTTATCACACTGAACAGGAGGAAGCAGAGGAAAGGGCGGAGACGCGAGGAGAGAAATCTGTTAACGCTTCTGAATATCAAACTCCAAAAAGACCGCGAATAGAATTGCAAGGGGAGTTTCGGAAGATTAAACCACCTCATTTCGATGGGGAATCAGAAGAAGCCGCAGAGGCATGGCTAATCAATATGAACAAGTACTTCCAAGTGTACGAGTATGATCACCATCTTAAGGCACGACTGGCTATTTTCCAGCTGCAGGCCAAGGCCACCTTATGGTGGGAAGAAGTCAAGATGGTGTGGGGTGTGAGTGAGCAAGATGTGACTTGGGAGACTTTTCAAAGATATTTTAAGGAAAAATACCTGACAGAACGCTTCTATGATGAAAAAGCACGAGAATTTCATGATCTGCGGCTAGGACAGCTGACCATAGATGAGTTCATAACTAAATTTACATCTCTGCTTCGCTATGTACCGTACATTCGAGAGGAGAAGGCTAAGGTGCAGCGGTTTGTTAGCAGCCTACCCCTGGCGATGCGGGAAAGGATCGAGTTTGATAATCCGAAAACGATGGACGAAGCAATTCGGAAGGCTAGATTATGTTATCAGCAGAGCAAACAAAAAGGAGAAAATTCTGGGAAGCGCTGGGCAGATAGAAAGAGCAGCAGAATAATTGTAGGAGCTAAAGGAACTCGCAGCAGCTTTCACAAAGGATTTTCGAAAGGGGCTAGCACTAGAAACCCATCAAGAAGTCAGATCAGATTTAGGCCACCTGCTGAATCTAAGTATAGTGAACAGCCAGTTAAAATGGATAATGAGGGCTCAGTTAGGCCACCGGTTCAGTGCTGGGGTTGTGGTGGACCCCATTATATTAAAAATTGTCCTCATCGGAAGGAAAGCGATCAGGTGTCCCAGATCTATGAAGCCTCTACGGTGGGAGATGTGGCCCGGTCCATGCCCAGAATAAATGCAGCACTTGAGGATCGACAAGCTGATTACCAGCCAACAATGATAGAGTTTGAAGGTAAGATCTTTGATCGAACTGTTTCCATTTTAGTAGACCCAGGAGCTACTTTAAGTTATGTAAGTCCCAAAGTCGTGGAAAGCTGTAGTTTGCAAACTATTAAGTTTAAAAATCCTTGGTTAGTACAGCTTGCCACCGGGTCCAAAAGACGAGTGCTGACTAAGGTCAGCAACTGTCCATTAAAGTTAGCTGGTCAGACAATAATAACAGAATTGAATGTACTCCCCCTTGGATCATATGATGTGCTGATAGGAATGGACTGGTTAGAAAAGCGATGGTTTGTAATAAACTGCAAGACAAAAACAATCTCTTACCGAGATGAATTGGGAATGGAAAAGGAGATTCAAGGTATCCAAAAACCAGTGTAGATCCAGCCAATTATGGCCTCACAACTAGCTAAAAGTGTCTGGAAGAAATGTCAAATATATGCAATACAAGTAGGGTATGCTGGATCTGAAGATAAAGTTGTGACTGTGGAAAATATACCAGTAGTGCGAGATTTTGCAGATGTATTTCCGGAAGAAATACCAGGGCTACCGCCCAAAAGGGATTTGGACTTCACCATTGAATTGGTACCCGGTGCAGCCCCAGTATCCCGAGCACCCTATCGGATGAGTGTGCCGGAATTAACTGAGTTAAAGATGTAGCTGCAAGAGTTGTTGGACAAGAAGTATATATGTCCCAGTGTATCCCCTTGGGGAGCCCCTGTATTGTTTGTTAGAAAAAAAGATGGAACTCTTCGACTGTGCATAGATTATAGACAGCTGAACAAATTGACAGTTAAAAACAAATATCCACTACCCCGCATTGATGAGCTGTTTGATCAGGTGAAGGGGGCGACAATCTTTTCAAAGATCGACTTGAAGTCGGGCTATCATCAAATCAGAATTAAGGATGAGGACATAGCCAAAACAGCATTTCGTACTCGTTATGGGCACTACGAGTTTGTGGTACTACCTTTCGTGTTGACTAATGCACCTGCGACATTTATGTGTTTGATGAACAGTGTATTTCATCAGTACCTAGACAAATTCGTGTTAATCTTTATTGATGATATACTTATATATTCCCGGAACATTAAAGAGCATGAGGAGCATCTCAGAATAGTGTTACAGACACTACGGGAACATCAGCTATATGGTAAATTTAGCAAATGTGATTTTTATAAAGAACAGATCCAATACTTGGGACATATCATTACAAAAGAAGGTATAGCTGTGGACCCCGAAAATATCAAAACTATAATAGAATGGCCAATACCCAAGGATGTGGCAGATATTAGATCTTTCATGGGGCTGGCTGGTTATTACCGGCGGTTTGTAGAAGGTTTCTCCAGGGTTGCATACCCTATCACCTCTTTGCAAAAGAAGGGCAAGGTGTTCAAGTGGACAGCAGACTGTCAACGGAGTTTTGAACAGCTCAAAAACCTGCTCACTACCGCACCTGTGCTGAGTGTTGCAGATCCGGAAAAGGATTATGTAGTTTGCACCGATGCAAGTAAGGAGGGCGTAGGTGGGGTGTTAATGCAGGAAGGTAAAGTGATCGCGTACGAATCAAGAAAGTTAAAAGAACATGAGTAGAAATATTCTACCTATGATCTGGAGTTAACCGCAGTTGTTCATGCGCTGAAAATGTGGCGCCATTATTTAGTGGGAAGAAATTTTTTGTTGATGACTGATCACCATAGCTTGACTAGCTACTTTAGCCAACCAAACTTGAACGCTAGACAAGCTAGGTGGGTGGACTTTTTGGAAAATTTCGATTTTGAAATTAAGCATTTGAAAGGAAAAGAGAACAGGGTAGCTGATGCACTGAGTCGAAAAGTGCATTGCATCTATGAAATTGGCATTAGTGAAGGATGGTCCACCCTTGTCAAAGAAATTGAAGAGGCTGCTGCACAAGATCGAATTTATTTACAAAAGAAGCAGCTGGTGCAGAACTTAAATACCCATATAATACAACAAGGGTACAATTTGAATGTAGCCAGAATTTTGTGTTACCAGAAAAGAATTTATGTACCCAATCAGAGCGGTATTAAAGAAAAGATTCTGGATGAATATCATAAAAGCCCTTATGCAGGACACCCGGGCTACCAAAAATTAATCACCCCGCTTCGAAAGGAGTACCATTGGCCAGTCATGAAAAGAGATGTGGTAGAATATCTGGCGTGATGCTTGGAATGTCAACAGATTAAGGCTGAACATCAACACCCTGTGGGTTTACTATAGCCATTACCCATACCAGAATGGAAGTGGGAGACCATTACCATGGACTTTATTACGGGATTGCCAAAATCCAAAAAGAACAATGACTCTATAATGGTTGTAGTAGATAAACTCAGTAAGTCAGCCCACTTCATACCGGTTCAATCTACATATCGTGCGGCTCAAATCGCAAATGTTTTTATGCAGAATATATTTAAACTCCATGGGATGCCAAAAACAATAATATTTGATCGCGATGTTAAATTCACTTTAGTTTTTTCGAGGACCTTGTTTGAAGGTCTGGGTACTCAATTAAACTTCAGCACCGCTTATCATCCGCAGACTGAACGGGTGAATCAAGTAGTGGAAGACATGTTGAGATCTTATGTGATGCAACAACCTACCCGATGGGAGGAGTACCTACACCTTGTAGAGTTTGCTTATAACAATGGATGTCATGCATCCTTGCGGATGAGTCCATTCGAAGTGCTTTACGGCCGAAGATGCCATACACCATCCAGTTGGGGAGGACCAGAGGATAAACTCTTGTTAGGTCCTGAAATGTTGGAGGAGATGGAAGCCATGGTCAGGAGGGTCCGGGCTAATTTAAAAATAGCTCAAGACAGGCAAAAAGATTTTTGCTGATCGAAAAAGAACATTTAAAGAATATCAGGTGGGTGAGCATGTATATGTCAGAATGCGGGCAAGGAGAAGTACTCTCCAATGGAATGCTTGTGCCAAATTGGCACCTCGCTTCTGTGGACCCTTCCAGATTTTAGCACGAGTGGGGCCGGTAGCTTATCAGCTAGCCCTACCCAGCCATATCCAGGTCCATAATGTCTTCCACGTATCAGTTTTAAAGAAATATGTTTATGATCCTAGGCACATAATAAGTTGGCAGGACATTCAGGTAAGAAAAGGCTGTAAATAAAAGTAAACCAAAATGGAATTTTAGAAAGCAGCTAATCTGAATATTATGTGTTTCAAGTGGAACCGGAAGGAGAGTTCATGGTCGAGCCAGTGAACATACTAGATCGGAGAAGAGTCGAGCTGTAGAAAAGGGTCATCAATCAGGTTAAAGTGCAATGGCAGCGCTTTGGGCCTGATGAGGCCACCTGGGAGGATGAGCAGAGTATGAAAGAAGCTTATCCTAGACTGTTTTTGGACGAACAGCAACATCGGGACGATGTTGGACTTCAGGAGGGGGAGATGTAATGCCCTCGTGAGGTGATAATGTTGGGTAAATAGTAAATTTAACTGTGAGCTAAAACTCTGTTTGTTAAGTAAAGAAAGAAAAACTCTGTTGTTTGTATTGTAAATTATCTTGGTGATTAATTGTGTCATCACTGTTTAATTTGAGTATATGATTAATTGTGGTGAATAACTGTTGAGGTAGTTAAATAAAAAAAAACCCTAACTACCTTCAAGAGACAATTGAGTCCCCAAGAGGAAAAGGGGGAGGAATGCCAAGTCTGGTAAGGATCAAATGGCAGGATTGAGGAGATGCTATGTCTGGTAGTGATCGGATAGCATGTATGGGAAGGAGAAGACTACTTGATTCGGCTACGTCTGGTTAGGATCAGATAGCGAGACCTGGCATAGCCAGAGGAATTGCAGACAAGAAGATCTGCAGAAGTGCTTGGGGGTAGAAGATCGAGGAGGATCTTCCTACGGATGGGAGGTTGACAAGCTTTTCAAGCAGGTTTGCTGCTAAACAGGTATGGCTTGCTAAGCATTTTATCTGTGCAAACTGTTTATGGTTTTATATAGGCAGAAAAGATAATGGAAAAAGAAAAATAATATAAACATTTCTTTTAGAAATTCTAGTCTCTGCGCAACCGGCAGAGAACAGAAGCTGGACCTTTCAATCAAAGAACGAAGTAAAAGGAAACTTAACAAACTGGAATCTATGTGAAACATTAAACAAGAAACCTCTGTGAGTTGCTAAGCAAAAAGAATATTGCTAAACCTTTCCCTGTAATCGGTTAGTTTTGGAAATGAAACATTGTACAGAAGTAAAGGGTTCAACCCCAAGTCGAGAACGGAATCGAAACATATAAAAACTATCCAAATCTTTTACCAAAAAGAACCGCAGGCTGAGCGACTCGTCGGCGGAACCAGGCTCACGCATCATAGCAACAATATTCAATGGAATCTAAATAACATAACATATATATATATATGCGGTTGAAACATAATGCAGCCGGACACACCCTTGTCACTGTGTTTCTTTAAAAAAAGAAGAACTATTAACTATATGCATGCAAACAGATATTACCAAGTTGTCCCGATTCCAAAAGAATCGCCGGGACCGAGCCTATGCATGTACTCAGCCGCAGGCCTTTAAGCCCGAACCATCCATATAGAAGGAGTTAATCATTAAAAAAAATATATATCCACTCCTAACGAATAGCTAATCATGAAAAGTACTTACACTGAAAGATACAAACAGAGACGGATATTCGAGCCGAGCTCACAGTAAGCTACAGAAAGGCGAGAACGCCAAAACCATTATAATATAGACCAGAGTCATACAAAATAGCTTGTGTCATTGTAATAATTCCATATTCAAGATTAAACTAAGAATGAGCATTACGAAACCAAAAGCAATATCCAACTTAAGTACTGTCTGCGCACAGAGTGCGTTAGGTCATATAAGGAAAAACCATTTATACATCTTAGAGCTCGGTGTACAGCGCCCTTGGTGGTGGTTTCCGTCTGAGCATGGCCGGAAAAACCCAATACAATACAACCATCAAATATGTGGATGAATCATAGAAACTTCCAAGCGAGGGAACCCTGTGTATGGCCGAGGGACTCCAAAAACTAGAGCAGACCCTGACATTCTTGTTCAGACGAACAGTTGTTCAGCCACTACTTGTGGGAAGCTAAAGGGGTTGAATGAAAACACACAACTCTTACCTGTTTGGGATAGCAGCGGAGCGGAGACGACCCTCAGTGTCGCTGGTCAGCCATCAAGCCCTTCTCCTGAGGAAATAATCACACTATAACTGAGAACTTTAATAGAAGGCTTAGAAAACATTAAAATGAAAAAAAAAGTTAGTAGAGACCAAAGACCCGTAACCATACCTGAGCTGTGGAAGCTCATGTACCTGTGCAAAACTCAGGCAGGAATAGGGAGAAGTAAAATCCTGTAATACTGAATCCGCGGCCGAAAACATTTCGCTGAGCACCGGTTCAGTTGAAGGTGGAAAGCTCAGAGCAAGACAGAGCACCAAAACGCTGTGCAACAATGAAAATAGGAAACAAGCCGAATGCATAAAACCCTTCATAAATACTCCAGCAGATCCCGCGTCGCGTGGCTTGTTAACAGTCCTGGATCTGGGCGAGCTCGCCACCATCGTCCGATCAGCAGGAAACGAAGCGGGAACAACAAACAAGTTTTGGCAAGCTCGAGATGTCAGGCCGTATGGCATTTGGAACTTTCAGCACGCGTAGGCACGTGAAGGATGGATAGCTAGCCGCTCATCAAGCGAGATGAACGATGCAGATTAAGCCAGCTGGTTAAGCGACGGAGCCGGGCAGGACCCTCGGCTTCAGCATCCTCGGAAACGTAAACCAACACATAATATCGTAAATGCTATAATGGATCATTTAATATAAGTATTGTTCGATGCATCTGCATATATACCTTTGTATTTGTTTATTGTATGTTACAACTCACAGTATAATAAGTGTTATCCATGGTTAGAATGATACCGAAATGTGGGTATAGTAATATGTATATGAAAGTATTAATAACCATTGCATGAGCGGGTGGAAACATTTATATGTTTATAATATTCGAATGAATCTGTAATAAGTAAACTCTGAGTAGAATGCTCGTTAACCATGGTGTTTACAATTAGTTGGTAGTGCAAAGAAAATCAATGGGATATATAAGCATGAATATATATTGTGGTAAAAAAAAAAAATTTGAGATCTGTAATTGGTATGTGACAATTAGATATCAAATTCAATGGTGCATTTACTTTTTTCCTAAAATATTTACTCAAATAAAAAATAATAGATATTTATGTAAAAGATGTTAAAATTTTGGATAACTAGGAAAGTATTTCAAAAAGAAAGAAACCCATCAAAAATAATTGGTTGGGAAATTTACGCAATATTGAGGTTTTAGACCCAAAGAAATGGGTGTAGAACTTAAATAATTAATTAATTTACTTGAATGTTTAAATATGGATTAAGAAATATTAAGAAATTCAAATAAATATTAAATATTGTGAGTTTAATATGGATTAATAAATATTAAGAAATTCAAATAATTAATGTAGTGCATTACAATGATTAAGTTCTGATATTAATGCAACCCATTACAAGGATTATCTTATGATATTAACAATCTATTGTTTTATTAATAAATAAGTAAAATGATTTTAGAGTAATTTTAAATATGAAAAAAATTAATATATATGAATGTGTTGTTTTATAAATTTAATAATATCATTTTAATTTGATATTTCTGGATTCATTATATTAAAATTTTTAGCTTAGGTTTAGATCGAGCAAATGTGACTTGTTATTATAATATTGATATTAAATATCATTAAGTTTTGAAAGATAAATAATTAAAAATACTAATGTGATTGTTTATTATTTAAATTTTCTAATATTTATTAATTTAACCTCCATATACCACATAATCATAATCATGTAGATATTAATGTAGTGCATTACAATGATTAAGTTGTCATATTAATAGAGTCCATTACAAGGATTATCTTATGGTATTAACAATGTATTGTTTTATTAATAAATAAGTAAAATGATTTTAGAGTAATTTTAAATATGAAAACAATTAATATATAGGAATGTGTTGTTTTAGAAATTTAATAATATCATTTTAATTTGATATTTCTGAATTCATTATATTAAAAAATTTAGTTTGGGTTTAGAGCCAACCATTGTGTCTTATTATTATAATATTGATATTAAATATCATTAAGTTTTGAAAGATAAATAATTAAAAATATGAATGTGATTGTTTATTATTTAAATTTCTTAATATTTATTAATTTAACCTCCATATACCACATAATCATAATCATGTAGATATTAATGTAGTCCATTACAATGATTAAGTTGTGATATTAATGCTGTCCATTACAAGGATTATCTTATGATATTAACAATCTATTGTTTTATTAATAAATAAGTTAAATGATTTTAGAGTAATTTTAAATATGGAAAAAATAAATATATATGAATGTGTTGTTTTAGAAATTTAATAATATCATTTTAATTCGATATTTATTAAAAATTTTAGTTTAGGTTTAACATTTTTTATCCTTAACACAATGGAAAATTGTGTAGTCCAACAAAAAGATAAAATTGTGTTTTCTAGGCAATTTTTTGTTGGCATTGTGAATTAGGTGTTGTCCTTGATGGAAACCTACCTAATGAGTTGTTCTGATTTGATATTATAAATATATTTGTAGAAACATTATAGCATCAATATTAAACATAGACCTTAATATAAACATAATTATAGGTTTACTAACATTAATAATCTTGGATTATAGAGATTAGGTTTAAAAAATTGTGGAATTGTGTTCGGTGTTGTAATAATGTTATGATCGCTCATTTGATTTTATACAATGTGTATATGTGAAGTTTTTTTGTATGTGTAAATGGTAAATTATGTATGTATGTTACTTTTAATTTTATTCAACATTAAATTGTTTTGTTGATATCAAATGTGTTTTTTTTTTTCTTTTCTATTAGGTGATTTCATTGTTTGATCATGGATCCATCTATTTGGAGTTGTCTTCCATTAGAAATTCTTGAACTTGTCTTCCTCTCACTCCCTTTATTAGTTGTGATAAAGTTTAGCACTGTTTGTAAGAAATGGAAGAATTTTTTGCAAAACCCTTCTTTCTTGTTACGTTCCAAGCATGTCTCTACGAATGAATTTGGATTTATGGTTCCTTTCCTCAATAGTGAAGACAATTATTTTGCTCCTGAATACCTTAATCAGAATGGGCACATATCTCAATTTCATTTTCAATTCATAGATTCAAGATACAAAGTAGAGTCTACTATTGGACCAATGGTGGTTTTATCCTTATCAACAGAATGCTACCATACACTCAACTATTTCGTAACAAATCCATTTACAAAGGCCTTTAAAAACATAGGGCCAATACAAATTGGAGAGTGGGGATTAGTTCCATTACTGGAAAATGTAAGGAGTAGAAATATGACTGGGTTGTTCTAAAACATATGTATGATAGAATGCAATCTAAATTATATGTTTGTAGTAGTCTTGATAGGGTATGGCAAAGGGTTGATGTTCCATTTGGTGGCACTTCACCCCCTAAGAATGGAATTTTTTATAAAAGTAAGTTGTTTTGGTTGTATCTCGACAAGGAGTATGAATATTATCCTCGGTACAGGTATACAATCTACTGGTTTGATGTAATAAAAAATGAATGGGGTTTTTCCTTTGTTCCGATCACTGACATATGATGTATGTCGTTAGCAATATACATGGATTAGTTGATATGCCTTGTCAATGATGGCTCAACTTCTGTATGGTCAATTGAAGAACTAGATCATTTCAAATTTGGTCAACCATGCGTTGAAGGAAGAATTGACTACTTTGAAGATGATTGGGGTTTCATATGGAATTTGTTGGAAGAAATTTCTGCAGATATAAATAGCAAATGTCCTAGTTATCTTCCATTTCGAACAGTCCATGGTCTCATTCTTATGTGCAACTGCAGTGAAGTTCCTTTTCTATTATATGACAAGATGTCTCACATCTGTTTTCCAATAGATATTAATAATTCAACTAATGAACAAATGTCTTGGTTTTGGTACCCAACAAGGTAGGATTGCAATGATTTGATTGAGTATGGAAATGTTCTTGTAATTGCTCCCCGTATGGATTCTATTGATGATATTCCACCATTGGATATGGATATGGATTCTTAGGCTATTAGTATTCTTAGGAGTTCCTATAAATATTTCAATTTTATATACTCTCTATGGTTGTGGAAAATATTTCCATTGTTGTCTCTATACATACTATGGGTCTTTATCGTAATACTTTAAAATTATGATGTAAAACATTTCACATTGGTAAATTTATGATGTAAAATCTTTCATATTGTTTCCCCTAAAGTTTTCTTAATTACATATAAATGTGTCTCGATGTTATGCATTTTTCTTTGTTTTTATAATTATAATTGCTATGAGTTATGTTATACATGTTATTTGTATTGGTTTTTGTCAATGATTCTCAAACAATGTTATATATTTATGTACATTTTAATATTTGCATTTATATTTTGATAGTATATAGTTCCAAATTTTTAGATATACTTCCAAGTCATATCATTCTTAGAGTATTGTGTCCCAATAGTATGGGTTTTGTTTTGATTCTAATATGATACATGGAAATTTAGGCTTTATTATTTAAGCCATTTGGAAGAATTCATTTATGTTTTTAGCCATTTTGAAAAATTCATTTTTGTTTTTAGCCATTTGGAAAAATCCTTATACATTTTGATAAGTTTATATGGTTAGAAAAAATAACATATACATTTTTTAATGTTTTTTTACGATTTCCAAAAAAAACTTGTGCCTTTTTCATTCTTTTGTGTTTGTTTATAGCAATGATTTGATTGAGTATGGAAATGTTTTTGCAATTGCTTCCCGTAAGGATTCTGTTGATGAGATTCCACCATTGGATATGGATATAGATTCTTAGGATATTAGTATTCTTAGGAGTTGCTATAAATATTTCCATTTTATATACTCTCTATGGTTGTGGAAAATATTTCCATTTTTGTCTCTATACATACTATGGGTCTTTATCGTAATACTTTAAAATTATGATGTAAAATATTTCACATTGGTAAATTCATGATGTAAAATATTTCATATTGTTTCCCCTAAAGTTTTCGTAATTACATGTACTTGTGTTTCGATGTTATGCATTTTTCTTTGTTTGTATAATTATAATTGCTATGAGTTATGTTATACATGTTATTTGTATTGGTTTTTGTCATTGATTCTCAAACAATGTTATATCTTTATGTACATTTTAATATTTGCATTTATATTTTTATAGTATATAGTTCCAAATTTTTAGATATACTTCCAAGTCATATCATTCTTAGAGTATTGTGTCCTAATAGTATGGGTTTCGTTTTGATTCTAATATGATACATGGAAATTTAGACTTTTTTGTTTAAGCCATTTGGAAGAATTCATTTATGTTTTTAGCCATTTTGAAAAATTCAATTTTTGTTTTTAGCCATTTGGAAAAATCCTTATACATTTTGATAAGTTATATGGTTGGAAAAAATAACATATACACTTTATGTTTTTTTATGATTTCCAAAAAAAAGCTTGTGCCTTTTTCATTCTTCTATGTTTCTTTATATTAGATATTTTCTATGTTCCATGTTTATGATTCCATAATGAATATTTTATTATTCATTGTAGACATGTCATCTGAAGGCACAAGCAAGCATACAAGAAAACAAAATTTGTCACCAAAATCACGTGAGAGGTCTAATGAAAGTCGTCGTTTATGGTATCAACAAAATAAGGATGCCATAAATGAGAATAGGAGAGCTACATATCATAGAAGAATGAGTGAAGCCACTCTTGAAAACGATTTTATAATTCCTCGTAAGTATCATACTATAGATGATATAATGGAAATAACATTTCCTGTTGATAGTTCATTATCAGAATATGCTCCTAGTCAGCATAATCTTGTTGTTTGATGCTCTCCTCAAAATGTTCATAACATTGGAGAAACATCTTGAATTTGGGAAGGACATAATATTGATAACATGGATGAAAATGTCCACCCTAACCCTTCCGTGTGTCCAATTGCATGTTTTGATGGCCAAAGGTTGCAAAACATCCATGGTGGAGGTGATGATGACATTGTGTGTGATCATTTGGATGATAGCTTAATTGGCCATTTGTTTGATAATTTGGAGCCAGTTGCTAGAAACATCGGATCTTCCAATCCTGCTTCTCAAAATAGTGTGGTCCCACCAAGAGAATTAGACATCCCTGAGAGCATTTTGCGTGGAACAACGAAGGTAACACAATAATATTTTGATTTTTGCTGCAATAGTGGTTGTTTTATTACATTCCTCTATTTACAAATTTTGTTTACTAAACTTATAAGTTATTTTATTCTCTTGGAATAGGATACAACTCATTTTGATAGAGGTCTAGAAATTAATTCCCAAAGTGTTCCATCTACTAATATGAGAAGTGAAGATGAAGCATGTCATAACCTTCCTGTGCATTCTCCTTGATGATCAAATTTCCAAACTAATGTAAATTTTCAATGTTTTTGATTTGCTTTTCATTTTTTAAATTTCTAGTTGGTTGGACATTGAATTTTATGGCGTATTTTATTTTCTTCGAACATGACACAACTCATTTCAATAGAGGCATACAAATTAACTTTGTAGATGTTCCATCTACTAATGTTAGAAGTGAAGAGGAACCATCTCATAGTGTTCATCCACATCGCCAAACAAATGTAAATGTTGAGTGCATTTGATATTTTTCTCATTTTTTCATTTACAGTTGCTTGGACATTGTATTTTGTAACCTTTTATGGAGAAACCATGATTTCATCTCATTAGGTTGGAGAATTGGAATCCAAAACATCAAATTGTAAAACTAATGTAGATGTTCAATGTATTTGATTTCTTTTCCATTTTTGAATCTTTCTTTGTTGGACATTTAGTTTTATAACATATTTTATTTTTTTGAAACAAGAAACAACTCATTTGAATAGAGGCATAAAAACTACATCCCAAAATGTTCCATCCACTGATGTTATAAGCCAAGAGCAACCATTTCATAACCCTCATCCACATCATGACACAAATGTAAATTTTGAATGCATTTGATTCTTTTTCATTTTTTTAATTTATAATTAGTTGGAAATTAAATTTTAAAGTCTTTTATGACAAAGAGACCTTTACATCTTCTCAGGTTCGTGAAATGCAAACCATAAATTTGGAAAGACCTTCTCATAGATCCATTCCACATGCTTCAAATTTTCAAAGGGAATCTCATGCTCATGAAGATGAAGTACATGTTCAAAGAAATTTTACTCTTCCAAATGGTTTTCAACATGGTTCAGCCAATAGAGATCATATTCATTTTGATGAAAACATGATTGCAGTGCATAAAATATTTCAAGAAAAGATAGATATCTTGTCAGTTGTCCAAACGTGCCACATTTGCCAAGAATCATATCCCGGAATCCAAGTTGTGAGACATTCTGAAGGACCCGCTTGTAGATGATGTAAGAGTGAAAGAGGAGCCCATCGTTTTTGTCGATATAATAACATGGATCTTGGTGAGCAACCTCATATTTTAAGAGTTCTTAATCAAGTTGAAGAAATGCTAATAGCACGTGTGAATCCTATTTTGCAAGTGACACATGCTCGAGGTGGGAAATATAAGTATAGTGGTCATACAATTAGCTTTCCTCAAGATATTTCTACAATTGTACAAAGTCTTCCCCGACATGTTGAATATATTGACTTTGTAATTATGAGGATACATGCCGCTCAGTCTAAATATTATGAATGTTATGTCAAAAGATCTCGAGTGATGGATGCATTTCTTTTCAAAATCCAACATGATCAATATTATCGAGATGTTGTAATTGATTATGATTTAGTGAATGCTCTACCCGAAAGATCAATAGATGTCTCCTCCAGGCTTAAATTTGTTGATTGTGATATTGAAGAATCTAAGATCAATGAAACTACTAATGAAGGGTTTCCTACTGAGCATTTTCCCTCTCATACTTCTTCTTTTGTTTCTCACCTACCAAACAAATGAAGAGAAGTGGAAGAAATTAGAGAATTTCTTGATAATGTTGATTCTTCACATGTTCAAGACATGGATTAGCCCAGTATTGGAACCTCTCTAGTGAATGAATATAATACATAGGGTTTATTAGATATGGCATTCCCAATGTTGTTCCCCACTGGTGATTCTGATTGGTTGCAACCATGTATTTGTAGTGTTGAACTTCATGAGTATGCATTGCATCTTCTTAGGTACTATGATCAGAGATTTAGAAGCCATCCTCACTTTCGATATTACCTATTGAACATGATAATGTAGCATCGGAGCCAAGCAACTATTGCATTTTTTGCAAAGAAACATTTACATGATAACTCACCTACAACAATTGAAGAGTTGCGCACCAACTATTTGATTTACCAGATAATAAGTTGGATGAGCATCTTATGCAGTTTGGTTCTTCTCTGAGAGGTACAAGGGCATATTGGACTAAGTGTCGAGCTGAATTGACTGACATGATTACTCAGTTAGGATGTCCATATTTATTTTTTACTTTGAGTGCAGCTGACACAAAGTGGCCAGAGTTGCATAACCTCATGCCCATACATTCACATTCTCATTCTTTAAATGAGCATCATATGAAAATTGAGAATGTTATCCAGTACCCTCATATTGTTGCGACATTTATGCACCATAGATTCAATATTTTTCGAGAGGAAGTTATCCAAAAATATCTTAAAGCTAAAGACTTCTCGTACAGGTTTATGTTGTTGAATTGTTTTCTATACTTTGTCAACTTTTATTATGATTCTATTTATATTGTTTGTAGTAACTATATCTTCATTTTTTTTAGATGAGTGGAAACATAGAGGTTCAACTCATATCCATGGTTTCCTATGGTTAGAAGGGGCTTCTGACATGGAAATACTTGATTCGTCAAATGGTTCTGATGTACAACTTGCAAATATATTCTTCGACAAATATGTAACTACATGGAATCCACGTGACATACATCGTCGCAACATAATGGTTCCACGATGCCTCAATGATGACCCTTGCCTATTGAATACTGGTTAAATTTTCTCTTTTAATCCTCATAATGATTACGAAGAATTGTTAAACCATGTCCAAAGGAAAAAAAAGTGTACTGTAGATTCTTGTTTGCACAAAAAGGGCACTATTCTGACGTGTCGGTACAATGCTCGAAGGGATCTTTTTGATGAATCAAGATTGTTCATAGATATCAAGGAAGAAAAAAATATGAGCCAACAAGAAATACAGATAGGATTATTGTACATAACATTGACCTTCTAACAATGTGGCGTGCAAATGTTGATTGCCAGCCAGTGCTTTCTCACTATGTCGTCTTGAAATATATTGCTAAGTATGGATCAAAAGAAGAAAAAAGGTCTAAAAGTTATCATCATAAGTTAACTAGAATTTCAAATTTTGTTGGCTCTGAGGATCATGCTTTATGTGCATATAGAAGGTTTCTTGCAGAAACGATTGTTGACCATGATATTGGAGCACAAGAAATGTGTCATATGTTGCTTAAGCTACCTCTTGTTGTTTGTAGTCAAAAATTTGTTTCCTTAAATGTTGGAAGAATGTTTTTTAGGAAAATATAAAGGAATGGCTTGCAATATTCATCTGAGAATACTTTTGTTCAACATTATTAGAAGATACCTTTTTCCCTTGAACATCTATCTTTGGTAGAAACAACAAGATCTTGGACATTTGATAGCAAGCATAAACAAGATCCATGGAAGCCTAGAGATTTTCATGCTATTGTTCGGGTTTGGCCACGGTTTTATTCTATTCCTGGAGAGGCTTCAGAGGAATTTGAAACCTTTTGCTAGACATAATTGCTCTTGTATAAGCCATTTTGTGAGATTCCTGCAGAAATTGTCCTTTTAGAAGAAATTATTATTGAAAATTGGAGGAATTTTCGATATTGAGCATGGCATGTTGATCAGAATCCATAAATTATAGACAATATTGAAGATGAAGAAGATGATGATTTTTCTAACCAGGAAATGAATCTTGAAGATGATTTTCAAGAATGGCATCTTTTCTCTCTCTTGGTTCCACCAAATGATGTGAATGTTTTTGATATTCACACCCTTGGTTGAAGGGACTTTGATATATCCTTTGAGTGGGAAAGTACAACTATTTTTTATGATGTTGCAGAAGAAGCAATTCATTTTATAAGGAATGAAATATCAAGGGGTGATATTGTTGACCTTTCAAATAGAACATTTGCATCTCCAGATCCTTTGTTGGAAAAAAAACGAATTTCTTTTGAAATTGTTTTAAGGCACTTTGTTGAATATGAGATTCGTGAATCTCTTCTTATGATTATTCAAGGCACTGCGAGCACTAGGAAGTATTTCCTTATCCATTTTATTTTTGAAGCTCTTTCTAATTCATCAAGTAATGGAAGAAGCCATTTTCTTCTTCTTGCCCCAATAAGAATAACTTCTTTTAATATACATGGAAAAACAATACACTCAGCTCTAAAAATTCCAATTAAATATATGCAGCCACTACAGGGGTATTCCAGTAAGAAATGCGACATATTAAATATATATTGATTGATGAAATGAGCTTTCTAAGATCAAGTTTGTTTATGCAAATAGATGCTCGATTACGAGAAGCATTTCCAGAGAAAAAGAATTGTCCTTTTGGTGGTAGATCCATCATCCTTGTGGGTGACCTTGGCCAACTGCCTCCTGTGAGAGATAATCCTTTGTATGCAGGTAATACACCAGGGAAAGTCTTGTGGATCAAATTCAACATTGTTGTCACTCTTGACACAATATTTTTCCAACAATGAATAATGAGAAACAATCTTGTTTTCGTAGAGTCCTCAATAACATAAGAAATGTAGAACCTGTTCTTGAAGATTGGGAGTTTCTTATGTCACAGGTTGATATGAGGTTGCATCCTAGAGAGAGATATTTATTTAATGCAACAATTCACATGTTTCCAACAAATAATTTGGTCTCCTTTTATAATAGGCATATGTTAAAATCATTAAATTCTCCAATTTCATGATGTGTTTCTGAGCATTCAAGGCGTTCAGAAATCATTGGTGTTGATGATGATCAATTGGACCGTGAAGTTTTGTTGTGTCATGGTCAATGTGTTATGTTGACATGTAATTTATGGGTTGAATTTGGCTTGGTGAATGATGCACTTGGCTATGTTAAGGATATATTTTATACGCCTACCTCTAATCCACCTCAACCTCCAATGTTCACAACTATTGTTTTTGATAAGTATGTTGGTGTTCCATTTGATGCAAGCAATCCAAACAATGTCCCTATCACACCAATGATAAGAGGAAATCAAAAACAAATTCCTTTGAAGATGGCATGGGCTCTTACAATCCACAAGTCATAGGGATTGACTTTAGAATGAGCATCAGTTGATATCGGGAATAAAGAGCAGCAATGCCTTACCTTCATAGCCATATCAAGAGTGAAATCAATAGATGGTTTATGCATTGCACCACCTTTCTCTTTTCAACGTTATGCCAAGATGAAAGATAGTGCATATGTTACAATTAGGAAGAAAGAAGAGGAGTGATTGAAGTCCATATCTCTATGACATACAACTAATAACATTATGACCTTGTTTATAGTATGTTTTTTGAATTGCTTTTGTTGTCCTCTTGATTTACTTTTAATATAATAATCATTTTCATATGTTTATGATATTAATAAATTCATCATATTGATAGTAATATTTGAGAAAGTTTTTTACATCGTTTTTCATGTTGTTCAATTTACTTTTTTTTTTATAAGTGCCTATTGTTCTTTTCTTTGCAACAGAGCATTCAAACATAAACAACGCGTTATATGAACCAATCATTCAAAATCATTTTTATAACTGGTTCATATTGCTATTAATATTGTGGATTCATATTACATCATGAAATGAAAAAATGGAGGTTTTGAATATTGGCCATCACCATGGCCAATATTCATTTTTTGAATATTGGCCACAGTTTTATTCTATTTCGACGGTTTTTTCTATTGTATTGTGAAATGAGGCTTATATTTGTAGAAATTTTTATATCATCTGGTTCATGTAACACTAGATTGTTTTTGTTTCATGTAACACTATAACATTACGTTTTTTAACATAAATACAAATGGGGTGTTATGTTTTATATGTTCTTTCTGTGGTTGCAATGTTGGTTAAATTGAATTTTTTTTCTCATTGTTGTTTTTATGTACAAAATTGTATATCTCTCGTCTTAATTCCTATTATGTTGTTATTCTTTAAATCCAATGTGTGCAATTTAGATGTTTTTTTTTGCATTTATGTTCCTTTGCTCGAATGGAAGTGTTACTATTTTATTTCTTTCTCTTGCATTTGTGATTGTTGTGGTCTTTTGTGTGGATCCCTTCACTTTGTTCACGTCTTTCATAAATAAAAATATTGTTTACATTTATAATATTATTGTTGGGCTTTCATGTTCTAGGTGTTTATATCAATATTCTTGAGATTTATACTATTAATACATTCATGTATTGATATCAATGTATTTATGGCTTAAAATTTATTTATTGTTTATAATGTAGTGATATAAATGTGTTATTATTAATGTGATGATGATTTATCATGTTTTAATGCTTTATGGTTTGCAATGTGGTTCTTATATTGGTTTTGGTTTATGTTTTTTATTATTGTTTTGTGTTATAGCATTATTTATGTTTATAATATTGATGCCATGGATTTAGGGCTTAGGTTCGGTTTACTATTTCCTTGGGTTTATAATATTAAATGATTAGGTTTATTTGTTCTTTAAGTTTGTAATATTAATAATTCCTTTAGTTTATCATTTATTCCCTTTGGTTTATTAATCCCCAATATTAAGGTTTAAATAATAGTCCTAATGTTTAATATTAATCCCTTACGTTTACAATGTTTATCCCTTCAATTTATTAATGTGTTGCTTTCATAATATTAACAATCCCTAGGGTTTATTGATCCCTTAGGTTTATAATATTCATAGTCACGTGGGTTGATCAATCTGTTGGGTTTAAAATATTAATTCCTATTAATCCCTTCTATTTTTAATATTGATCCCTTGCCATTTTTGATCCCTTGGGTTTCTAATTTTTTTCCTTTAGGTTTATTAATTCCTTAGGTCTATAATATCAAATGCTTGGGTTTCTTCGTTCTTCAAATTTTTAATATGAATAATTCATTTGGTTTATCATTTAATCCCTTTGTTTTATTAATCCCGTGACCTTAAAAACTTAATTCCTTAGGTTTATTAATCATTTGGGTTTTTAATATTAGCTCGTTGGGTTTATTGATTCCTTGGGTATATTGATCCCTTGCATTTATTAATCATTTGTTTTTATAATATTAATGCCTTGGGTTTGTAATATTAATAATCTCTTGGTTTTATAAAACCCCAATATTAAGGATTAAATATTTTTCCAATTATTTATGATTATGTCAATATCACAATAGATTAATCTAATATGGAAATCAACCATGGCCAGCGATGTATATTTTTGGGTTTATAATTGTCATGTTAGCGTTTATATGTGCTGGGTTTATAATTTTTATCCCTTAGGTTTATTATTCCCTTGCGTTTATAATATCAATCCTTTCGGTTTATTGATCTAAGGGTTCATATTCCTGGGGTTTAATATTATTCAACAATGGTTAACAATAAAAAACCATGTTTGACCCTGATCAACCATTGTCCAATATCAATCGCTTGGGTTTATTATTCCCCATTCCACGATGGTTTATTATGATGTAAACCATGGTCAACCATGGCCCAACATGGAATTGTGAAAAGGATTGTCTCAATATGAAAAATAATGATGGTGAGTCATGTTTATTTAGTGTTTATAATATTTGTCCCTTGGGTTTATAATATTAGTCCCTTGGGTTTAATATTATTCCCTTGGGTTCATAATCCCTTGGGGTTTTAGTGTTAATCCCTTGGGTTTATTATCCCTTTGGGTTTATAATATCAATCCCTTGGGTTTATTATTCGCTTAGGTTTATATTATTAGTCCCATTTGTTTAATAGTATTCACTTAGGTTCATAATCCCCTGGGGTTTTAGTATAAATCCCTTGGGTTTATTTTTCCTTTCTGTTTATAATATCAATCGCTTGGGAGGAAATCTAAAAAGAAGGAAAAATCGTCCTCTGGAACTCCCTCGATGGTGTCCACTTCAGCGAGCTTTTCTGTGGTTCGGGTCGCAGCAGCGCCATCATGGAACCAAAGATAAGACAAAGACGGAGAGAGAGAAATGTCGGAAGAGAGCATGCAGCTTCTTTATCTGGCCAATGGAGGGGACGTTGCGGCCATAGAGGATTTGCTTGACTCAGGAACAGATGTCAACTCGGCGGATTTCAATTGCCAGACTGCCCTTCATGTGTCTGCTTGTGAGGGTCGTAAGGAGGTGGTCGCTCTACTTCTCAGCAGATGGGGCAGCACGCAACGGAGGAGAGACCACGGTTCCAGGGTTTTAAGAGTAGCAGGGTTTGAGGCCGCGATAGCGATGGCATAGCTTCTATGAGAGATCTACACAAAGCCCACAAACTATAAGCAAGAGCCCTCTCATCCAACCCTTGAACTCCGATTCGCAAGCCCGTTGGAAACCCCCATCAAGTCAACCCTGAATTTGTCTTCTGAATAGCAAGAAACCCTTACTTCAAAGGGATCCAAAAAATGTCTCTTCAACGGAACTCTCAAATACAGCGGTCGGATTCGAACTTGGGGTGCGGAAATAGCTGAGACCGACAGAGACGCTGTGAAACAAACCCTGGAAATGTTCGATGCCCTTCTGGCTAAATTACCTGACGCCGAAAGAGGGGCTGTACAAAGGTCCATTGGGTTGAAGATGGAACAGCTTAAGGCAGAGTTATTGCAGATAAACGATCATTAGGAACAGGGCACCAGAACCCTGTTAGGGAATGCAGAGCCCACATTGCGGCGAAGCGCATCTGCTGCTGCTCAGACAAGCTACCCCCAGATGGCAAAAAAACCTGGATCCCTGGTAAGTACCCTCCGTTTCCAAGTTTTTGTCAAAACCCCTATCGGAAAAAAAACATTTGATTTGGGTACATGGATCTGATTGTGTGAAGCATCTGAAGAACCTTATCTCCCAACAAGTGGGATATCCCACCATTTTACAAAATTTGATACATGGGGGCAGAGCACTCCAGGACTCCAAGCATCTTATGGACTACAAAATCACACTTGTGTCAACCATAATTCTCAATCTGAGACTAAGAGGTGGCGTGGTAGATAACAGTAAAAATCCTTATAGGGGAGAAGGAATTGGGAGTTGCTCAGCAAAAAACGCAGAAACACATCAGGGGAAAAAAATGGAGGACTATCTTTCAAAAACATTCTCCAAGGGAAAAATACATCCACAACAACACCAAAACAAGCAGGAATGGATCCAAGGCCATATATTGTGGAGCAGCTGAATTATACCCCAGAAATAAACATAGATATACCAGAAACAAATGAGCACTGTACTATATTTGAAAATCAAGCTATAATTTGTAGATTCAACTATTTTTGGCCCAAGCCTGTTGAGCTATTTCATTGGATTTTCACAAACTGGACTACACAATGTGAAATACTACTCTGTTCCAAGGGGTTCTTCATAGTGAACTTCCCTTCAGTAGAGGCTAGAGATATTATAATTTGGGAAGGACCTTGGTTTTGGGGGTCCACGGGTCTCTTCATCACACCATGGTTTCCAAAATTTGATGCAAACACAATGGTTGTTTCAAGGATGCCAATTTGGGTACAACTGTACAACCTCCCAATACATCTTTGGAATCAACAAGTCCTTGCAGGATTCGGTAATATCATCGGGTGTTATATCAAAATGGACACCCAAAGATTAGAGGAAAGAATCTACACATTCATACGAATTTGTGTGGAAGTAGATCTCAGCAGAGGTTTGCTAGGTCGAATCCAACTAAAGCATAAACAGAGGTGTTAGACACAGGTATTAGATTATGAAAATATAGCATTCAAATGCAAAACTTGCCGACAAACAGGACATCTACAAAACACGTGTCTAGAAGCCAGAAAAGACATTCGTAGGAAGAAGAAATCAGGGAAACAAGCCAAGGGATGGCAATTTCCCCCACCACTCTCAGATGAGGAGGAGGATGAGGATGCCGAACATTTCATACCCAACGAGAACAATCAGATGAATAAAGAACCAGAAGTAGAGGATTTAAATTGACAAGATCTGACAAACTCACAGCCGGTAAAGATACCAGAAACAATGGATACCAATGGATCCAAACGACATCACATATCAGACACCTCAGATTCTGATAAAGACAACCCCTAACCTATGGCTGACACTTCACTAGCACTTGTATCTACATTACCGACTCAAGGGGAGTGGCGAAAGGTTAAGAAAAAAAAAGGGTGAAAAGCATGACTTTCCCCACTTGTACAGTATTTTATTGTTTTCATGAACTTTGATCAACAGTAAACAACTACTGATGGAATGCGCCACAACATTTGCAACATGTAATTTTGTTTTAATTAATAAAATTACAATTTTTATTTTGGAAAAAAAATATCAACCGCTTGGGTTTATTATTCCCGAGTCAAACATGGTTTATTATGATGTCGAGCATGGTCTAACATGGAATTGTGATAATGATTGCCTCAATATGAAAATCAATGATGGTCGATCATGTTTATTTTAGTGTTTATAATATTTATCTTAGGGTTTATATACGTTGGCTTTAATATTAATCCCTTATGTTTACAATGTTTATCGCTTCAATTTATTAACGTGTTTCTTTCATAATATTAACAATCCCTAGGGTTTATTGATCCCTTAGGTTTATAATATTCATAGTCACATGGGTTGATCAATCCGTTGGGTTTAAAATATTAATTTCTATTAATCCCTTATGTTTTTAATTTTGATCCCTTGCCATTTTTTATCCCTTGGGTTTCTAATATTTTTCCCTTGGGTTTATTAATTCTTTAGGTTTATAATATCAAATGCTTTGGTTTCTTCATTCTTCAAATTTTTAATATTAATAATTCCTTTGGTTTATTATTTAATCCCTTGGTTTTATTAATCCTGTGACCTTAAAAACTTAATTCCTGGGGTTTATTAATCGTTTGGGTTTTTAATATTAGCTCATTGGGTTTATTGATTCCTTGGGTATATTGATCCCTTGAATTTATTAATAATTTATTTTTATAATATTAATGCCTTGGGTTTGTAATATTAGTAATCTCTTGGTTTTATAAAACCCCAATATTAAGGGTTAAATATTTGTCCAACTATTTATGATTATGTCAATATCACAATAGATTTATCTAATATGGAAATCAACCATGCTCAACCATGTTTATTTTAGGGTTTATAATAGTCATGTTAGAGTTTATATGCATTAGGTTTATAATTTTTATCCCTTAGGTTTATTATTCCCTTGGGTTTATAATATCAATCCTTTCGGTTTATTGATCTAAGGGTTCATATTCCTAGGGTTTAATATTATTCAACAATGGTCAACAATAAACAACCATGTTTGACCATGATCAACCATTGTCCAACATCAATCACTTGGGTTTATTATTCCTTGTTCAACGATGGTTTATTATGATGTCAACCATGGTCAACCATGGCCCAACATGGAATTGTGATAAGGATTGTCTCAATATGAAAAACAATGATGGTGAGTCATGTTTATTTTAGTGTTTATAATATTTGTCTTAAGGTTTATATACATTGGGTTTATAATATTAGTCCCTTGGGTTTAATATTATTCCCTTGGGGTTTTAGTGTTAATCCCTTGGGTTTATTATTCCTTTGGGTTTATAATATCAATCCCTTGGGTTTATTATTCCCTTAGGTTTATATTATTAGTCCCTTTTGTTTAATAGTATTCCCTTAGGTTCATAATCCTTTGGGGTTTTAGTATTAATCCCTTGGGTTTATAATATCAATCGTTTGGGTTTATTATTCCCGAGTCAAACATGGTTTATTATGATGCTGACCATGGTCCAACATGGAATTGTGATAAGGATTTTCTCAATATGAAAATCAACGATGGCTGATCATGTTTATTTTAGTGTTTATAATATTATCTTAAGGTTTATATACGTTGGGTTTATGATATTAGTCCCTTGGGTTTAATATGATTCCCTTGGGTTCATAATCCCTTGGGGTTTTAGTATTAATCCTTCGTTTTATTATTCCTTTGGGTTTCTCATATTAATCCCTTGGGTTTATTATTCCCTTAGGTTTATAATATCGATCATGGTAAACCATTGTCAATCATAGCCAACCATGGTTGAATGTCACATCGTGACAAGGATTGTCTCACCATGAAAATAAATCATGTTTATTTTAGTCTTTTTAATATTTACATTCGGGTTTACGAATGTTGGGTTTATAATATTAGTCCCTTGGGTTTAATATTACTCCCATGGGTTCATATTCCATTGGGGTTTTAGTATCAATCCCTTCGGTTTATTATTCATTTGGGTTTATAATATCAATCCCTTGGGTTTAGTATTACCTCAGGTTTATAATATCAATCATTGTCAACCATGGTTGAATGTCACATTGTGGCAAGGATTGTCTCACAATGAAAATAAATCATGTTTATTATAGTCTTTGTAATATTTATATTTGGGTTTACGAATTTTGGGTTTATAATATTAGTCCCTTAGGTTTAATATTATTCCCTTGGGTTCATAGTCCATTGGGGTTTTAGTATTAATCCCTTGGGTTTATTATTCATTTGGGTTTATAATATCAATCCCTTGGGTTTATTATTCCCTTAGGTTTATAATATCAATCATGGTCAACCATTGTCAATCATAGCCAACCATGGTCAACCATGTTTGAATGTCACATTGTGACAAGGATTGTCTCACCATCAAAATAAACCATGTTTATTTTAGTGTTTGTAGTATTTATATTTGGGTTTACCAATGTTGGGTTTATAATATTAGTCCCATGGGTTTAATATTATTCCCTTGGGTTCATAATCCCTTGGGGTTTTAGTATTAATCCCTTAGTTTTATTATTCCTTTGGGTTTATAATATCAATCCCTTGGGTTTATTATTCCCTTAGGTTTATAATATCAATCATGGTTAACCATTGTCAATCATAGCCAACCATGGTCAACCATGGTTGAATGTCACATTGTGACAAGGATTGTCTCACCATGAAAATAAATCATGTTTATTTTAGTCTTTGTAATATTTATATTTTGGTTTACGAATGTTGGGTTTATAATATTAGTCCCTTGGGTTTAATATTATTCCGTTGGGTTCATAATCCCTTGGGATTTTAGTATTAATCCCTTGGGTTTATTATTCATTTGGGTTTATAATATCAATCCCTTGGGTTTATTATTCCCTTAGGTTTATAATATCAATCATGGTAAACCATTGTCAATCATAGCCAACCATGGTTGAATGTCGCATTGTGACAAGGATTGTCTCACCATCATAATAAATCATGTTTATTTTAGTGTTTGTAGTATTTATATTTGGGTTTACCAATGTTGGGTTTATAATATTATTCCCATGGTTGAATGTCACATTTTGACAAATATTTTCTCACCATGAAAATAAACCATGTTTATTTTAGTGTTTGTAATATTTATATTTGGGTTTACCATATTAGTCCCATGGTTGAATGTCCCATTTTGACAAATATTGTCTCACCAGGAAAATAAATCATGTTTATTTTAGTCTTTGTAATATTTACATTTGGGTTTACAGATGTTGGGTCTATAATATTAGTCCCTTGGGTTTAATATTATTCCCTTGGGTTCATAATCCCTTGGGGTTTTAGTATTAATCCCTAGGTTTATTATTCATTTGGGTTTATAATATCAATCCCATGGGTTTATTATTCCCTTAGGTTTATAATATCAATCATGGTCAACCATGGTTGAATGTCACATTGTGACAAGGATTGTCTCACCATGAAAATAAACCATGTTTATTTTAGTCTTTGTAATATTTATATTTGGGTTTACAAATGTTCGGTTTATAATATTAGTCCCTTGGGTTTAATATTATTCCCTTGGGTTTTAGTATTAATCCCTTGGGTTTATTATTCATTTGGGATTATAATATCAATCCCTTGGGTTTATTATTCCCTTAGGTTTATTATATCAATCATGGTAAACCATTGTTAATCATAGCCAACCATGGTCAACCATGTTTGAACATCGCATTATGAAAAGGATTGTCTCAACATAAAAAAAACCATGTTTATTTCAGTGTTTGTAGTATTTATATTTGGGTTTGCCAATGTTGGGTTTATAATATTAGTTACATAAAACTAATATTTTTCCCTTGGGTTCATAATCCTTTGGGGTTTTAGTATTAATCCATTAGTTTTATTATTCCTTTGGGTTTATAATATCAATCACTTGGGTTTATTATTCCCTTAGGTTTATAATATCAATCATGGTCAACCATTGTCAATCATAGCCAACCATGGTCAACCATGGTTGAATGTCACATTGTGACAAGGATTGTGTCACCATGAAAATAAATCATGTTTATTTTAGTCTTTGTAATATTTATATTTGGTTTTACAAATGTTGGGTTTATATTACCATTCCCTTGGGGTTTTATTATTAATCAATCCATTTATGGTCAACCATGTTTGAATGTCTCATTGTGACAAGGATTGTCTCGCCATAAAAATAAACCATGTTTATTTTAGTGTTTGTAGTATTTATATTTCGGTTTACCAATGTTGGGTTTATAATATTAGTCCCATAGTTTTAATATTATTCCCTTAGGTTCATAATCCCTTGGGGTTTTAGTATTAATCCCTTAGTTTTATTGTTCCTTGGGTTTATAATATCAGTCCCTTGGGTTTATTATTCCCTTAGGTTTATAATATCAATCATGGTCAACAATTGTCAATCATAGCCAACCATGGTCAACCATGGTTGAATGTCACATTGTGACAAGGATTGTCTCACCATCAAAATAAATCATGTTTATTTTAGTGTTTGTAGTATTTATATTTGGGTTTATAATATTAGTCCCGTGGTTGAATGTCGCATTTTGACAAAGATTGTCTCACCATGAAAATAAACCATGTTTATTTTAGTGTTTGTAATATTTATATTTGGGTTTACCATATTAGTCCCATGGTTGAATGTCCCATTTTGACAAATATTGTCTCACCATGAAAATAAATCATGTTTATTTTGGTCTTTGTAATATTTATATTTGGGTTTACGAATATTGGGTCTATAATATTAGTCCCTTGGGTTTAATATTATTCCCTTTTGTTCATAATCCCTTGGAGTTTTAGTATTAATGCCTTGGGTTTATTGTTCATTTGGGTTTATAATATCAATCCCTTGGGTTTATTATTCCCTTAGGTTTATAATATCAATCATGGTCAACCGTGGTTGAATGTCACATTGTGACAAGGATTGTCTCACCATGAAAATAAATCATGTTTATTTTAGTCTTTGTAATATTTATATTTGGGTTTACGAATGTTGGGTTTATAATATTAGTCCCTTGGGTTTAATATTATTCCCTTGGGTTCATAATCCCTTGGGTTGTAGTATTAAATCATGGTAAACCATTGTTAATCATAGAAAACGATGGTCAACCATGGTTGAATGTCTCATTGTGACAAGAATTGTCTCACCATCAAAATAAACCATGTTTATTTTAGTGTTTGTATTATTTATATTTGGGTTTACCAATGTTGGGTTTATAATATTAGCCCCATGGTTGAATGTCTTATTTTGACAAATATTGTCTCACCATGAAAATGAACCATGTTTATTTTAGTGTTTGTAATATTTATATTTGGGTTTACCATATTAGTCCCATGGTTGAATGCTACATTTTGACAAATGTTGTCACGCCATGAAAATAAATGATGTTTATTTTAATCTTTATAATATTTATATTTGGGTTTACAAATGTTGGGTTTTTAATATTAGTCCCTTGGGTTTAATATTATTCCCTTGGGTTCATAATTCCTTGGGGTTTTAGTATTAATCCCTTGGTTTTATTATTCATTTGGCTTTATAATATCAATCCCTTGGGTTTATTATTCCCTTAGGTTTATAATACCAATCATGGTCAACCATTGTCAATCATAGCAAACCATGGTATACCATGTTTGAATGTCACATTGTGACAACGATTGTCTCACCATCAAAATAAACCATGTTTATTTTAGTGTTTGTAGTATTTATATTTGGATTTACCAATGTTGGGTTTATAATATTAGTCACATGGGTTTAATATTATTCCCTTGGGGTTTTAGTATTAATCACTTAGTTTTATTATTCCATTAGATTTATAATATCAATCCCTTGTGTTTATTATTCCCTTAGGTTTATAATATCGATCATGGTCAACCATTGTCAATCATAGACAACCATGGTCAACCATGGTTGAAGGTCACAATGTGACAAGGTTTGTCTCACCACGAAAATAAACCATGTTTATTTTAGCCTTTCTAATATTTATATTAGGGTTTTCCAATGTTGGGTTTATAATATTAGTCCCTTGGGTTTAATATTATTTCCTTGGGTTCATAATCCCTTGGGGTTTTAGTATTAATCCTTTGGGTTTATTATTAACTTGGGTTTATAATATCAATCATGGTCATATTTATTAATCTCTTGTGTTTGTAATATCAATCCCTTGCGCTTCTTGATCCCTTAGGTTTTTAATATTTATCCGTTGGGTTCACTAATTCCTTGGGTTTATAATATTAAACAGTTGGGTTTATTAGATCCTTGGTTTATAATATTGGTCCCTTTTGTTTAATATTATTCCCTCGGGTTCATAATCCCTTGGGTAATAATAAACAAAAGGGACTAATATTATAAACCCAATGTATACAAACCCTAAGATAAATATTAAAAATACTAAAATAAACATGGTTGAATTAATAAAGCCTAAGAATAATAATAATAATAATAATAATATTACTAATATTATTATGAGTTTATATTATTATAATAATATTAATATAATAATCATAAATATATAAATATATAAGAATATCGTTGTTATTATTTATATAGTTATTAATTATCATAAATAGTTGGTCTTTAAAAAATTACACATAATAATTCACTTATCCAAGTCTAATTATTATTGGATCATGGTTGTTATTATGAGTTAATATTATTATTATAATAATAATTCAATATAATTTTTATTATTATTATTATTATTTTATATTATTGTTATAATAATATAATAATAATGATAATATATTATTATAATAATAATAAAATAATATAATAGTAATTATTATTATTATTAATATAATAGCTATTATATTATTATAATAATAATAATTATATTTGTATATTATTATAATAATATAATGATAATATAATATTATTATCAGATATTATTATTATTAATTAATATGACGATGATGATGATTATTATTATTGTTGTTGTTGTTGTTGTTGTTATAATAATATAATAATAAATATATTTATTATAATAATAATACAATATAATTGTTATTATTATTTTTATAATTTTATATTATTATAATAATAATAATAATTATATTATTATATTTTTTTAATAATATAATGATAATCTAATATTATTATGAGTTATTCTTATTATTAATTAATATTACTAATATTATTATGAGTTTATATTATTATTATTATAATATTAATATAATAATCATATAATAATATAGTTGTTAATATTTATATAGTTATTAATCATAAATAGTTGGTGTTTAAAAGAATACCCATAATAATTATTAATGTGGTTGACATACGCCTATCGGCGTATATCAACCACATTGGAAAATGTGGTTGTATATATGTTTGATATATGCCTATCAGCGTATATCAACCACATTGGTAAATGTGGTTGTGCTAGTTTATTTATTTATGGTGTTTTCAATTAATCCACGTTAATTTTGTGACCAAGTATTTGTGCCCAATTGATTTCTTCCTAGTTATCTAGTATCTCACCATTGTCATGGTTTCAGTTAATGCTTGCGCCATTGTTGGGGTTTGAGGTATGGGCCACTGTGCATTAATTACATGATCAAAGAAATAGAATAAATGTTTAGGATGCATTCCATGTGCATGTAGGTTATAGAGAAGGTTCATTATATTGTTTTCCTTGCATTTATACATGTACAAATGACTTATATCAGACTTATCTTTAGTTTTAAGATTCCAAGTGGTTAATTCTAATGGTTTCAGATGATAACAATGATAACGGTCATTGAAAGATGGTGGTGGTAGTGGCGTGACAGATCAGGGGGAGGAGAAAAGGATGGAATCCCTCCACTACCAATTTCAAGGGGAATTGATGTCAACAAATTGTTTGGATCCTCTTAATATGATAAAGACTACTCTCCTTCAAAATGCATCCATACTTATACCAGTGTTAATGCTTACCTTCTCTTCACTATGTATAGACTTTATGTGGTTCATTATTCACTGCCATATCTGGGCTTCGCTACCATAAAACCTTAGAGAAATGTTAAACCATTAGGGTTTTTTGTACAAGGGTTTTGGATACTTTACGTTTACTTTGGTGTACATTGTAAAGTTATTTATTTAATGGCTCAAATTAAGGTTTTCTTGTAAGAGGGTTTTGTTTCCTTACATTTACTTTGTTGTACATTGTAAAGTTATTTACTTTATGAATCCAATAATTATTTATAAAATTGACATTCCTTTGGTGAGAGTTCGTCGATTCCACTTAGCTCTATTATCGTGACAATTAGTAAAATTTGTGAATTAGAAGTCGTGGCTCTATTTGGATGGGTTTGTAGATATCCATTAATCATGATAAAAATTTTCTTTGCAACATTCATCCTATCATATTTCGTAGCGTCAATAAACTCTTTCATCTGCGACCTCCTCCATTTCCACCATGAAATGAGGATTGACCCTATTCAATCTACACGATCATGGTCGCCTATCTAGAAACTAATCTCCTCTTCAACAAAGTTAATCAACTGGAATATTACTTGGATGTTTCGAAATGTATACAAAATTCAATACTGTATTGAACCCATTATGAACTAACCCTCTCTCCAAGACTCCGAAGCTTTGCTTCCCCTCCAGATATACTTTAATAGTCAAGGAATTAACATGCTACCCTAACTCTCTTTGTGGCATGACTCGAGGCAGTGGAAGGGCTGGAAGCTAGATCATTTCCCTCTCAATCTTAGACCTCTTGGGGAGCTTTTGTAAGGTCTCAAAGGGTGTGCCCCCTAGAGCCAATAGACAAAGGATAAATTGGGCTAGAAGGCACAATTCTATACAGTTAAGGCTAGATATGAAGACAACTTATTCTCTATGTAGGTGCTACCGAATTCCTCCCTTTGGAAAAAGATTTGGCACAATAATGCTATTCCCAAAGTTAATACTTTCTACTGGCTTCTTTCAAATAAGAAAATTATATGTGCTGACAATCTCAAGAGTGGGGAATCCAGGGTCCTTCGCATTTTCCTCTATGTGAGAAACAAGAACAAATGGTCCTACATCTATTCCTCTCATGCCCTTACACTTACCAAATATATTCTGATGATTTTTTCCCCTTTTTCATTCGCTTGAAGTGGCCCCTCGACCTTCCAACCATTTTTTCATCCTGGAACAAACATTATATGGGCTCGTTTTTAGGAAAACCTTGCTTCAGATGGATTTGTATATCCCTTCCTAAGTATATTTGCAGGTAGGATTGGCTATCCCGAAATAAATTCATATTCAAAAATATTAGCATTCCCTCCTCTTCTTTTGTATTGAGTCTAACAAGCCAAATATCAGGGATCATGACCCCCTCTTAGATCAATGTGAGCAACAATGCATGGAGTCTCTGTTGGATCTACTAGAAGCATTCCCATTCCCTCTCCATTCTCAATTATCAAAGGAAAGGGCCTAGAATCTCTATCTATCAAATGGGGCATCTGAGGAATGGAAAAAGACATAGAATAGTTGGATTCTTTTCTTTGATGGTGCTTCAAAAGAGAATCCATGGGTGGAAAGAGGCAGAGGGGTTATCTTAAACCCTGAGGGAAATTTAGCACTTAGGTACTTCTGGGGATTGGGAAAGAGGGCCAACAATGAGACAGAGATATATAATCTTATAATAGGGCCAAATCTAACAAAATAAATGGATATTTCTAAGCTTCCAATTTTGGGAGACTCTCTTCTAACCATCCAATACCTTCTCAAAGGATCTTCTCCTAAGGAAAATCAATTAAAGTTGCTACTTCACAGAATTTTGGGAGCCCTTGGCCACTTCCAACTCAAGTCCTTCTTCCATATCTTAAGAACTCAAAATAAGGAAGTGGATGCCTAGGAAAACCATGCTTGTCTTTTGAACTTAGGCCAAACTAACATCAACAACTTATTAGGATGGAGACACATCCCTTAATCTATCCCTTCTCATCGCTCCCAATTATAATTTAGAACCTCATAGTCATTCCTATGGAGATTATATAAGGACCAAAGCATTCCATTTTAATATCCCCTCTCCCTCACATAAAGCCCTCTCATATATCTCGCGACCCATTTTATATACCAATCATCAAAGATGAAGTGGTGGACGCGCTGCAAGCACGCCATGTGGTGACCAATCCCTCTTTGAATTTGCATGTGTATGGTGTTTTGGATAGTCGATGCCATAACCAAATCTTAGATCCTACACTTGAGCCTTTAATGGCTTCGAGGTGGTGGTTTGTGGTGAAATTTAATGCTAAGATTATTTTTGCAACATGTGGGAGCTTCGACAGTGGTGTTAAATTGATGGACATAAATTAGATATCTTCGTTATGGACTCCATGACACTTGCACATGTTATGGCACAGTTGGATTAATGGCCTAAGTTGGGAAAAAATATCTGATAGGAAAATCTTCATCAACTTTGACTTAGGAACTACTTGGGGTATTTCTTCACTCTAATACTATGAGGAGAGAAAGCCATATCAATTTTGGTTGACAGGTGGAGGTTCAAGTTGTTAGGCATTTCAGAGGAATCAAGGTTCTCTTTGTCAGAACATGAGGTCATAGTCTCTCTCAATTTTTCCCTTCTCCCCGTATTTTTCGGTGAGGTACGCAGTGGGTCGTTTGGGGCCTATGGAAATATCTAAAATTCCAACTCTCTGGTCTAGAATTCAACCTGATCTCAGGCTTCCATGAGAGGTTGCTTGGTCACATTTAATTTCTTTAATTTTTCCCTTCTCCTCATATTTTTTCGATGAGATACGCAATGGGTCATTTCGGGCCTATGGAAAGATCTAAAATTCCTACTCTCTGGTCTAGAATTTAGCCTCATCTCAGGCTTCCGTGAGAGGTCCCTTGGTCTCATTTACTTTCTTCTTGCACTCAAGCACTCTCCTACTCAATATCTTGTGCATCCAGGTATTTTTCCTATATTCTACACTTTGGAGAGCACTCAGTCAATTTGGCATATTCTTCCTTTGTTACTAGGGTTTTCTTTTCTCTTTTGGACCGATAAGTTTCTCTTTGAATGATTGGACTACCCTCACCTGCAATGGAATTCTCATCATCAAGCAAACATAATTATGTTCCTCGTAAAAAAAAATCAATCTCTCCACTCCAAAGTTAACCGTCACGAAGATAAAGTGCATGCTATGCGCAAGCAATTAAATAATCCTCAAATGCAGTTTGAAACAAGAAAAAATCAAAGTTCTGCAACCAATGCTCCCAACCAACCTACATGACATTTGTTGATCAAATTAAATAGGCCCCTAAAAGATGGACACTATCCCTCTGGTTTATTTATTTCCCATATAAATATGTTTTGTTGTTAGGTTAGTTTTGCAAACTATATGTGGTGTAGTTGAAGATTTTGTAGTAGCAGACTTCTAATGTGAAATTTTGATATATGAAAAAGCCATGTAATTATCTCCCAAGTATTTTGATATGACTAAACATAAACTTAATAACACAACTACTCATTTATATATATAAAACAAAGAATATATTACAAAGTGAAGCATCTCGTCTCTACACAAAAACTAAATTTTTTCAAGATATTAGTCCACTAACATATTACATGCGAGTGATTTCACTTACACGGTGAGGGAAGCTCTTCTTGGATGAGAAGGAGATTGAAAAGGTTAGTAATATGAGAAAGGAATAATGGAAGGAGTCTATTAGTGCCTAGATTTACCTCAGGCTGAAAAGGTAGGATCCAGGGCCAACATCAAACCATGCTCAGCCTCTTAGCTAGCCCTACGAGGACAAGAGAGGGCTCTCTCCAGGTCAATCTCAGCAAAAGATAATCAATAGGGCTTGAGAGGACTGATTTAACAACTAATATTAGGCTAGGTATGAAGTGCAAGGATTTATTTTGAGTTTTTTTAGGGTTTTGTTGAAAAAAAAGGAAAGGCAAATTTGGGTCCGGGGATGAAGGCCAGTTTTTAGAGAGTTCCGGCTGGGGCAAGGTAGGCAGTAGTTTTGATGCTTTAGATTAAATGAATGGATAGAAAATACTGCTGAGGAGATGAAGAGGGCAAGAGGCTGCAAGAATCCTCTCCAAACAGATGAAAACATGTAAAACTAAACAAAGTTTAAGGCAGAGCACAACCAACTCATGAATTCTACCTTTGTTACTCAATTTCCTTAATTTTAGAAGAAAAGAGAAGGGAAATGGCATACATAAAACATCAATGAACTTACAATTACATGAAGAAAAACAACATCAAAAAATAGAGCCACAAGGATCCCAACAAGTGCTGCAAAACCCTAGTCTTTCCTTTTCCAAAAATGCAGAAATCAAATGTACAATAAGGTGCCAAGCAATCCCAAGTGTCCAACCCTAAAAATGACTGAGAAAATACATGATATAGACAAGCCTAACTCCTTCCCATGCCTCTAGGGGTCAAGCTCATCATTCTAGGAGCTGCTTCAACCATATCTAAACAAGGAACTTAAAAATAGTCAATGAAACAACTTGCCTCTATATGCTAGGAAACTGATTCATTCACTCACATTTCACATTTTGGTGAATGAATCTACTAAAACAAGTAAAAATGTGCCAAAATTACATCATAGTCATGAAATTATATCACGGAAGATCAATAGTAACATCAAAAAGTAAAACTGGTCAAAACTGGCTGAAATTCTGAGCTGCTGAGTGAAAAATAGGCCAAAATTCTCTATGTGTCGTGCCCAAAACCTGTATGTGTAGCACAACTTTGGAGCTGATTTTGAGGCACTTCCCGAAGTCCAAATTGAGCTCAAGATAGCTCTTTGGAAATCCCTACCTGTCTACTTACCAACCCAAGTGGAATGTCTACATTTGGTTGTCATTTGCCCCTCCAAAACTTCAATCTCCCAACACTGCTTCCTGTGGGTGCAAAAGGTGGTAGAGAGGTGATTTTTAGGGTGTTTTTGACACTTTAAGCAACCCAGAATTTGATGAAATCCTTAGGTAATCCATGAGAATGCATAAATTTTGATGAAAAATCCAAAAAAGTAAAGTTTTCCTCCTGCAGAGCTGCCAATTATAAGCGCGCGCCAAGTGGCGCTACCCGTTGGGCAGGAAAATCTGTTTTAGACCAAAATTTTCAAAATTGACAAAATTTTCTGAAATTTGGACTGAAGGTCCATCATTGAGTATCATGCTCAGCCAAAGAAGCTTTAGCCAAGATTCGGAGCCTATCATGCCTTTTGTGTCATTTTATTGCTCTCCTTAGTCTTGCCTTCAAGATTTTGATCCTCGCTTTGCAAACATGATTTCGTGCCCAATAATGATTTTTCATGTGCCTGAGCATGTCCTTGTCTTTGTTTGCCGTTGCCAACACCTTGTCAAGATGAATATTGGCCTTCTCAAACCAAGTTTCTCGATCAGCCTCTATCTCCTGCTCCAATGAAGTGAACTCTATCCTCCTCCTTTGGGCAGCTTGGCGGTTTTGCCGAATGTTTTGTAACTCCATGACTGTATGTTGATCCTCCAGTTGTTTGTTTCGCTGCTCCAAATAGTTTATGACCCATTGAGCTTTCTGCAACTTGTCGGTCAATGCATCTATCTCGGCCTTCTGCTCCTGAATAATCTCCCTCAACTTTGAGCTAGGAGAGCTCACATCATCATCGATGAGTATGAAATCAGTGTCTTGGCCTCCTAAAGGGCCCTCATCCTGCATAGGCTCCTTGCCTTTGTCCTGTACCTGTACCTGTGCTGTTGATGACGGCAACAAGACCCCTTCCACCCCAGGTGGAGATAATACTTGTCGGGCTACTGCAAACAATCGTCTCATGCCCCTCTGATAGGTGACATATGTTGGCACACAAGTAATCTCTTCCTCTTGACCTCCATACTAATGTGAAGGTTCACTCGCATCATGGATGACCTCCTGATGAGCTGCTAAAGCTGTGAAGAACTCACGGGAAATGAAGTCTTCCCATGTGATACCCTACAAGCCAAGCTGATGTATAACAATGATCTTGATGAGCACATAATGGTAAATGCTATTGTACTGCTGTTCAGGAGTCTTCTTCTGTACAAGAGTATTCATCCTCTCGATGTTTCGGCACATGCAATATGGAATGTTCATCATTTTCACTCTCGTGAAATGCATCAATAATCTGATATGGTATGCATAGAGGCGTGAGAAGCGGCCCTCACAACTGAAATATCTGATAATGAGTCTCATCAATGGCGCATAGGATTTTTTCAAAAACTAGAATGGGAACACCCTGCTGAGCAGTCTCACATAGCTAGTCCTGATGTATGGTTCATAATGTACTTTTTCTACCTGTTGTCTTTTGTTCCATTCCTCACCTACATTCGGTATTCCTGTTGCTTGAGAAATGGTCTCTGGTGTCAAGGTGAAATTTACACCATCAAGAGTTACCTGACCATCATGCAAATGTAAAACAAACAACCGAGCCAACTCCTGATGATACTGAATCTGAGCAATCGTTTCACAATACTGAAAGCATGATTGTTGTTGAAAACATGCCATGGCAAGTGGGCAGGCCTACAATTCAGTCAATGAGGTGGGCTCTTCTCTGACATGTCTGCCACCCTTTCGAGGCCTTCTCGATGCATGAAGTTCTGTGGTAGAATCACTATCTTACTCATATGATGAATCAGTCTCTGTCATGGTGTTGCCAGGGTGTATGTCAAGTATGTGTTTGGTTTGAAAATGAGAAATAGGTGTTTTGTTTTCAATGCCAAATGTGCCAAAGGGAAATGAGGGGCTATGATGAATAGGGACAACGGGTATAGTGGATGGTGGAGTTTTTCAAGTGAAACTTGAAATGAGCTAACAATCACTTGACTATGTTTAGGGATGTGGGGTTTGGGAATTTGCAAATGATATGGGAAAGGGAAAATGATAGGGAATGGTAGGATTTAGGGTAGGGAAAATGGGGAAACAGGGATATGAGTAGTTTGGGAGGTTAGGGTATAGGGTTTGACTATAATGATGAAAGGGAAGGATCACAGGTGAGAAAGGAGACTTGGCACTAAACTTACAATTTTTAAACACCAATTTCACAACCCAAAGGAGCAGATTTTAATATACACATAGCATTTGTATTTTCAAACTTTAAACTTTCAAATCTTCCCTCCAAATCACAACAAACACCGTTTAAAAGCAATGGCGAAGGCTAACACACTTACTTGGATCACAAAGACTGAGTTGTGTGGAAAAATTTGGGAGCAATGATGAAATTTCACTTGCCGGCCCTGTGCGCCGCAAGCACAACCCAGTGCACCACGTAGGCTGTATGCACTGTGATAGTGCAATTTTACACAGAGAAAAACGGCTCTATGCGCTGTGACTTCCCGGTGCGCCGCGACCTCCACCCAATGCGCTGCGCAATCCTTTCAACACACAGTCGGTCTTCAAAATCACAAATTTCGCTCCTCCATGATTTCTCTTGGGTCTTTGACAATTCCTTGAGTGCAAATGACATTTGGATGATGAAAATGTCTTGTATAGTCATGGATTTGATTTTTTTTTGCAAAAAACCCACTTTCTTATGTTTTGAATTTGGCACTTTTTTCATTTTAATACAACTCTGTTTCTTTTTGTTTCCTCTTTGATTTTTGGCTGAAATGATGAAATTCTTGTCAATTTTTTACAGGGATGATGGCATTAAGTTTCAGCAACGGATGACCAGGGCTGCATCTGAAATATCCAAGAACTGAAACTTTTGAAATTTACATGGAAATTTATTACAAAAGACGAAATGTCGAATTTTCTTCAAAACAAAGTTTTGAAGAAAAGTCATAGTCCAGCAATATGACGATGAAACTTTTTGAAATAAAACTTGTTTAGAACCTCCCTCTGGCCTGCTGGAATTATTGAACATTTTGAAGACTGAATTCGCTAAACCCTAGACCTAATGGAGACCAAATATTGATTGTCGTTGATTGAAAAAAGGTTTTGATGGACCTTGATGAAAAGACCTGAGCCAGTAGATACAATACATGAGGGGAATGAGTGACAAGACCCTTCCGTCAGATTATGGCATGCTCCTAGCGGAATGCAGATGAATGAACTGTATGAGACACCTAAAATGAAATGCAACAAAAGAGGTTTTGATCTTTGACGGAGGGCTGAATAGACCGACTCTAATATATCAGTTTATTGTCATCCTTTGGCGATGTGTTTGCTTGGGACTATTCTGACTTGAAGACATATGATACCAATATAATTCAACACACTATCCCCATTAAGTCTAATCAGAAACCTTTCCGACAGAAGTTGAGAAGGCTTAATCCAAAACTGTTGCCATCAATTGAGAAGGAGATAAACAGGTTGTACAAATTAGGAATCATCGTTCCCATCTGATTTTCTGATTGGATCTCTAATTTGGTGCCCGTACGAAAGAAGGCATGTGAGATTCGGTTATGCATTGATTTTAGAAATTTGAACAAAGTTTCCTTGGAAGACAATTATCCATTGCCCAAGATGGATCACATACTTCAGCGAGTAGTTGGAGCATCCAGGATGTCACTACTCGATGGTTATTCGGGCTATAACCAAATTCTGGTCCATGAAGATGACCGAGACAAAACAACGTTCACCACTTCGTGGGGAACTTTTCACTATGCAAAGATGCCTTTTGGACTGAAAAATGCGGGTGCAAACCTTCAATGGGCGATGGATATTGCCTTTGCCAATGAAAAAGATGTTTTTCTAGTTGTTTATCTTGATGACTTAATAGTTTTCTCTAATACAGATGAAGAGCACCTCTATCATTTGAAGACTGTTTTTCAGCGGTGTAGGAAATATGGCATCTCTCTCAATCCGAAGAAAAGCTTGTTTGCCATGGATGAGGGAAAACTACTTGGGCACATTATCTCAAAATATGGCATTCTTATAGATCCAGCGTGTGTAGAAGCAATTCAGCAAATTGACCCTCCCCGGAACAAGAAGGAGATACAATCCATTAATGGTAAGATGAATTTTTTACGCTGCTTTGTGCCTAATCTTGCTGAACACCTAAGAGAGATTACAAACATGCTTAAGAAGGACAACCAAGTGAAGTGGACGAAAGAGGCTGTAAAATCTTTCAATTTAGTAAAATTGGCTCTTTCTTCAGCTTCGGTTCTAATCAGCCCAGATTACACTCAGGATTTTATATTGTTTTCATTTGCTTCGGAGCATACTATGGCAGCTGTATTAATGCAGAAAAGAGATGAGCATGAAAAACCAATTGCTTTTTTCAGCCGAACTATAAGAGATGCAGCCTTGAAGTACAACATCATTGAAAAGCAAGCCCTTGCACTTGTAAAAGCATTGAAAGACTTTCGGGTCTATATTCTGCATTCTCATATTTTGGCTTATGTTCCTAACGCTGCTGTCAAGGATGTTTTAGTGCAAACAGATCCGGAAGGAAGACGAGGCAAGTGGATTGCAGCTTTGTTGGAGTATGATGTGGAGATAAAGCCCACAAAGCTTGTCAAAGGACAGGGGCTGGCAAGGTTAATGGCTGAATCCAATTTGCATGCCTTAGACATAAATATGATCGCTGCTATGTCCGATGAAAATGAGGAAAGTTCGTCAATTCAGGTATCTAAAATATTTGTTCTTTCTCCGTGGTATTCATATATCGTATATGTGCTTCATAATTTGTCACCACCACCTGGCATGGCTAGAAACAAAAGTAGAACTCTCAAATTAAAGGCTGCTAAGTTTTGTATTTTGAATTCTGCACTTTATTGGAAAGATCCCGGTGGTGTTTTGTTGAATTGTTTGGTGGAAGAAGAAGTGAAGCAGGTCATGGAGGATTTCCATAAAGGAGATTGTGGCAGTCACCTTTTTTGGAAAACAATGGGAAATAAAATTCTGAGAGCGGGATACTATTGGCCGACATTATTTGCTGATGTATATAAGGTTGTCAAGAGTTGTCATCAATGTCAGATTTTTGAAGGAAGGCAAAAATTACAGCCTTTGCCGCTTAAGCCCATTGAGGTGAGTGCCCCTTTTCAGCAGTGGGGGCTGGATTTCATTGGTGAAATTCATCCTGCTTCTTCAGGTCAGCATAGGTGGATCCTAATGGCGACAGATTATTTCACGAAATGGATCGAAGCAATTCCCACCAGGCAAGCTATGGATGTGGTAATAATTTCATTTCTCGAGAATAACATTTTGTCTCGTTTTGGTTTCCCGAATAAGTTAATCACTGATAATGCAGTAGCTTTCAAATCGAAAATGATGGTTGAGTTTTGTAATAAGTATAAAATCATTTTGGGACACTCAACCACTTATCATCCATAAGGCAATGGATTGGCAGAGTCTTCCAACAAATCTTTGGTAAACATCATTAAAAAGTTGCTGGAAATAAACAAGAAAGGTTGGCATAAGAAGTTGGTCAATGCACTTTGGGCAGATCGAGTGAGTCAAAAGAAATCCATTGGTATGTCCCCCTTTGAGTTAGTCTATGGAGTTGATACAGTGTTTCCTACCTCTTTCGCAGCTCCGGTAGTCAAAATTCTTCAAGAAGCTAGTAGTGAAGACGATCATATGTAGAGAAGACTGAATCAAATGATCCACTTGCAGCAGATGAGAGAAGATGTTTTTCAAACACATTCAAGCTGCAGGAGAGAATTAAGAAAATTTATGACAGAAAAGCAAAGGCGGACAAATTCCAGTTGGAAGAAGTGGTGCTGAAATGGGATGCAAGGAATGAGGAAAAGGGTAAGCATGGTAAGTTCGAAAATCTCTGGAAAGGACCCTTTAAAATTGCTACATATCGTGGTCAGAATGCCTTTCTTCTGAAGGAGATGAATGGAGAAGATTGTCCAGGAGGGCCGGTCAATGGTCGGCTGCTCAAACGGTACCATTTCTGAGAAGTTTTCTGCTGTTTACATTATCACTGTATATACCATTTTATTTCAGTTTCATTGCAAGAGTGCACTGTGATCTTGTCTTCAATCTGGGACCCGAAGTGAAGGCTATAATTTTGAAGCATGATTTCAGTTTTGGTTTGAGGGTGTCGAGTCAGTCTTTCAGTCATGTTAATTTCAAAATTGAGTCAGTTTGAGTCAAGTTTCAGCTAATAAATTTAATCAAGAGTCTTGTGTGAAATTCTCGAAATAATGGACTCCATAGCCCAATGGATGAAGGCACTGCCTACTCTCCTAGAAATCTGTAGTTCTTGGCACCTCCAAGGAGCTACCATCCCCATTGGAGCCAATGTTAGAGTCGGTCTGTTCATCCCTCCATGAGAGATCAAAACCTCTTTTGTTGCATTTCATTTTAGGTGTCTCATACAGTTCATTCATCTGCATTCCATTAGGGGCATGCCATAATCTGATGGAAGGGTCTTGTCACTCATTCCCCTCATGTCTTGTACCTGCTGGCTCAGGTCTTTTCATCAAGGTCCATCAAAACCTTTTTTCAATCAATGACAGTCGATATTTGGTCTCCATTAGGTCTAGGGTTTAGCGAATTCAGTCTTCAAAATGTTCAATAATGCCAGTAGGCCAAAGGGAGGTTCTAAACAAGTTTTATTTCAAAAAATTTCATCGTCATATTGCTGGACTATGACTTTTCTTCAAAACTTTGTTTTGAATAAAATTCGACATTTCGTCTTTTGTAATAAATTGCCATGTAAATTTCAAAAATTTTAGTTATTGGATATTTCAGATGCAGCCCTGGTCATCCGTTGCTAAAACTCAATGCCATCATCCCTGCAAAAAATTGACAAGAATTTCATCATTTCAGACAAAAATCAAAGAGGAAACAAAAAGAAACAGAGTTGTATTAAAATGAAAAAAGTGCCAAATTCAAAACATAAGAAAGTGGGTTTTTTGCAAAACAAAATCAAATCCATGACTATACAAGACATTTTCATCATCCAAATGTCATTTGCACTCAAGGAATTGTGAAAGACCCAAGAGAAATCGTGGAGGAGCGAAATTTGTGATTTTGAAGACTAACTGTGTGTTGAAAGGATTGCGCAGTGCATTGGGTGGAGGTCACGGTGCACCGGGAAGTCGCGGCGCATAGAGCCACTATTCTCTGTGTAAAATTGCACTATCGCAGTGCATACAGCCCGCGCGGTGCACTGGGTTGTGCACGCGACGCACAGGACCGGCAAGTGAAATTTCATCACTGCTCCCAAATTTTTCCACACAACTCAATCTTTATGATCCAAGTAAGTGTGTTAGCCTTCACCATTGCTTTTAAATGGTGTTTGTTGTAATTTGGAGGGAAGATTTGAAAGTTTAAAGTTTGAAAATGCAAACCCTATGTGTATATTAAAATCTTCTCCTTTGGGTTGTGAAATTGGTGTTTAAAAATTGTAAGTTTAGTGCCAAGTCTCCTTTCTCACCCGTGATCCTTCCCTTTCATCATTATAGTCAAACCCTATACCCTAACCTCCCAAACTACTCATATCCCTGTTTCCCCATTTTCCCTATCCTAAATCCTACCATTCCCTATCATTTTCCCTTTCCCATATCGTTTGCAAATTCCCAAACCCCACATCCCTAAACATAGTCAAGTGATTGTTAGCTCATTTCAAGTTTCACTTGACAAACTCCACCATCCACTATACCCACTGTACCTATTCATCACAGCCCCTCATTTCCCTTTGGCACATTTGGCATTGAAAACAAAACACCTATTTCACATTTTCAAACCAAACACATACTTGACATACACCTTGGCAGCACCACGATAGAGATTGATTCATCATATGAGCAAGACAGTGATTCTACCACAGAACTTCATGCATCGAGAAGGCCTCAAAAGGGTGGCAGACATGTCAGAGAAGAGCCCACCTCATTGACTAAATTATAGGCCTACCCACTTGCCATGGCATGTTTCCAACAACAGTCATGCTTTCAGTATTGTGAAATGATTGCTCAGATTCAGTATCATCAGGAGTTGGCTCGGTTGTTTGTTTTACATTTGCATGATGGTCAGGTAACTCTTGCTGGTGTAAATTTCACCTTGACACCAGAGACCATTTCTCAAGCAATAGGAATATTGAATGTAGGTGAGGAATGGAACAAAAGACAGCAGGTAGACAAAGTACATTATGAACCATACATCAGGCCTAGCTATGTGAGACTGCTCAGCAGGGTGTTCCCATTCTAGTTTTTGAAAGAATCCTATGCGCCATTGATGAGACTCATTATCAGATATTTCAGTTGTGAGGGCCGCTTCTCACGCCTCTATGCATACCATATCAGATTATTTATGCATTTCATGAGAGTGAAAATGATGAACATTCCATATTTCATGTGCCGAAACATCGAGAGGATGACTACTCTTGTATAGAAGAAGACTCTTGAACAGCAGTACAACAACATTTACCATTATGCGCTCATCAAGATCATTGTTATACATCAGCTTGGCTTGCAAGGTATCACATGGGAAGACTTCATTTCCCGTGAGTTCTTCACAGCTTCATCAGCTCATCAGGAGGTTATCCACGATGCGGGTGAACCTTCACATCAGTATGGAGGTCAGGAGGTAGAGACTACTTGTGTGCCAACATATGTCACCTATCAGAGGGGCATGAGATGATTGTTTGCAGCAGCCCGACGAGTATTATCTCCACCTGGGGTGGAAGGGGTCTCGTTGCCATCATCAGCAGCACAGGTACAGGTACAGGACAAAGGCAAGGAGCCTATGTAGGATGAGGGCCCTTCAGGAGGCCAAGACACTGATTTCATACTCATCGATGATGATGTGAGCTCTCCTAGCTCAAAGCTGAGGGAGATTATTCAGGAGAAGAAGGTCGAGATAGATGCATTGACCAACAATTTACAGAAAGGTCAACGGGTCATAAACTATCTAGAGCGACGAAACAAACAACTGGAGGATCAACATACAGTTTTGGAGTTACAAAACATTTGGCAAAACCGCCAAGCTGCCCAAAGGAGGAGGATAGAGTTCATTTCATTGGAGCAGGAGATAGAGGCTGATTGAGAAACTTGGTTTGAGAAGGCCAATATTCATCTTGAGAAGCTATTGGCAAAGGCAAACAAAGACAAGGACATGCTCAGGCACATGAAAAATCATTCTTGGGCACGAAATCATGTTTGCAAAGCGAGGATCAAAATCCTGAAGGCAAGACTAACGAGAGCAATAAAACGACGCAAAAGGCATGATAGGCTTCGAATCTTGGCTGAAGCTTCTTTGAATGAGCATTATGCTCAATGATGGACCTTCAGTCCAAATTTCAGAAAATTTGGAGAAAATTTTGTCAATTTTGAAAATTTTGGTCTAAAATAGATTTCCTTGCCCAACGCGTAGCGCCACTTTGCGTGCGCTTATAATTGGCAGCTCTGCAGGAGGAAAAATTTACATGTTTTGATTTTTCATCAAAATTTATGCATGCTCATGGATTACCTAAGGATTTCATCAAATTCTGGGTTGCTTAAAGGGTCAAAAACACCCTAAAAATCACCTCTCTGCCACCTTTTGCTCCCACAGGAAGTAGTGTTGGGAGATTGAAGGTTTGGAGGGGCAAATGACAACCAAATCTAGAAATTCCACTTGGGTTGGAAAGTAGACAGGCATTGATTTCCAACGAGCTATCTTGTGCTCAATTTGGACTTCGGGAAGTGCCTCAAAATCAGCTCCAAATTTGTGCTACGCTTACAGGTTTTGGACATGGCGCATAGAGAATTTTGACCTATTTTTCACTCAGCAGCTCAGAATTTCGGCCAGTTTTGACCAGTTTTACTATTTGATGTTACTCTTGATCTTCCCTGATTTAATTTCATGACCATGATGTAATTTTGGCATATTTTTACTTGTTTTAGTAGATTCATTCTCCAAAAGGTGAAATGTGAGTGAATGAATCAGTTTCCTAGCATATAGAGGCAAGTTGTTTCATTGCCTATTTTTCAGTTCCTTGTTTAGATATGGTTGAAACAGCTCCTATAATGATGAGCTAGACCCCTAGAGGCATGGGAAGGAGTTAGGCTTGTCTATATCATGTATTTTCTCAGTCATTTTCAGGGTTGGACACTTGGGATTTCTTGGCACCTCATTGTACAATTGATTTCCACATTTTTGGCAAAGGAAAGACCAGGGTTTTGCAGCACTTGTTGGGATCCTTGTGGCTCTGTGTTTTGATGGTGTTTTTCTTCATGTAATTGTAAGTTCATTGATGTTTTATGTATGCCATTTCCCTTCTCTTTGCTTCTGAAATTAAGCAAATTGAGTAACAAAGGTAGAATTCATGAGTTGGTTGTGCTCTGCCTTAAACTTTGTTTAGTTTTACATGTTTTCATCTGTTTGGAGAGGATTCTTGCAGCCTCTTGCCCTCTTCATCTCCTCAATAGTCTTTTCTATCCATTCATTTAATCTAAAGCATCAAAACTACTGCCTACCTTGCCCGAGCCAAAACTCTGCAAAAACTGGCCTTCATCCCCAGACCCAAATTTGCCCTTCCTTTGTTTTCAACAAAACCCTCAAAAAACTCAAAATAAATCCTTGCACTTCATACCTAGCCTAAGATTAGTTGTTAAATCAGTCATCTCAAGCCCTATTGATTATCTTTTGCTGAGATTGACCCGGAGAGAGCCCTCTCCTATCCTCGTAGGGATAGCTACGAGGCTGAGCGTGGTTTGATGTTGGCCCTAGATCCTACCTTTTCAGCCTGAGGTAAATCTAGGCACTAATAGAGTCGAAGAGAAGGAATTCACAACCAAATGGAAATATTTTCGCAAAGAAGCCTTCTTCCAAACACTAGCTGATGATCATGCTGTAATTATTGGAGGAGATGACATTTTTAAGTGGGACTTATCTTCTCCTACAGGTGAGGATAGAATGGAAAAAATGATATTTCCAAAAGTTATGCAAGCGGAGGTAGCTATGGAGAGCTGGGAGTGGGAGTGGCTATCGTTATGGCTCAGGTAGAGTTGGGGAGTACTATTCACAAAACGTGGTCGGGAATGATGCCGGTGCTGGATACAAAGAAATTTCTGGAAAGGGCTCTGGTTATGGTGCAATATTTAGCTATTGTGGTGAAGCTTATGCTTCTCACTCTGGTTTTGTCTCTATCTCTAATTAGCATGGTTGAAATAACAACTACAAGCAAAAGTGGCCTCGTGTTATGTCTATGCATATCTATTAAGTTATAGATACACTACTAGATAATATACCTACATAAATCCAACAATAGATATATACAAACCTACACATTAATAAGTACAGATTGACACATATTTGTTATCATGTATATTGGGAAGGCCTTGGAACCTACCATTTAGATTCCTATGACTGTACTGCCTACAAAGTCGATTCTAGTTTCACGAAATATATTAGAAACAATATTGAGATAAGTGGAGAGAAGTATTTTTTTGACAAAAAAATGGAGAAGTGTATGGTTCGTGAAAAACCAGTAAAAAGTTGGTAAAATTTAAATTTATTAAATTGGAAAATAAAATGGTATAATTATCAAATTGATGAATTTTAATTTTTGATTATTATTAAAATTATTACATTTGTATAAATGAAATGATTGATTAATGTTTCTAGCAATTAAAATATTTGTGTTTTTTGTAACATCCAGAATTTATAATGCTAGAATAAGGGCGAAGGGAATTGGGAAAATAGTTTGGAAACCCATAATTGGAATTATAGTAACGTTTAGTACTTCCAAATTTACAGCTTAATAAATAATTCTAGATTAAGATGGATGTAGGCTAGTTTGATTTCCCCTTTTAAATATGCTATATTTCACATGAATACCATGGGTTAATACCACCCGTTCTCAATACCATGGGCCATTTTTATTTTATTTTTAAAGGGTTATTTTTATTTTTATTTACATTACGTTATATTAATGCTTTTATTTTTATTTTTATTTAATTTTATTTTTTATGGAATTTGACTTAGTCAAACTGTTAAACATTACATTACAACAAGAGCCTCTCTTGGCGCAATCATCATAATATTGTATATTTTTTGATAACGTCTCTCGACACAATCATCATAATCTTGTATAATTGTTGATAGCGTCTCTCAGCACAATCATCATAATCTTGTATAATTGTTGGTAGTGTCTCTCGGCGCAAACATCATAATCTTATAATTTTTTTGGTCATCATAATATTGTATATTTGTTGATTACGCTAATAGGCATGGTATATATTGAAATTGGGGTTGGAAAATTTTGTTTTTTTATTAAATGAATGGTTCAAATTTACTCTCATGGAAATATTCTCAAAAGTTTTACAACTCATTTTATAATATAAACGTTTTACAAATCATTTTTTAGTTTCTTAGTTTAGCTCCTGTCTTAATTTTGCAAATTTTGAAATTTACAAATAACACAAGCACGTATTAATTCCTTAATTTATTAAAAATTATTTATGAAACTTGGTTAGTGTTATAAAACTTGTTCCTTCCCATTATTCTCCTCTAGTAACGTGGCTGAGGGTTATCAAAAGCATAAAATGTCTGCGATCCTCAGTTACGAAATGTTTTCCGCTCTTGCTTATGAAATGTGGCTTAAGGTGAAATATATGTGGACCTCATAATCTTGGGATTATGAAATGTCTGCTGTCTTTTTATGTATGCTATTTAATATAAAGTTAAAATAAATCAGTTTCTATCTTCTCGATTGATTATTTTTTATTTCATTGTTAAGTCCTTATTTAAAATTCTATTGTAGTGGCTACAACCACCCTCCAAAATTTTGGTGGGCATGAAAATTTCGAAGCCTACCATGGATCCTGTGATCGATTGTTCCTTGGTCACTTATTGGTAAGCTGATGATCTCAAGCTCCCCTCATTGATCCTAAGAGTTGTTCACATTCTCATCTTTATATAGCAGGTGTCATCTTTGGGCATGGGGATTATCATTTGTCATGCAAAGGGAAATTTATTCTGCTTCAAGGGGAAATATTTTTGCGTATGAGTTTTTCTCATTACATAGACATGTTTCACACTCACTTCACGCACTCTTGTCATGAAGGTTGTTGCATCAAGCAGAGTATGTTTTATATGTTCTGGATGGTCTATGTTGTATCACTAAGTGTTCGAGTGTGTGATCATAGTCAAGTTCTACCATTGTTCACACTAGTTTCACTGATCTCACACTTAGCCAGTTTCCCGAGCAACCTAGCCTCATCCATATTTCTAGAACTACACACTTCACTTTTGCAACCCTCAAGATTTTTTCCTTGCTTGCTGAAACTGTGCAATGCACAGAGACCCCAACCTCCCTTGGCATCCAAAACTGTGCAGTGGTTTCCTCTAGTGTCCCTCCCCTAGCCGGAATCCACTGTCTTTAGAAATTGCACAGTGTTGTCCTTCAACTGCCCAGTGTGTCTTGCAACCTGAAACTATGCAGATGTGTCCTCCCGAGACCCATCCCACAACAATGTCTTGCATCTCAAAACTGCTCAGTTTTTTCCTAGCTGCCCAATCTGCCTTGCATTCAGAAACTACATAGAGGTGTCCTCCCAGGACCTCATCCCGACAGTAGTCACTACTTGATGAAACTACACATATGTGTCTCTTTGTGACCATAGGGAAAGATGACATTTTATATGACTCTCAAGGAGTTGAGGAGAAAGACCAACGAGTTGAGTTATGATAAAATATCCTACCACATGCAAACTCCGTCGGATGCATAACCATCTGGAGGGTAAGTATGGTAAGTAAAGTACATATTTTTGAAGTACATCTCTTAGTGTAGCTTAAAGTACTGTTGATCATCATCATATCATTCTATCTTCAATGGCATGAATGTTTGCAAACACTATAAGTCATTCTGTGTGTTTCCTCTACATGTCCTGCTACCTTTATCTGATTGGAGCAACTATCATTTCTGGCATATTGATTTCTTTCTCATGCTTGCGATCTTGATCTGGTGATTTTGAAGGTTTTTCCTTGTGTGCATGAGTTGTCTTTGCTCTGTGACCATCGGTCGCATTCACACACAAAGCTGCAAGCATAGTGGTGCGAGTTTTGTCACGGTCGTTCAAAGGTCTATCTCACGTGTCGCACTTGTCGCTCTTGGCTTTAAGACAGTCTCACTATGCACATGTTTTGTCTTGCTGGTCTGTGTTGTCTTGTCATCAAAATATGCTAAGTGTATGATCACATTTTCAGTTGGTACAAAATCACTTTCTTTCGACAATTAGCCATTTTTCTGAAAATCTGCTCGACTGGACAACCTATTTCAGCCAGACCCCAACTTAGCTACCTTACACAGTCTCAACCCTCAGTGACCCTACTCTAATACCCAAAATTTCATAGTGCTTGAGCCTATCCTCCGGGTGAGCTGCATTATGCAATCCTGGAAGTGAGCAACATGTTTGCCTCCCATAACTGTGATGAAGTTTCCTCCAAGCCTGATCCAAACTGTGCTTCTCACAAGATCAGTTATCAAGCCTCCCTCTCAACTACCTAAAAGTTGCACTGCACTGAGACCTAAGGTTGTACTGCTCTCCAAAAATGTGCAGACATGCCTAGCTGATCCCCTTGCTGCCTGCCCTGCACTGCCTTCATAATCTATGTAGAAATGATTAGCAAGGCCTATGCTTCCTTGTTCTGCACTGTTTCCAGAAATATCACAATCTTGTCAGGCAATTCCTTTGTTGGATTGCTCTACACTACCTTAGGAAACTGCTCAAAATTCCCACCTAGTCTCCCTGTGGCCTGTCTTGTCCTCCTCTAGAAAAATGTGTAGCAATTCCCCTACACTTTGCGTTGTCATCCTCCTAGAACTGTGCCTAAATGACCAAAAGTCTCTCTATAGGCTTGCTCTGTCTTCCCTTCAGAAATTACACAGAAATGCTCAGTAGCCTTGCTTTGTCTTCCCCCCTAGAAACTGCACAGAACTTCCCAATAGTCCCTATGCATCCCCACTCTGTCCTCCCTCTGGAAATTGCATATAAGCTGTCCATTTCAAGGTCTCATCTCGCAGTCGACACTAGTGACTGTCACTGCCCAATTCTGCCTCTCAGTGATCACTGCGAATTTTTTCTTAGTAGTGCAAGATATCCTCCCGGAATGCTTCATTTCGACTTGAGTTGTGCTCTATACTATCTCAGTGAGTTGTCCTCCCTGTCACCCTGAACACGAGAGCAATGCATCATGCTAGACTAGGAGGTTTTTCATTTGATGTTGGCCCTTCATGAGTGAATTGTAGGAATAGCTACACTGATGGATCATGGTGAGACGACGAATGGGATGAAGAAGGATCACACATTCTAGAAGACATACTTGTAGCTGGTGATCCGAGTTGACTCAACTCTCGAATTTAACCAAGATCTTTTACTTTTGTGATGTGATTAGAATTGAATTTAAAATAACATAATTGAACATATATGCATGTTGTAAAGAAGAATGAGCATGACAAGAGTTAGCAACCTAAAACCCAAGACGTTGATAACGAAGTTCGTCCAGGAGGGACTATATCTCCAGGCCCCGGTGTCAATATGGTGTAGGCCACTGCATTAAGTGCTGGAAAGAGTGATGATGTACATGCATCTATTTTCACTATCATACAAGGAATATACCCTCACGTAGGAGTGGCTCCATGAGATGTTCTGCTACAGGAACTCTCAGTAAAAAAAGACTCCTATCAATATGACATAATTTCACATATGACAATAATGAGCATCCTGCCAATCATGGCATCAAAGGGATCTCAATTCAGACATACATGACTACAACATGAGTATCCCATCAACATGACAACAAAGGGATCTCAATAAAAACGTGAAAAGAAGTACATCTCACAGATGATTCCGTGTCACATCAAGCATGAACCATGAAACAAGTAAGAAAACAAGATCCCACATCAAACATCGAATAGGGATCTGTGCAACACAATGCATCTTATAGCAAAAAGAAGTACATGAACACACTGCATATACCTCACATCCTAGTGTCATATGAAGAAAAGGATGTCAAACTGCTGAAGTTGGCCATACATCAATCTCACGGCATCAAATCTCATGGAATGACTGCTCGCACGTTGAATGCTGACACCTGCACTCCACTTTGAAAAGTGGCTGAACAATGAAATGATCAAATGGAAAATCTAAATGCACCATCAGATTTGTGGCATCGAATAGGGTAAAATTGACTGTCGAATTTTTGAATTCTGACAAAGTGAAAATATGGGGCTTAAGGAATCTTTTAGATTCCCCCTAGATTCCTCAAAGATTCCCTACTCTGGGTCATCTGAAGATCTGCTGCTCAGATCAAAATTCTGACTACGCCACCAGGTTCGTGTCGCTGAGAGGTGTAAGATTAACATAAAATTTGTCCAATTTGGACACTAGAAAATTTTTTCCCTCTTGAGAATTTGGCTCAATCATGGTTCCACCTATGTTTTTCCAAAATCATGGTTCCACCTACAAAACAATTAAAAAAATATATTCTTGATTTTTGTGCCATGCCCCTTGGCCTCCGTGCATTGAAGAAATGGGTTTATATCAATTTTCCTGGGTGGACTTTACCACATGAGTTGGTTGTAGGCGGATTGGTAAAAACGCTGAATTATAAGGAGGAGGTTGGGTGGTCAAACCCCGACCCCTCCATATTAAAACCCTTTTCGTTTTCTTTTGAAACCACAATATATTTTTTTGGGGGTCGGGTCCGCATTGGTTGGCCTGCCCCTTAACCTCCACTGGCATGTTGGTTGGGTGTAATTTAAAATAAGGCACACTATTTTGTTGTTTGGATTGGGCTATTGGGATGCATTAATGGTGGCGTGTGAGGGTGCCCGGGAGGCGGGGTAGCCACCAGATGGGCGGGTTCGAGCCTCGCTATCCTCGGTTCAATAAATGGCATGTGGAGGTTGGGTGTGGGCCGGGTCCAGCGGAGGTGGCCCACCCACAACCCTTAATATATGTTTTAATGTGGTTGGAGGGTCTTGTTAGAATGGTGGGGGTCATGGCTCGTCGATTCCTTTTTATAATTAATTTGTTATGTGGGTTGGGTGGGCCGGCGGGGGTCACGACTTGTCGGCGCAAAAATTTTTGGTTTTATAATGTGTTTTTAAATGCGGTTGGGAAGGGAGGTGGCAGGGGTCATGGCCCGCCACTATATATATATATATATATATATATATATATATATATATATATATATATATTGTTTTTATTTAACAACCCACATTTTTTTGAATTTTTCTAATATAGGGGATATTAGACAAATTAACGATCCAACAAATTCATCCACTTTCGGGAGCTAGATTTCATGCCCCGGGGTCGGTCAAATTGTAGGACACTTAAACCTAGCCCACAACCCAACTTGGACCAAACCTTTGACTGGCTTGTTCTCCTTCATACGAGCTCGGATTTGAGTGTCATTTGCACCGTTGGAATCAGGGTGATGAGAAATTCGATCTGATGCTAGTTTGGGAGTGTTCCAACCACTTTGAATTTTTCCCATTTTTGAATCCTCTAGGAATTTTGCCTGTGTCTGGAGCCACCTGGATCAGCTGGACAAACAAACAAAGCATATCAAGTAGCAAGAGAAAGAAACACATGCATGGAACCATCTTGCAAAGACCAAGACCATTGAAGACCTCGTAGCACCAAGCTATGAGGAGGTGAAGACAAAGTACATGCAAGGACACATCCATCACTTAACAATACAACAGCTTGACGTGAACACCACAGTCAACCATTACATGTCAATAATGTCATGTTGAGTTGTGTTATGAGTTGTCTCAGCCACCTCACTACTATGATCTGTATCTATTGTAATAAAATGTAATGTAATGTGAAATTCCAAGTGTCGTTACTGGAATGCAAACAGTGATATGTAATGTAAAGAGTTATATGTAGTGAAGTTGAAGAGTCATGAGGGTAGTCCAAGAGTCACAAAGGGGAATGTCGAGGGTGACCCCACCCTTTGCTATATATAGAACCTCATAACTCATAGAACATGCTTTTGGAAGCCAATATTTTGGCTAGACATTACTTAGAGAAGGCTTGGAGAGTATTGTGACGAGCCTTGGCTTCTCCACAATGTAGAGTGAGTACATCTCTTTGGAGGAGTAGGCGGTGTTGACTATAATGTTCCAATATTGGGGCTAGTGGTTGTCAATGGTGTATGTATGGATGGAACTTTTACTTTATATATATATATATATCTATATATATATATATATATATATATATATATATATATATATATATATATATATATAGATATAGATACATATATAAAACAGAGCCATCACGTCTTCATGCATATGTTGTTATTGTATTTTGACTATTCTGGTTATTTTAGAAATGTATGTTGTTTAACTTATGCATTTGTGTATGAACTATTTTGTATATGATTGTATGAAACTTGTTGAAGCCACGTTGTTGGTTTAACCCATCACTTTGGATTGTCAACTATTCTTCTTTCCAACTTGTAATGTCATTCAACTCGTGTGTTCCTTACAGGCTGTGTACTATTACAAGCTTCTAAGGGACACACTTCCTTTCCCCCCTTCATGTGTTAGAAACCCATGCATATCACTTGACTCGTTGCAAGGTCACACAGTTTCTTCCGACAAAGATATCACACTTACCTCTGCCCGCTATCGTAGTTAAGACATAGCTTTACTACCCATTGCTAAGAATCCTACTCCAAACGAGCTAAGGTCTAGTTGGGACTTCTTACTGGGGAGATCCCCTGACATGTTGGCGGGTCTAGCACCATCAACATTTCTTGTGCTAGAAGGAGGGCCATATGACAAGCTGAGTCCTCAAAGTTTGATTTGAATGTCTGCACATCTTTGATGACTTTTGCTACGATTTATCCTCCGACATGTCTTTCTTATGGAAATTATTTTGAAGTATTGGAGGATATCTGGAATGACTTGTCACATAACACATCTAATGGTGAAGGTGGAGCAGCCTGGCTTAGACACAGAGCTACCTTTGGAGCCTTTTGTGTAAGGCATGAAATCCATGAATATTACATTTCCTTCTCGTTGTTCACATTCACATTTTGAGGGCATCCATTGAAATGGTGTGTCACATTTCCTGCAACATCCATTCACTCTCTTAATTAGTTGGTTGGATAGTTGGCTCATGCTTTCCATCATTATGATTGTAAAGCATTTAATAAAAAAATTCTGAAATTATGGAAAGCACCTGATGAATCCATTGAGCAATTTCAAAAATGCTTTCGTAATATTGCATTTCAAATTCCTAAAGATGAAATTGATTGGAATTTTCTCAATGAAAGATTTCAGTATCTTCTTTACATATCTGAGAATCCACATATCTTAGAATCATTCAAACCCCTCCCAACATACCTCGATGTTAGAGCTTCCAAATATAAGATGGACAAGGTTGCTGTCACAAGTGACCATCCATCCTCTTCTCATCAAGCAGCTCTAGCTCCACAGTGTGAGGTGGGAGAAGGTGCGCGCACATCTGTTGAATTGTCACATCCTCCCACCCCACCTACTCTGGATATCTGTGCAGATGTGGTTTGCAAGCCCATTGGTTGTCATGTTGTCTTGTCTTCTCAACCTCCGTCTTCTGGTTCCATTGATCCTCTGGATTGTACTGTGTTGTGTTCTCCCATTCCAGACTCCACATCTTGTGTTCATGAGGATCAAGTTGTCAACAAAGTTGATGTTGTACAACCAACCTGCGCTATCATTCATGATGAGTGTGTGCAGGAATCTGAAGAATAACCCATGGTGAAGGATGAATTCCTTCCATCTATGACTCATCCAATCTATCCTGACATCTCGTGTGATTCTTCCACTCTTGATTTTCCTTATGAAAACTCATCGCCGAATGTTTCCACTTCCAATCATTCATAGGACACACTAGATGGCAGTCTGTCATTGCATTGCAGAGAGGACACATATTTCTCTGAAAATCTATTCAATCTATCATCTGTGATTTCCGAAAACACAGAGGGTGAACATTCCTGTTTCTCATCAACCCCCCTATATGGTTGATCAGATCTTGAGGATGTCGATGAACATCTTGAATTTTCTGATCATGGTTGTCATAATCTCTTGACTCCTTCAATTGATCATGATGTTGATTCACTCGTTGTTGATATTTCTAAGCCACTCATCTTTGATGGTCTACCTGCTGATGAAGTGGAAACCCCTCAAGACGTTGAGGCGCTTCAACCCGCGCTGATGGTTATGTTAGGTCCTCGCTGTCCTGAGGTTAGTTCCACTCTTGATCAGAAATATGTTGAAACACCCCAGGTTCCTCACCACTCTCCTGTTTGAATTGAAGATCAATCTAGTTCACAAATTTCACTCCCTCCACTAGCATCACACAATCCTATCACCCATGCACTGGAGGATTCTTACACAATGATCACTCTTGCGAAACTTAAGTTGTCTTTATTTTTCATGTTTTCTCGTTTTTCATGGTCCAAAGAGTGTACGTGCTCATTTTCTACGCATATTGTGTTGCAACACTAGGGTACGTCCAAAAAATGTTTGTCTTGTGTATTTACTCTTTTCTTTTCTGTGGATGCTCTTAAACTTCGAGTGCGTTGGTCTGCACTGCCTTATCCTTTTTTTTGGCTAGTTTAAATTCTTATCTACCTTGCCTTCACCAACATGGGAAAATCAATGCACCGATTGCTGCATTGGAAATATCATTTCATGTGAGTAGGTCCATGCACTGTTTAGCGTAGGAGTAGGAGTAGTGTTTTCTTTCTTTCTTTGTTTTTCTTGCATGTTTTTCTTTGTGTTCTTTTTTTTATTTCACTTTACTTCTGCCCTTTTCTTTCTTGTTTGTTTTCTTGTTTGCACCCGTAGGTTAGCTTCACATGAAACTATGTTTGGCTCTTGAGACAAGCCGGGAAAATATAAGAGGACTTGTACATCTATCAACATTTGGTTATCTGTCTATTCCATCTCTTTATGAAGATCTTGTTGTCTTCAGTTGATGATACCCTGATGGAAAATATGTTCTGTTCAGAGTGAGTCTTGGTGAAAACACAACACTTTCACTTTTAACTAGCACCACCTACTTTAAGCAGTTTTTTGGGTTAACCCTTGTCATCTCAGTCAAGTAGAGTAAGGTGAGGGGGAAACCTTAACAAGTATGTTAGAGGTATATATAACATACTTCTCTGAAGGAACAACCTCTTCTGCTCTCAATAAGTCAGGATCCCTCTTCCGCCTTTGAAATAAATAAGTGCCTATGCATAGTTCTTTGAAAAAATGAAAATGAAAAATAAATAAGTCAAAAGAAGAGAAAGGCTTCCTACACAGAGAGGTGATGCAAGTAACTCTATCGGGGTACTGACCATGCTTGCTGGTAGTGGGGCGATGCTTGTACTCCTGCGTGACTCCGTAGGGGTACTGTTTAGGCTTACTGGCAGCAGAGCAATGCCCAAAGAAAAGAGGATGGTACTTTGGGACACCAGGGCTACAGGAAGAAAACTCATACTAATAGCTATCTTCATGCTGACTCTTACCATCATCCCTCCCAAAAATCCGGCGTCTTAAACACCCTGGCTGTGAGGGCTTTCAGGATTTCTGACCCTGATCACATAAAGGATGAGATTGAACATTTAACCTCTATCTTCAAAAACATTGGATACAATGAGTGGAGCATCAAGAAAGCTATAAGAAGGGCTCAAGATAGGGCCCTCTCTGAGCATCCCCCCAGAGACAAGAAAGAATATCAAAGGAAAGTTTACCTTCCATTCATCCAAGGAATTACAGATAAGATTGCAAAATTTTTAAAGAAGAATGACATAGACACTCAATTTACAACATGTGGAACGATAAGGCAAATGATGAGGTTGGTTAAGGATAACATTGATCGACATCAACTCAAGGGAGTGTACAAGATCGATTTCTCATGTGGCAAGAGTTATATTGGGGAAACATGTCGGTCTCTGAAAATAAGACTTAAAGAGCATGCCGCTGACATAAAGAATGAAAGATCCTGCACATCGGCCCTTGCAGAGCACTCGTCCAAGACCAAACATCATGTGTGTTTGGAAGACGCCAGGGTAATTGCAAGAGAGGACAACTATCATAAAAGAAAAATCAGAGAGGCCATTGAAATTATGAAATTTCCTCAGAACCTCAACAGGGACAATGGGAGTGAAATCAGTGGAAATTGGCTTCCTCTAATCAAGCAAATAAACCCCCGTGGACCCTTGGAAGCATAAGATCGGAAATAAGGGGGTCTTTCATTCCGTAAGTTTAATTAATTAATTAAAACAATTAAATCAAATTAATCTAATTAATTTAATTTAATTTAATTAATTTAATTTAATTTAATTAATTAATTATATTAATTAAATTAAATTAAATTAATGATTTAATTCTTAAATAAAATAAATAAAATTTGAAGTTAATCATATCCTCTCAAATAAACAATCAAATGATTAATAATAATCCAAAATTTATTAATTTTAATTAAATTCAAATATCAAAATCAATTAAACAATATAAATTAATAAATTAATTTGATTTAATCTATTAATTATAGAGAGAAAAATCAGAAAAATAAAAATAAAAATAAAAATAAATAATAATAATAATAATAATAATAATAATAATAAAAATAAAAATTTAAAAAATTTTAATCAAATAAAAATTCAATTGAAATAAATTTTTTTAAATGAAATAATAATTTTAAATAAAAATTCAATTGGTATAAAATTTTTTAAAAAGAAATAATAATTTTAATCAAATAAAAATTCATTTGGAATAAAAATTTTTTAAATAAAATAATTTTTTTTTTAAAGAAATAAATTTTTTTAAAAAGAAATAAGAATTAGAGCTTTAGTATTATTAATTAATTTCTTTAACAATTTTAATTGAATTTTAATGAAATTTAATAGAGACTTATTAATTTATTAAAAACAAATTTATTTTATTAATTAAAAACAAAATTTATTAACAAACCAATTTATTAATCAAATAAAAATAAAAGAAAAAAAATTTATAAATAAATTAATTTGATGAGTTAACTAATTAGTTAATTAATTAATTAATCAATTAATTAATTGATTAATCAATAATTGATTAATTAAAGGAAGGCTAAAATAAATTAATGTAAATTAATTAAATAAAAAAGAATTAATCAATTAAGATTTATATAAATAAAATTAAAATAATTATCAATAAATGTTAGGAATCATGTGTCGGCCTTTATAAAATTAGGGTTCTTGGTTTATTTATATCCAGGTCGCTGGCTCTCTTCTCTCAATAAATTTTCATTCATATTCTTTCTGATTTGTCCTGATGATGGACCCCCTTTGGGGTTTGAAACGTTGGCAGAATGAACTAGAAACTGTGGATAATCCAGATCATGAAGCTACAAGAAACTTCCACAGAAGCTTAAAATCTCTTGGAAATGTTTGAACTGTCGTTATTTCCGTTTAACTCCCAGAATGCCCGCGAACATGATTCTTCTGCCAACTCATCGTTCATGCCAGACTTCAAACTTTATATAACTCGGCCTGTTTACCCCGTTGAATCCGGTCTTCCATCGGATCGCATTTCCATCGTCGATCTGGAGCCTCTAGATCCTACAGTCCCTATCCATATCGAGCGGGTAAGTAGCATGACGTTTACCCATCCGATGTGAGCGATTTTCTCTCTCTTCCACGGGACGTGTGGCACCCAGTGTGTGGCATCGAGGGGGACTCGGTCGAAATCGCTTACTGCTCGAAGCCCTTCCGATATCCTGCCGGTTTTTGTGTGGGACCTGTCTCTAACGGAATCGGTGATATCCATACGGTTTTATGACTTTTCGGGTCTGGGTCTCTTGGGGCTTTTTCCTCTCTGAGGGGGTTTCCCGGTAATATGCGATTAGCGACTTGTCACTAATCGCATATTAGAAACCTCCCCCGTTTCTCAAAAAGACCTCCCATTTTGCTGTTTCGTGACAGCGCGTGTTACCATGGGCCAACGGTTTGCGCACTTGACCGAGGCTTCTCGTTGCTCGGTGCTGCTCACAAATTACAACTGTTCGAGGATATTTCTGATAAGCTCTACCTTTGTAAGACTTTGAAACTTTGGCATGAATTTTACAGAGTTATGAAAACTTAGAGAGTTGTTTAGGATCCAATTCGGATCAACAAATGTCGTCACAGTCATTCGAAGGTCTATCTCAAGTTCGCACTTGTCTCTCTTGGCTTAAAGACAGTCTCACTGTGCACATGTTTTGTCTTGTTGGTCTATGTTGTCTTGTCGTCAAAATATGTTAAGTGTATTATCACATTTTCAGTCAGCACAAACTCACTTGATTTCGAGAAACAACCATTTTCCTGAAAATCTGCTCGACTGGACAACCTCCTTCAACTAGACACCGACTGAGCTGCACTGCACAGTCTCAACCCTCAGTGGCCCTGTTCTTCTACCTAGAACTGTGTAGTGCTTGGGGTTGTCCTCTAGGTCAGCTATGCTGCGTAATCTTGGAAGTGAGAAAACTCTCTGCCTCCCAGAACTGCGTAGAGGTTTCCTCCAAGCCTGATGGAAACTGTGCTACTCGCAAGATCAGTTATCAAACCTCCCTCTCAACTACCAGAAACCTGCATTGCACTAAGACCTGGGGCTATACTGATCTCCAAAAATGCGTATACATGCCCAGCTGATCCCCTTACTACCTGCCCTGCACTGCCTTCAAAAACTATGCAAAAATGATCTACAAGGCTTCTGCTCCCTTGCTATGCATTGTCTCCAAAAATTGCATAGTCTTATCTGGTAGGTCCTCTACTGGCTTACTCTGCACTACCTCAAGAAACTGCACAGAATTCCCAGCTAGTCTCCCTATGTCCTGTCTTCTCTTCCTCTTGAAAAATATGCGTCATTTCCCCTGTACTCTACCTTGTCTTCCCCCCAGGAACTGCGCAGAACTAGACAACAGTCCCTTTGCAGGCTTGTTTTGTCTTCCCTTCAGAAATTGCGTAGAACTTTCCAACAACCTTGCTATTTCAAATCAGTCCCTTTGCAACCCTACTCTGTCCTCCCTCTGGAAACTGCGCAGAAGCTCTCCCTTTCAAGGTCTCATGTCGTGGCCGACACAAGTGACTGTCACTGCCCGATTCTACCTCAGAGTGATCATTGCGTAGTTTTTCTCAGTAGTTCAGGTTGTCCTTTAGGAATGCCTCATTCTGTCTTGAGCAGCGCTCTGTGCTATCTCAGTGAGTTGTCCTCCCTCATTGTCACCCGAAACATGAGAATAATGCATCATGCTAGACTAGGAGGTTTTGGGTTTGATGTCATCCCATCATGAGTGAATTACAGGAACAGGTACATTGATGGATCATGGCGAGATGATGAACGGGATGAAGAAGGAGCACACATTCTAGAAGACATACTTGTCGCTGGACAAACAAACGAAGCACATCAAGCATCAAGCAAAATAAACACATGCATGGAACCATCTTGCAAAGACCAAGACCATTGAGGACCTCGTAGCACCAAGCTATGAGGAGGTGAAGACAAAGTGCATGTAAGGAAACATTTATCACTTAACAACACACCATATTGACATGAACACCACAGTTAGCCAGTACATGTCAACATCGTCATGTTGAGTTGTGTTATGAGTTGTCTCGGCAACCTCACTACTATGAGCTATATCTATTGTAATAAAATGTAATGTAAAGTGAAATTCCAAGTGTCTTTAGTGGAATGCAAACAATCATATGTAATGTAAAGGGTTACATGTAATGAAGTTGAAGAGTAATGAGGGTAGTCCAAGAATCACAAAGGGGAATGTCAAAGGTCACCCCACCCTATGCTGTGTATAGAACCTCATAACTCATAGAAAGGGCTTTTGGGAGCCAAGATTTTGGCTAGGCATTGCAGAGAGAAAGATTGGATAGTATTTTGATAAGCCTTGAATTCTTCATAACATAGAGCGAGTACATCTCTTTGGAGGAGTAGGCGATTGATGGGCCTCTAAATTAGACATAAATTAAGGCCCATGCCTTTAAATTAAAACATAAATTAAGGCCTATGACCATCCTTCAGCACATTAAACCTCTATTTCTACATTAGATAATGTATTTTTAACTTTAATATATTCATTAGGAAGATTTATGAATAATTGCATATTTGTGCCTAATATTATTTATTTTTGTAGAATATTATGAGAATATTGGGCATATTATGAAGATTTGGAGGAGGAGATAATTTAGGGACTTGTTCCCTACTACACGAGGATCAATAATAAATAATAAATCAACAATATATTATGGAATTATGGCACAGATTGTGGAACTCCAATGATTGAGAAAATCTAGGAATCTGTTCCATGCCATTTAATGCAGATTCCTAGTATTGGGGACTAGATCCACTAATCAAGGGATTTTGGTGGGGAAAGATTCCTCCATTCATTGCCAATGATTCCTAATAATTTTGTATGAGTACCAAGTCGAATTTGCATGACACAGATTGTGGAACTCCAATGATTGAGAAAATCTAGGAATGAGTTCCTTGCCATTTAATGCAGATTCCTAGTATTGGCGACCATATCCACTAATCAAGGGATTTTGTTGGGGAAAGCTTCCTCCATTCATGGGGAATGGTTCCTAATCATTTTTTATAAGTACCAAGTCAAATTTTCCTCTAGGGATATATTTTCATTTGTGTTATTCTGGAGAGAACTCGTATTTTTGCAGCTACATTGTATTTTCTTGCAGGGATGTAATTCTATTGATGAAAATGATGAATACTGTTGTCATGTTCAGCTTCTAAATCTTGTTCTCCTCCATAGGTCTCTGATTTTCCTTGGGCTTGGCCACCCCAGGAGCCTTAGAGCCCTTTTTTATCATTTTCTTTCCTTCTTTTCACTACTTATTCACATGCATCTCTAGTTTTTATTTCTTTCTACTTCCGCATTTAGTATTAATGATTTCTTGTTGTAGGATTGAGTTGAATGGTTAATGAAATTTCTTTTGCAGGATCACAAGCATTATTTCATCCTTGGAAAATCTTTGGAAGTTCATAGTAATCATTGAGCTGGTTGGATTAGTATTCTTATTCCCAAATCTAGATTTCTGGACCTCCTTTTTAACAAAGAACAATAAATTTCTACTATTTTTTAGAGCATTCTAACAATCTTCAATAAATTTGGTTCTACTTGAATTAGATAAAAAAAAAAAACTATTTCATAACAAAAATTACCCCATTGCATTTTCACTTGATTTGGTTAGCCATTTTTTAGATTTACTAGCTCACTAGTTCTCGAATTTCTAGATTTTCGACTAGTAATGTTTTTCTATTTTTTAGCATGGGTTAAAAGAGGTATTTTTGAGTGATTCCTCTTGGAATGGGGACCTAATACATCCTAGTTAATAGCAAAACTTGTACCATCCAATTTGGATTTGATTTTCTTGGTCATTTGATGAATTATAGTAAATATGTACATCCAGTAGGAAAGCCTATTTTGAGCCTGGATTGAGAAAAATCATCATTGAAGTTGGGATTAGGCTTCTACTTGACCTCCATGCCATCAAGACCATTTTAAACCTCTAGCTCCACACTTAGGTCAACATTTTTCTAGTTTTCAAGAGTAGGATTTGATTTCCATTTCTTTTATCTTCAATCTTACATTAGATCTCATCAATGTTTTATATCATTCTGCAATTTTTTCCCTTGCATGAAATAGACAACTAGCTCATGAAATTCTTTTTTCCTTAGTTAATTGAAATCCTTCTTGTTTACATGATTTATGGATAAATGTCAATGGTTGATGCAGTGCAAGAGTTTCAACAATACATAGAGATTTCATGATCAACAACCACATCCCAACTTCATCCACCCATGGTCCTCACTTTCTTTCACTAAACCCTCACCAATTTCATCATTTCACAAGGAAACTTCTACAAGCTCTTTGAGTAAATCCATCTATCTCCCAACTTTGGGTTTTTTTATGAAGTGGTCCTAGGCACTTCGTTGCCTCATTCCATCCACCAACCACCTTCCCTAAGCTTTCCATCACCTTCAACATCGATCCTTTTGCTCTCGGCTATATCGTGTAGGTTTTCAAGACATACCATAGGAAATCCTGTAGCATCTTGTAGGAAATCTTGTTTTGAGGCCAAATTGAGGAAAAAGCCTCTATGAAGCTAGAAAAGGGTCCCTACTTGTCTCCCAAGCCTTCTGACCATTCACCATCATCTCCAAGCCACTTGCCACATCACCAAAAGAGATTAGCTTTCACACTCTCACATGAAAAAAAGACAAAAAGAAAAATAGATTTATTTTATTTATTTACATGCACAATAGTAGAAGGTTTGATGGTTTGAATCTGCATGCTTAGGATAGTAGGATTGCATATAGGTTAACTTAGAATTCTTTTGAAGCAAAGCCTATTAGAAGTTAGTTAGAAAATGGTGTGTTTTTATCATTTGATTTCAGTCTCTTTCCTTGTATTTTATTTCTTGCAATAGGTTAAGGTTCCATTTCGAACATTTCATTTTCTGCAATTAGTTTAGGATTTGACTTCAGTACATGCACTTCATTACATCATGACAGCAATGGAAGGACACATTGTATGCTGCACATATAGTGTCGATACCTCTTAAGTTTGTACGAACCTCGGGTTGATAATTAAAGTCAGTAGCCTTGGGAGTTGCAGCATTCTTGTTGCAATACCGAGGCTCATCAACGATGTTCACTGTAATGTTCCAATATTGGGGATAGTGGCTATCAATGGTGTATGTATGGATGGAACTTTCACTTTATATATATATATATATATATATATATATATATATATATATATATATATATATATATATATATATATAACAAATCCAACACGTCTTCATATATATGTTGTTATTGTAGTTCGACTATTCTGGTTACCTTAGCAATGTATGTTATTTAACTTAAGCATTAGTGTATGAACTATTTTGTATATGATTATATGAATATTGTTGAAGCCATGTTTTTGGCTTAACCCATCACTTTGGATAGTCAACTATTCTACTTTTCAAGTTATGATGTTGTTCAACTCACGTGTTCCTTTCAAGCTGCGTACTATTACAAGCTTCTAGGGGACACACTTCCTTTTCCCCCTTCATGTGTTAGAACCCCCATGCATATCACTTGACTCTTTGTAAGGTCACACACTTTCTTCCAACAAAGATATCACACTTACCTTTGCACATTATCACTAGTCAAGGTATAGCTTTACTACCCACTATTGGGACTCCTACTCCAAACGGTCTGAGGTCTAGTTGGGACTTATTACTGGGGAGATACCCTAACATGTTGGCGGGTTCAATACCATCAACACATTCCTTCCATTGTTGAGTTCTTATTTAACTTTCATTCCCTCCATTGCATTTGAATGTTAGGTAGTTGACAATGGACAATTAGGTATTTCAATTAGTTGATTTGATCCTACTTATCCTCATTGTGAAACTTTTCCTACTTATCTTCATTGTGAAGGTTTCAGATATGCACCATTCTATGTTTCAAGTGGTGCATTAATTTTATGTTTGTTAATTTTATGATGTTTTCAATTAATTTGTGTCAATTTTGTAACCAAATATTTGTGCCCAATTGATTTCCGCTTAATTATCTAGTAACTTTGTCATTGACATGGTTTAAGGTATGAGCCACTATGCATTAATTACATGATTAAAGAAATAGAATAAATGTTTAGGCCACATTCCATGTGCATAGTTACAAAGAAGGTTCATTATATTGTTTTCATGACATTTATACATATGAAAATGAATTATATCAAGTATCTTTAGTTTTAAGATTCCATGTGGTTAGTTTTGATGGTTTAAGATAATAACGATGATAATTTTCGTGTACAGATGGTGGTGGTAGTGGTGATGGATTAGAGGGAGGAGAAAATGATGGAATCTGTCAAGCACCAATGTTAAGGGGAATTGATGTCAACAAATTGTCTACATCCTGTTATTACACCGAAGATTAATATCTTTCAAAATACATACATACTTCTACCAATGTTAATGCTTACCTTCTCTTTGTTGTGTATAGACTTTATGTGGTTCATTATTCGCTACCATATCTAGGTTTCACTACCTTAGAACCTTGGAGAAATGTTCAACCATTAGGTTTTTTGGTACAAGGGTTTTGGTTGCCTTATGTTTACTTTGGTGTACATTGTAAAGTAAAGGTTTTGAGTGCCTTTCGTTTACTTTGGTGTACATTGTAAAGTTATTTACTTTATGATTCAAATTAGGGTTTTCTTGTAAGAGGGTTTTGTTTTTTTACAATTACCTTGTTTTACATCGTAAAGTTATTTACTTTCTTGCTCTAATAATTGAGCTGAGAGGCTCATTCTACAACCCAGTATGAGGGGATGTGTAAGTTTGCATGTTCTTCCATCAAGTTGGCATGTGCCCCTTTAAAATACAAATAAATTATTCTTTAAATAGAAAAATAATGTTGGCTATAATAAAAAACATGAATGTGTTGTAAAGTAATTAGAAGTAAATAGATGTGCGAGTAAGATGTTTAAACTTTATACTTTTCAAAAATATTTTAACAAGAGATTTAAATAAACTATTTGAAGATCTATGTTAAGTAATTTATTGTCGATATCAACTTCATATATATCTATATCTAGAAAAAAAATTGTTAAAATAAAATATTTTAATGTCGTACATAATTTTTTTTCAATGTGGGTTATCACTAATATTTCAATACGAATTAATACTGACATATACTTAAAAATATATTAATAATAAAAAAGCCATTTTAATTTGAGCTTATAAAATGTCTTGATGTACATGTCATGTAAAATATTTTAATGGCAAATATATATATATATATATATATATATATATATATATATATATATATAAGTTTTATGGTTAAAAATTTTATTTGGTCTTATATATAGTATTATATAACATTCAAAAATATAATTTAAATAATGAAAAAATACACATTGTATTTTACACTTTATAGAAGTTTGCACTTGAAAAAATTTGATCTTTCTTGACTCATGCTAAATCTTTACTTAAAATAGATCTATACTATTTATTTATAAAAATTGATCTTTCTTGGCTCATATTAGATCTGTGGTTAAAATAGATCTATAGTAGTTATTTATAAAATTGACGTTTTTTACTTTGCGAAAATTCATCAATTCCACTTAACTCTTATCGCGACAATCAATAATATGTGTGAATTAGATGTCATGGTTCTAGTTTTATGGGTTTGTAGATATCCATTAACCATGGTAAAAATTTCCTTTGCAACATCCATGATATCATATTTCGCAGCGTCAATAAAGTTTTTGTGTGCTACCTCCTCCATTTCCGTCATAAAATATAATGGTCGAAAGACCACTTTGAAGTTCAAAGATCAATTATACTCTACTCTGCTCAGTCGTGGTTGTGCAACTTGTGTTTGGTCAAATTTCTATACATACAAAGTTAATGAAAAGCTTATTCATCCACATAAACTTGCATTATGTGTATAATGCAGAAAACATTAAAATACAAATAAAAATATAATTTTAATAAGATAATAATATTTAAATAGTTTTAAATATTATAATTATCCATTTTAATATTTTTATTATACCAGCACAATGATATAAATAAAAGTGTGAAGTATTAGTTTGGAAATATGAAAAATGTACTAATTTGTTAGGTTTTAGTATTAATTTTAGTTTATTTCATTAGAAATATTTTTATTGTTAAATTATAGTATTTATAATGTTATTAATATTAATGTTAAAAGATATGGTATTAACGTTAATTTTAAAGTTTTTATTATTTTAATAAAATAATGTTTTTAATAATATTAATAATATTTTTAATATATTAATATAAATGTATATAAATATCAACATTGATATTATCAAATAATATGTTTTTAATAATAATAATAATGATATATATTTTAGAAATATTAATGTTTTTTAAACCATAATGTGTATTTTTATATTTAAAGTTGTATTTTTATATTTAAAGTTTTTAATAATAGTAATAATAATAATATTTTTAATGTTTTTAATATAAATCAACATAAATATCAATATCGATATTATTAATGTACATAAGTATCAACATATTATCACAAATATCGATATCATTGATGTATATTAATATAAATATCGATAATGTTAATGTTTAATATACATAAATATTATATTATTGTTTAATGTTATTAATGTTAATGTACATAATATTAGTATTAATATTAATATTAATATTATTAGTATTAATGTTTATTATTTTTATTATTTTTATTATTTTTAGCATGTTTACGGTTCAACATATCAACATAAATATATAAATGTCAAACATAGTTGAACATGTCAACCACACGAATAAATGATTTAAAGATCATATAATAAGTTAGTCTTTGTGATTATAAACACTTTACCAAAGAAAACATAAAAATAAATGAGTAAATACAAATAAATAAGTGTTTAAATGAAATCAATGGAGTTAGGAGAGTTTTTAGCCAATGATTCTAGTAATGTTTTACTCATGTTTCCTTCACATCTAAATAGTAAAATAAATGAGACAATAAAAGTAAGCATATTATTGTTGAAAGGCCCGAAAGTGGCAAGTCAATATAACTTCCACAATATGTTAGTGGAGGGAAACCTTGATGAGAATTTAGTGGGCAGTAAATTCTCATGAGATATCCTATAATTGACATATTTAATATTAGGGTTTATAATATTAGGTTTAATATTGGGTTTATAATATTGAGTTTTTAATATTAGAGTTTATAATATTGGGGTTTATAATGGTCAACCATTATCAACCATAGTTGACTCTATTTAGCATGGTTGGCCTTCCTCAACCATGGTCAGTCATGTTCAACCACAGACAACCTAGGTCAACCATGGTCATATATGGGCAACCATTGTCACCATAACCAACCTTTAAAAACCATGGTCAATCCATGCTCAACATGGCCAACCATTGTCAATATGGTCAACATAGGTCACCATGGTAAGACATGGTCAACCATAGCCTTCCATTATGAGTATAAACAACCACAATCTATCATCGAAAACTATGGTCAATCATGGCCAAATTAGTCAAACCATATTCACCCATGGTGAACTTGGTGAAGCCATGTGATAACGTCACAACGTGACATACATTGTCACATTGTAATAAACATTGTTGCAATGTTACATTGTCACATTGTGACAAAATTTTATTAAACGTTGCAATGTGAAAAACATTGTTGCATTGTCACAAACATTGTTGCAATGTTACATTATATTGCAAGTTATCCAATGTCGCAATATAACATTACAAAATTAGTTAATCTCATTACTAATGTGGTTGACTATGTTTGACAATGTTTGACTATCTTTGACACTCAACACTATTCAACTTCAGTTAAACATAATCACCTATCAATATTATTGATTAATATTCATAGTCAAACATAGTTAACCACATTAGTCAAACATAGTCAAACATAGTTAACCTTTATAGTGGATGTTTAAATAGTTAACCATGACCAAACTTGGTCAACTCTATGTTTACCATATTTAATAAAAGTAAAAAAGCACTCATAGTTGTCCTCTGTCAATGTAACTCGACCATATTCAATTATAGTCAACCATGGTTGACCAAAGTCAAACATTGTTAACCTTGTCAATTAAAATCATCCTTGGTCAGTCATAGTCAAGTTTCAAAACTGTTTAATAATAAAGTTAATATTAATAAAGTTGACTAATATTAATATTAATATTTAGGTTGAGTATATTATTATTATTATTATGATTATTATATGATTGATTATAATATTAGTAGTTGATAATGATGAAATTTGGTGAATGTCGCAATGTGACATTACAAAATTAATCAAACACATTTACTAATGTAGTTGTGATATGGTTTATAATATTTGGATTTATAACATTTTAGGTTATAATATTGGGGTTTTTAATATTTTAGTTTAATATTTGGGTTTATAAAATAGGGTGTTTAATATATAAAGTTTATAATATAGGGTTTATAATAATAGGTTTTATATTAGGGTTTATAATATTGGTTTTACAATATAGCATGTTTAATATATAGGGTTTATAATAGTAATATTTTTAATGGTCAACCATTGTTAACCATAGTTGGCTCTATTTAGCATGGTTGACCTTCATCAAACAAGGTTAGTTATGTTTAGCGGGAGACAACCTAAGTCAACCGTGGAAAATCATGGTCATATTTGGTCAGCTATAATAACCTTAATCAACCTTTAAAACCATGGTTAACCCATGCTCAACATGGCTAACCATTGTTAATATGGTAAAATATGGTCAACCTAGTCACCATCATAAAATATGGTCAACTGTAGCCTTATATTATCAATATAGACAACCATAATATATCATAGAAAACTATGGTCAACCATGATCAAATTAGTCAAACCATGTTCACCCATGGTGAACTTGATGAAACCATGTGACAAATGTCACAAGGAGAAGAACATTGTCACATTCTGATAAACATTGTTGTAATGTTACATTGTTGCATGTGACAAAAAATTATTCAACATTGTAATGTGACAAACATTGTTGCATTGTGACAAACATTGTTACAATGTTACACTACATTGCAATTTACCCAACATTGCAATGTTCCATTACAAAATTAGTTAACCACATTTACTAATGTGCTTGAATATGTTTGACAATGTTTGACACCCAACAGTCTTCAACTTGGGTAAATAAAACCACCTATTAATATTAATAGTCAAACATAGTTAACCTTTATTGTGGATGCATAAATATTTGACCATGATCAAACTTGGTCAACCAGATGTTTACCATATTTAACAAAAGTCAAAATTCACTCATAGTTGTCCTCTGTCAATGCAACTTGACAATATTCAATTATAGTCAACCATGGTTGACCAAAGTTAAAAATTGTCAACCTTAGTCAGTCACAATCAAGATTAAAAAATGTTTAATAATAATATTAATAAAGTTGAATAACATTAATATTAATATTAAAATATTAATATTAAGGTTGAGTATATTATTATCATTATTATTATATGACTGGATATAGTATTGGTACTTGACAGTGATCAGATTTAGTCAACATTGCAATGTAACATTACAAAATTAGTCAACCATATTTACTAATGTGGTTGTGATTAGGTTTATAACATTTGAGGTTGTAAAATTTAAGGTTTATAATATTGGTGTTTATAATATTTGGGGTTATAGTATTTGGGTTTATAATATAGGGTGTTTAATATATAAGGTTTATAATATTAGGATTTATATTAGAGCTTAATATATAGAATTTATAATATAGGGTTTAATATCTATGGTTTAAAATATTAGTGTTTATTATATTGGGTTTATAATATAGGATTTTTAATATTAGGGTTTATAATATTGGGTTTGATATTTGGTTATAGCATTTCGGGTTATACTTTTGGGTTTTTTTTTTCAAAGGAACGGTTAAGATTTATCTATTAAAAAGAAAAACTGGTTTTCAGGTGAGTACCCTTACATATTTCGACGAAATCCATAATGATTCTACTTTCAGATGTCCAAAACATAAGGAGCCTAAGCTTATGGCATTTCTTGCCCACAATTATGAAAAGGTGTGTATTGTACTCTTTGTAAAATACTCTTAGAAACAAACAAAACCTACATAACATTAGAGAAATATAAGCAATGGAGGTTCAATAAAAAAGTAACTAGCTTGCCACTTCAGGGCATTTTTCAAGCATGGATTCATCAATCAAACACGTTGCTCTAAAACTTGGACCTTCTTCCATTTTTTCAGTGCTAAACTTTCACTAGCTTCAACCTCTGTTGACATTATCTACACTTGAGTAACATGATTCTCTTCCATATTGACAAATTTGCAATTCATCATTGCCCGTTTAGTCCTGACTTCACCTTGAAACCTCTCAATTTTGCATTTCATCAACTCCAATTTGGTGCTTATAAACAACTGAATTTCTTTATGTTCCCTCTACTCTACCTCATTTTGTTGATTGTATGTGCACAATATAATACTGATAGCTTCCAAGATCTTGTCCAAAAGAAGATTCGTATCAACCTACTCATTTTCATGAGATGAAGAGCCAATATTTTCCATGGAGAGACTTCACAATGATGAGACTTGGTTATGAAATGGGGGCATTCTTCTCAATACATGAATGTAGGCTCTTAACACCAAGACTATGCTTGCTCGACACCCTCCCTTGCTTGTTGTCCTTCACATGGAAGAATATTGGTTACTAAACATTATATAAAATTTAATGAGCCTAGTGCCAAACCTGTCATATCCTCCTCAACCATTGAACATCCTCCTTGTATCATTCAATTACATGATTGGATTGTCCATTTAGAATTTTCTTCAATTTTTTTGTCGAGAGCGAAAGTTGATACAAAGAGGAGGAGGGATTAATTCCAACTTGAGATGAATTGAATGAGGTCTTATAGCGACTGATCTTGGCCCTTTAAAAGTAAATTTACCAATGTTGATTGAAAGGGTCTCTAAACACCTGTGCCCATGCTGAGGAGGAATCGTATGCTATATGTGGGTGCGATTTGGATAGGAGTACAAAAGAGGTGATATCTGAGACTAGAGAGTAAATTTCTATTGTTGTTCCTTGAAATCCTTTGTCGAAAGACAAACTAAGGCCTTCACAATCCTTAAATTTGTTGCACATCTATTTCTTCATATTCGCATTCACTTGAATGGATTTTAGCGCCACTGATTACTACTTCTTTTCCATATGAGGGGGTGATGGCAATGGGGAGTTTATTAAAGGTCCATTATTCAATTTTAAGGACTCTTGGTCTAATATTGTCCATTTGTTAGACAATGAACCCACTGTAGGGTTCAAGTGCCTCAAAACATGGAAGAATTTGATTTGTTCAAATTGTTGAAGCTGAATAGAAATCATTTACAATATAGGAGAGATACTGTTGTTATGTAATATTTTTTCTTCCCATACTTTTCAAATTACAATTAATGAATCTCCAAAAACCATGATTTTCAGGTTTTGTTTCTTTCAATCCCTAGTTCTAAGCCTTTCTAGAGAGATAGCAATTTAGTTTGGTTATTGGTAGCAATGCCTAGACCCCAAGCATATTGAATCTCAATTTTTTGTTTGGGGAAAATGATCACCCCTACCATTCCCACCACCCCCTTTTGAGGTTTTTAATATTTGGGGTTTAATATTTGAGTTTATAATATTGGGTTTAATATCAAGGTATACACTATATGATATTTAATATATATGGTTTATAATATTGGGGTTTAATATTAGGGCTTATAGTATTAGGGTTTAATATTAAGGTTTATAATATTAGGGATTATAATATTAGGTTTAATATTAAGGTTTATAATATTTGGATTTTTATTAGAGTTTAATATATAAGATTTATAATATAGGGTTTAATATATACTATTTATAATATTAAGGTTTATAATGGAAGGTTTTATAAAATGGGTTTAATATTAGGGTTTATAATATATGGTTTATACTATTAGGGTTTAATATTAGGACTTATAATATTAGGGTTTAATATTAAGGTTTATAATATTAGGATTTATAATATAGGATTTATAAAATTAAGGTTTAATATATAGGGCTTTATAATATTAAGTTTAATATTGGGCTTATGATATATAGGGTGTATAATATATAGTGGAGTGCTCATGGAATTTTAACAATATTAATAATATTAACATTAACATGCACTCTAGGGTTTCAATGTTAATTGAAAGTTACTTAGTTGAATACTTATCTTCAACACTCTTCAACTTTGGTCAAACATAGTCACCTATTATTATTATTTATTAATATTAATAGTCAAACATAGTCAACCACATTATTTAAACATAGTCAGCCACATTATTTAAACATAGTCAAACAAAGTTAACCTTTATATTCGATGTTTAAATAGTTGACCATGATCAAACTTGGTTAACCATATGTTTACTATATTTAATGAAAGTCAAAAGTCACTCATAGTTGTCCTCCATCAATGTAACATGAACATATTCAATTATAGTCAACCATGGTTGACCAAAGTCAAACATTGTCAACCTTAGTCATGTTGATTTTTCCTTGGTAGTTCAAAATTAGGTCTATGTCTAAAACATGATCACAAACACACTAAACTACCACAACACCAATCCTTTGTAAAATAGATAATGTGCAACGATGAATCAACAAAGTGCACAAGATTTTTTTCAACCCAAAACTTGCTTGTATTACAACTTTAATACAACAAACATAGGGCTCCCATAGCAGGGATCATGACCCTTATAATTAGCCCTGATAAAATGAAAAATAGGGCTTGATGTAAACAACACTTGACACATAATCTACCCAATAACAAGAACAAACTTGACTTACTTGGTGAAGAAACACTACACAAGCCCTTTTAGTCCACTTGTCTTGAACACTTGGTAGGTACTTTGCCACCTATTCTTGCAGATAATATGCTTCTCCAATACCTATGCCCTAACTTCTCATAAGGTCCTCTACTACTTCAAATTTGCATGCATATACCAACTCATCAATTCTACCTTCTTTCAGTGATCTAAGCTACTCCAAAGACACTGATCTTTGACTCCAAAAGTCTACCCTCACACAATAACTCAACTTCTCCAAAGTCATTGTACTTAGGGCACAAAACACCAAACTCTCACAATCCCTTTACTCCATCAAAGTGATTGTTCATAGGTTATAAGACACACTGTCCAAACCCTATTGTTGAACAAACTTCAAAACAACACTTCAACATCTAATCTCCAGTGTATCAACTCTTCTTTATTTTCTTTCCCTTGTCTCTGTCCCAACTTCACACTCTTCCTTCTGCAATATAAGGCAAGTTTCAACCTCCTTTAGGATCAGAATACCCACTGGAAATTCTACTCAATACTTCTGAGGCTTGGCAGCCCTATCACCAAAAAAAAATAGAGAAAACATAATCTTCTTAGGGTCTCAACCCTCCCCTTCATGCAAGGGATACTAGATCGAAATAACTAGACTTTGGGATGAAATTTGGATGGCTATACATGCATAGAAGAAGCCCTAACTAGGGAATAAATCATGACAGAAAGAAACCTCAATTCTTACCAATATAGACCTCCATTAAGGGATGAAATACACACAGAAAACTCATCTTACTCATGGGAAAATTTGACCATAAAATAGACATAAGATAACCACAAAATGCTCGAACTTCTTCCTTTCTTAAGGTATATGAATATTTGAGGTAATTCACACTTCTTTGGGTAAATATCAATTGAGACTTGATGCTCAATTGATGCAAAATTAACTCACTTTCACTCCTTATAATATTCTTTGTGGAGTCACTTTTCACCAAGGGTCACATCTTTAAGCCAAGCTGACCTGAGCCTACATGCTCAAATACCATCAACTTAAGAGATAAAATTATTTTCATTTTCTTTTTCCCTCTCCATTGTAGCTTTAGGTTCCCTTTAACCCATCAAAGGTGCCTCATGCATCCAATAGAATAAATAATAATTTCCCCTTAGGTATTTCACCCACAACTTTGGGTATAAATCCCACCACTTGGTTACACTCCCCATAAAACACATTTTTTGTGGGTTAACTCTTCACAAACCCAGTACCCTAGGGGTTATGGGAGTACCTCCCAAGATACACATCTCAACGCTCCCTCTTAGTGAGGGAGGTGCTTCCACTACTCGAAAGTAACTTTTTAGCGACACTAGCCTAATCTTTGGTGTCCACCACTATAACATACCCTATAGAATGAAAAACACTATCCTTTGTAGTGTCCTTGCGTCCAAAATCCTCTCACTTCATCTTCCCATGATAGGCCTTTATCTAATTCCATCATTCCTTCTTGCCAACAATATAAGTCCCCTTACTCCCCATTGACCATGCACTCTTCTTGGGTCGCAGATTATCCTTTTGAACCTGCAAACTCTCGCTCGAACTTGACTCCCTTTGAGCCTCAAGAAATTTCTTCTTCCCTTGACTTATAGTCTTTCCTGTCACCGTGCTTCGTAACTCCAATGATATCTCCAATAGGGTTAGAGCCTCTGTGCTTGAGCATCACTTTCCCATCTTGAAATGTCATCTCAAACCACTTCACCTTGATCACTGAGATAGACAACACGCAACACCTAGGTTTCGATACCCATAATACATCTTGAAATCATAACAACCCACTTGAATCCATCCCGCATGGCACAACACCTAACCCTCTAACAACTTTCTGACTCTTGTTTCCAACCTCCATGTGCAACTTCGAGTCCCATTTAGTTAGAGTCTCAAAAACTTCACTCGATCCTATCATATGCTTCGACACTCCAGTATCCACGTACCATACATTCTCATTGATGACACCCTTGGAGAAATGAAAGACTAGAGAAAATTCCTCCTCCAGGATTCTTGATAAGTCACCCAACTCACCTAAAGATGTAGCAATGCCAACTATCTCCTTCCTCTTGTCATTATCTCCTTTCTTCTTTCGAGACACTTTCTTGCATAATGACCATACTTGCCACATGTATAAAACTTCAACTTGCTTAAATCCTTCTTCACTTTTCCCTTCATGTTTCTTTCAAGAGCCACATTATCTTCATCAGACTTCTTATTCTTGTGAATATCCTCATCCCACAATTCTTCTTAGGTAAAATTTTCCCATAACATGTTATAATCTAGCAGCTTATCTTGAGCGACGATCTCTTTGATAAATGTCTTCCATTCCTCAGAGAAGCCTTTCAAAGCAATCATCACTAGCCATTATTAGCAAGCTCATCACAAACTTGAGAAATTATCATTAGATACAGAGCCACACCTTCGCCATCCAACATCTTCGGGCTCTTTAAGTTGTCTCTCAACACCAATAACCGATTCTCATTCTTATTTTGTAACAAGTCCTGAAGAGCCTTCCACTTCTCTCTTGTAATGTTCTTCCTAGTTATATGAGGTATCAAGGGATATTTAACGCCATTTAGGATGATGAGATTATCCTTCAAATCCAACTCTTCATATACTTCCAACTCCTTAAGGTCCATTTGATTTTGTATCTCCTGCCAACAAACTCCCATATCTTGTTAACCAACAGGACAAGCTTGGTCCTTTCCTTCCGAGGGCTATAGTTGGACAAGCCATCCAATCTATCTTCACACCTCAAACTAGTGACCAACTTTTCCATGATGCTAGTCCTTCAACAACAAGGCAACCAAATCCTTCTTGAGTTGTACACCGTGCACACTCTGATTCAATTGTTCCTTTAAAGTAGCTCTGGTACCATGTTGATTTTCCCTTGGCACTTTAGAATTAGGTATATCTCTAAAACACAATCAGAAACACACTAAAATGCCATAACACCAAGAACTTTGCACAACATAAAAGGTACAATAGTGAATCAACAAAGTACACAAGAATTTTTGCAATGCAGAAATTTCTTGTTTTACAACTTTAATGCAATAAACATAGGGCTCCCGTACTAGAGATCATGACCCTTACAATTAGCCTTGATAAAAGGAAAACTAGGGCTTGATGTCAACAACACTTTACAATGAATCTTCCAAAGAATAAGAACAACCTTGACTTACTTGCTGAAGAAGAAATTACACCAACCCTTTTAGCTCACTTGTTTTGAACACCTGGTAGATCCTTTGTCACTTATACTTGCAGAGAATATTCTATTCTAATACCTCGGCCCTAGTTGCTCATGAGGTCCTCTGCTACTTTAGATTTTCTTCCACATACTAGCTCATCAATTTTTCCTTCGTTTAGTGATCTAAGCTACTCCAAAGACACTGATCTTAGGCTCTAAAAGTTTTCCCTCACACAACAACTCAGTTGCTCCAAAGTCACTGTACTTAGGGTACAAACCACCAACGCTCTTACAGTCCCTTTACTCCATCAAAGTGATTGTTCATAGGCTATAAGACATGCTATTCAAACCCTCTTATTGAATAGACTTCAATACATCACTTCAACACCCAATCTCCAACATATTAGCCCTTCTTTCTTCACTTTATGACAACCCTTATATCTGTCCCAACTTTTCCCTCTTCTTTATGCAATATGAGGCAGATTTCAACCTCCTTCACGATCAGACTACCCACTGAAAATCCCGCACAATACTCGTAAGGCTTAACGGCCGTGTCATAGAGAAAAAAAAAAGAAAAATATCATCTTCTTAGGGTCTCAACCATCCCCTTCATGCACATGATACTAGACCGAAATAACTTAACTTTGGAACAAAACTTTTGATGTTTGTACATGCATAGAAAAAGCCTTAACTAGGGCATAAATCATCACAGAAAGTGACCTCAATTCCTGCCAGTAAAAACCTCCATTAAGGGACGAAATACACACTGAAAAACTCATATTACTCCTAGGAAAATTTGACCATCAAATAGATGTAAGATAACTACAAAAGGCTCCAACTTCTTCCTTTCTTAAGGTATGCAACTCTCTGAGGTAATTCACACTTCTCTTGGCAGATATCACTTGATATGTGATTCTCACTTGATACCAAATGAACTCACTTTCATTCCTTCCTATAGTGTTCTTGGTGGAGTCACATTTCACCAAGGGTCACATCTTTAAGCCTAGCTGACCTTAGCCTACATTTTGAAATACCATCAAATTAAGAAATAAAATTCTTCTCATTTTCTTTCGTGCTCTCCATTGTAGCCTTATGTGCCCTTTAGCCCATGAAAGGTGCCCCTCATGTATAAAATAGAATAAAAAATAATTTTCCCTTGTGTCTTTCACCCACATCTTTGGGTATAAAGCCCACCACTTGGGTACATTCCCACAAAACACATTTTTCGTGGTTCAGCTACTCACAAACCTAGTACCCTAGGGGTTGTGAGAGTACTCCCAAGGTACACATCTCAAGAAGTTGGTCACAATCAAGATTAAAAAATGTTTATGTTTGATATTAATGTTAATAAAGATGACTCATATTAATATTAATATTAATATTAAGGTTGATTATTATTATTATTATTATTATTATTATTATTATTATTATTATTATTATGATAGTAGTTGATAATGATCAAAATTTAGTCAAAGCCGCAATACTACATTACAAAATTACTAATGTGGTTGTGCTCAGGTTTATAACATCATATATCAACCACATTTACTAATATGATTGTGATATGGCTTATAACATATGGGTTATGACATTTGATGTTTATAATAATTGGGTTTATAATATAGGGTGTTTGATATATAGGGATATATATATATATATATATATATATATATATATATATATATATATATATATATATATATATATATATATATATATATATTCAGGTTTATTATATTGGATTTAGTGCTTATAACATATGGGTTCTTAACGTTTGGGGTTATAACATTTAATGTTTATAATATTTGGGTTTATAATATAGGGTGTTTGACATATAGGGTTTAATATATACCTATTATAATATTCGGGTTTATTATATAGGATTTATGATATAGCGTTTATAATATTAGGGTTTATGATATAGGGTTTATAGTATTGAGTTTAATATTAGGGTTTATAATATATAGTGGAGTGTTCATGACATTTTAACAATATTAATGTTAATATTAATAATATTAACATTAATATGCACTCTAGGAATATATTTAATTTGTTGAAGTCATTAAGTAGGATCGCACCCAAGTTGTAGTAGTGAGACTTGACACCAAATTATAAAGGTTATTTCGTAGGAATATAGCGTTTTTTTCCCTCGAATATATTTTATATCATATTTATTTTAAATTAAATAGGAAAATAGGAATTTATTGAAAGTATATTTTTTTTTTCAGTGGAAAAACTACCATAATTTAGTTGTCAAAGCAGTGAAGACAATTATTAAGGGGTAGTCTTTAAGTAAGACTTTTTGGAGTTTCCAACTGATTTCTAGCTGGAATTCAGCTAAATTTTTTATGGCCAAATGTTAATTTGTGTTGTTTAAACTGGGGTTTTGGCTACATATATAGATTCAGCACCCTCAAAAACCTTGGACACTTCTATTGTGAAAAGATCACCTATCAAACTTGTGATTTCAATGAATCATTGCCACATTCTAGGAAATAAACTAGAAAACTTTCCAAAAAGTTATTACTAATTATTCACAACTATTACTAGTTATTCACTAATGTAAGGTGACTAATCAATGTTATTTAAGAAAAATCATGCCACCTTGAAATGACCCTTAAGATATATGTTTGAATTATATGATTTCAATTTAATATTTCAATTTTTACATAAAAAAATCAACATTTGTTAGATAGTGGGAAACCTATCATAACTCAGTTGGTTTGTGAGGACAACAATCACTTACTAATATCCACCAATGCAAACTTAGTGGTCCCGATCTTAAAACATTAACATATTTCCTTATATTTAAAAAACACAAAATCTTAATTAAAAAAAAATAGTTTTAAAACATACTCCATACCACTTTTTAAATTTTTTTATAATAAACATTTATTTATATATTTAAAATTTAATTTGAATATATTTAAAATTTAATTTAAATAATAAGAAGTGAAATTTCATTAATAACTCTTGAAAAAACACTCGAATATAAAACAATTAAAGTGGGCAGTGAGACACATCAAGCAGACAATCCTGATAGGAATTTATCCATGATTACTTCTGAATTAAGTTTCTAACCTGGTTCTGTCCTTTTGATTGTACGATATTCCTACTACCGAATCTCCACGCCACACCCTAAGGTGCTTCCGGGATACACGAGAAGTCTGTCGAGCGCGCAATCTACGTGTTGCAGGTACCATATATTCTGCCATTTCAAGTGCTAATGAATGAGTTCGGAAGAGGCTGGCATCTTTGATGATATTTAAATTTTAGGAATAAAAATTAAGAGAATAATATCTATAAAATAATAAAGTTGGAAAAAAGTAATATTATTATTAATTTTATTAATATAAATATTAGAATATATTAATCTATATATACCGTCAATATTGGGAGAATTTTTGTTAGTCACAAAGAATTTTAATCATTTTTCTCAATCATTTTATATTAGTGGTAAGAATTAAAGTTATGCACAAAAGATTCTATTCTTTCTTCTGAATTATATGAATAATAATAAATGAGATGAACATTTCATATATTATTTATTCTATATATGAATAATAATAAATGAGATGAGCATTTCATATATTATTTTTTAATTAAAAATGTATTTTTAATAAAAACTATATTAGAAAGTCTATTCTGTTTATTTGTGTTGTTTATCTATCTCATTATTTGAATATTTTCTTTATTTTAAATGTTAATGAATGAGGTTAAGAAGATATGGACATCAAGAATATTTATGGTGCTTTAGTTAAATTAAAAAAAAATGTTTTATTAATAAGAGAGATTTTAAAGAAATTGATGATTTTTGTTAGTTTATCTTATAGTATTATGATGTCTTGGAGATTGCTTTTTGTGATTAATTTTTATTTTATTTTAAATGCTAATGATTGAGGTTAAGAAGATATGGATATCTGAATATTTTATTTGGTGTTTTAGTTAAATTAAAAAAAATGTTTGATTAATGATAAAGATTTTAAAGAGGTTGATGATTTTTGTTAATTTATCTTATAGTATTAGGATCTACTTGAAATTTCTTTTTGTGATTATGACATCTTTTAATTAATTATTTTTTCATATTAAATAATATTAATATTACAAAAATATTTTTAAAATATATAAAATTTAGAATTATTTAATTTAATAACAAGTATTTAATAATTATTATTTTTAGAAAGGTATTTAAAAGGGGTATTATAAAATATTATTAGTAAAAAAAGAAAAGAAAATATAAAATATATAGTTTTTTTTTATAAATTTTGAATTTTATATATGAATAAAAGATACTAACTCTATTTTTTAATTTTTAATTATAAAATTTACTCCTGTTTAAAGTTTCTATATTTTATATAATTATAGTATTATACAAATTTTAATGATTAATTAGCTTTTGTATATTTACTAAAAAAAAATCAAGTTCTATTGATTATGAGTAGTTTGGCAATTTAATGTTTTTATTAAAAAACTATTTCATACATTAAGAAAAAATGAATTTTGATTAATAAAATACATTTATTACAGAACTATATCATACATTAACAAAATTTAATTCCAATCCATTCACTTGAAAAATTAATTAATAAAATAAATAGATGTAAATAAGAAATTTTCACACCTTCACATATTAAACACATCATTAAATAAATATTAAAAAAAAATTGTTTACCATTCCAACCATAATGTTGTCTCTTTATACTTCTTGGCATACTTATATCATTGATGATTATAAATCAAAATAACGAGTCTATTATTAACTATTACCACAAGCGACAATCAGTACTTTAATGTTCATGACAACTGGATTGTGATTGATAGAAAAATCGATTATATGTGCGTTCAAAATTTACTTTGGATTTTCTTTTAAGAATTTACATTTATATGCCAGTACCATGCTGGACTTAATACTTAATGAAAATCCCAACTTCAGTCTTGAAAACCGACCAATGGCTCATATTCATTTAATGGTTCTGGCCTTTCGGCCTAGGTGGCGGTCCTTCGTGCTCCGGGTTGTCCACTTCCCGCGCTACCCTCGGGATCCATCTTCTCATCAACAGCTCTTGGCTGCTTGCTGCATCGGACGACGCTGGTGAAGTCGTTTCTTCATTTCCCGGGAGTATCGTCTCTGTCAGGTCTTTGTGTCATTCCAGAGCGAGAGTAGCTCTGTTCAGGGTTTCATGGTTGGGCTCAGTGCCTTCTGGTTCCTTTGATCATGGGCGTAATATGTTTTCCTACCCTCTTCGTCTTCCGGCATTATGGTTTTGTTTGGGTTGGTCTGACATAATGCATTCGATTCTTCTTAGTGTTGCCGGAGTTCCATTCTTCAGCAATGGGGCTTTCACCATGCTTTGTGAGGGTAAGTGCTTCTGTAATCCTTTTGGTTTTTCTATTTTGAATGTGACTATAGTTTTGATTAGACAAGGTTTCTAACACTATTTCCATCCCCTGTGGAAGATTTCCTTTACAGGTTCAGGGGTTTCAGCTGCGCTATGGAGAAACCCTCAATCTGGCTTCGATTCGATCAGTGGCCGAACCTTCCTTGCACCGGGTACTTACTCCTTTTGCTTTTCATTTTAAAGAAGGGTTTTGCGGCCAGAGAGCCGGGGTTTCTAAATCTCAGAGATTAATTTCTTGTAGGGTTTTTTCCGCCATTTGGAGCTATGGTCAAGCATTTCTATAGTTTTATGCATATGATATCTAGGGTTGTCTTATGTGGCTTCGGCCCATCACTTTGTAAATTTGGGCATGATTAAGCCATTGCTCTGTGTAATAGAGGTTTTGAAACAGAGGCACAGTTTGAACTTTATGTAAACATTTATATACATGTAAAGGCTCTGGTTGACTACTACAGACTCTTATTTCTAAAGAGTGTGTAATTTTACTTAGACTGTTTCTGTCTAGAGGTGATGAACTTATGAGGGTTTTGATTGTCTAATGTACTGAATCTCAGAACATATTTTAATACATGTTTGTGTTGTTAATTCGGAAGTATCGAGCCTTCGCAGCTTAGATTTTTCTCTCAGTTTGATATTTAGCTAGAATAAGTCTTGTCTACTTCTCTAATCAGGCTCAGAAATCTAATTCTCGATAACTTTGGCTAAGGTTGTAGTCTATTTGGAACCTTCGGAATTCGTGGTTACCTGTACTGCGTTTTAGCCCTTAAGCTTAAGCTTTCCTATTAATCTTTGTATGAATTCGTGGTAATTTTCATAATTATTATGCGTATTCGGCATGCATTTATTCGACTAGGGTTAAAGAACTAAAATTTCATATATGGAAACAGAGTCGTGTAGGTTATGATTGCAAAAGTTTAGATATGATGACCATTAACTATATATAGTTTTGGTTGTGCTTTCTTTCATGGAAACTTCTTTTATCTAGCAGTAATTGTCTACCTAAAATTTTTGGAAGTAAATCTGGTAGAAAGATGATTGTCGTAGTTCTTCTAGTTTAATTATTAAACTATGTTAAAAACTTTGTCTGGAATTTTAGCGGTACTTACTGCTGAACTCGTATCCATTTTTAGTTTTGTTTCTCCTATTATTGTATTTAAGTTCTTGCTATCTTTTCACTGCAGTTTCTTTCTTTGAATATAAAGATGGTTTTTCCTTCGTTTTCTGTTAATCATTCTACTTATGCACCTATGAAATACTTTAAGGAAAGAAAACCATGTACTTAATTATACAACAATAATCTACTGATACTACTCTTTAAACTAGCCAATCTATAAAAGTTAACTTATTCTGTAGATTCAGAGAATAACTTCTACTCCTATCACAAGAAGAATCTCCACTTATCTGAATACGTTGTTCCAGAGTTGAGTCTACAAAAAGACCTACACTTTAATTTCCTCCCTACCATGAGATTACTTGTTTCAGTAAATCTCCCCCCGTGCTATTCCTGATTCCAGGAATTCTCTCTCTCCTCAGAGACCTAGTGTTTCCAGCTATCTGGTCTTAACCAGACATAGCCATACCAGACTGTCTAACCTTTCAGCACAGTTCTCTCCTCTTTCTCCTCCTAATCTTAGATACCCATATCCTCTTGATCTCTTGAGTAAAAATACTCCAGAATTTAGTTTTGGGACAGATAACTGTCTCTCATAACTAATTAACCAGTAAAAACAATATTTACTAATAACTGCAAAATTCATCTTTCCATAACTAAATTCAAGAATAGTTTATAATTTTAAAAATAGTAACAGTTTGTTTGGTTGCAGTAAAATAAATATTTACATTAATGGGGGATATTACATCTCCCCCCCAAAATGGAACATCGTCCCGATGTTCTTCTCCTGCAAATAGACCCAGAAATTTTTCTTTCATAACCTGCTCATCTTCCTAGGTGGCCTCTTCCAGCCCATAGTACTGCCACTACACTTTAACTTGGGTGATAACTCATTTCCATAACGTTACTTCTCTCCGATCTAGTATAACCAGAGGTTCGACCAAGAACTCGCCTTCCGGTTCGACCTGAACATAGCAACAAAATGTGTTAAGTCATTAACCAATTTATTTAATACATCTGTAAAGAGAATATATATATATATATATATATATATATATATATATATATATATATATATATATTACCTGAATGTCTTGCCATTTGATTACATGGTTAGTGTCATAAACATATTTCTTAAGTAGAGAAACATGAAAGACATTATGTACACAAATGTGACTGGGTAAGGCAAGTTGGTAAGCCACCAGTCCGATTCGAGCCAGGATTTGAAAAGGTCCACAAAATTAGGGTGCTAATTTAGCACACCCGGTCCATTGCAAGGTGCTTTTCTTGGCTCATACTCGAATGTAGACATGATCCCCTACTTGGAATTCCCGAAAGCTCCTCTTCCGATCAGAAAAGTTCTTTTGCCGGTCTTGAGCATCCTTTAAATTGATTCGTACCTTTTTCACCATTTCCTCCATCTCTTCTAACATGTCTGGCCCTAGCAACAACTTATCCTCTGGTCCACTCCAACTCAAAGGTGTCCTGCACTTGCGCCTATATAATACCTCAAAGGGACTCATCTGTAAGGATGCATGGTACCCGTTGTTATAGGCAAACTCCACCAGGTGTAGATAATCTTCCCATTTAGTGGGCTGCTGCATTACATAAGTTCGCAGCATGTCTTCAACAACTTGATTTACTCACTCAGTCTTCCCATCCGTTTGCGGATGGTATGCAGTACTGAAGTGCAGTTGTGTGCCCAATCCCTCAAAGAGGGCTTTCCAGAAGGCTGATGTAAATTTTACATCTCGGTCGAAAATGATCATCTTGGGGATTCCATGTAGTTTAAAAATGTTCTGCATAAAAATGTTAGCAATTTGGACTGCTTTATAAGTTGATTGGACATGTATAAAATGAGCAGATTTGCTCAATTTGTCCACCACCACCATGATGGAGTCATTTTGCTTTCTTGATTTAGGCAGCCCAGTAATGAAATCAATAGATATTGTTTCCCATTTCCATACTAGGATAGGGAGAGGGTGAAGTAATCCTGCTGGATGTTGATGCTCAGCTTTCACTTACTGGCACTCCATGCACCTCTTTCTTCATACCAGGCCAAAAAAATTCCTTCCGCAGGGCAGAAATCATTTTCTGGTATTCGGGATGGCCTGCATAAGGAATCTTATGATATTCATCTAAAATTAAATTTTTAAGATGTTGCTTCTTAGGCACATATATCCTCTTCCTATAAATCAGCAAAATTTTTGCATTTATTTCATAACCCAATTTCTTTTCATGGCTGTTTGGAATTTTTGCTTGCTGCCATAAATGTTTATATGTTGAATCCTGCATGGCTGATTCTTGAATCTGCCCAAAAAAGGTAGTTCATGATTCACTAAAAGAAATTTCATATAAACAATTTACCTTCTGACTTAAAGCATCTGCCACCCGATTTTCTTTTCCTTTCAAATGTTTGATTTTGAAATCGAATTCACTTAGGAAATCTGCCCAACGAGCTTGCCTGGCATTTAAAGTTGGTTGTTTGAAGTAATTAATCAGACTATGGTGATCAGTCATCAACATAAATTTCTTACCTAATAGGTAATGCCGCCACATTTTTAAGGCATGAATGACTGCTGTCAGCTCCAAGTCATATGTTGAATACTTTTGTTCATACTCTTTAAGCTTTCTAGATTCGTAGGCAACCACTCTGCCTTCTTGCATTAATATGCCACCTACACCTTCCTTACTAGCATCCGTACAAACCACATATTCTTTGTTGGGATCAACAATGCTCATAATAGGTGCTGTCGTAAGAAGATGTTTGAGCCGATCAAAGCTCCTTTGATAGTCGGGGGTCCATTTGAAAGCTTTTCCTTTCTTTTGTAGAGAGGTAATAGGATATTCCACTTTAGAGAAACCCTCCACAAATCTCCGATAGTAACCCGCTAGGCCCATAAATGATCTTATGTTGGCTACATCCTTTGGTACTGGCCATTCCATAATTGTTCTTATCTTTTCCGGATCTACGACAATTCCATCCTTGGTGATGACATGTCCCAAGTATTGGATTTTCTCCTTAAAGAAATCACATTTACTATACTTGGCATACAGTTGGTGTTCTCTTAGGACTTGCAGAACAATACAGAGATGCTCCTTATGTTCTTCCATGTTCTGAGAGTAGATCAGTATGTTATCAATGAATATTAATACAAATTTATCTAAGAACTAATGGAATATGCGTTCATGAGACACATGAAGATTTCTAGGGCATTAGTTAGCCCAAATGGTAAAACCACAAACTCATAATGTCCATAACGTGTCCTGAATGCAGTTTTTGCAATATCTTCCTCCTTTATTATGATCTGATGATACCCAGAGTGGAGATCGATCTTTGAGAATACGGTTGCACCTTTCACCTGGTCAAATAGCTCATCTATACGGGAAGGGGGTATTTGTTTTTAATGGTCAGCTTGTTTAGCTGGCGGTAATCCATGCACATCCGCAGGGTTCTGTCTTTCTTTTTAACAAATAATACCGAAGCTCCCCAAGGGGACACATTGGGGCAGATATAATTTTTATCAAGCAACTCTTGGAGTTGCATTTTTAATTCTATTAGCTCTGGTATGCTCATTCAGTAAGGTGCTCGAGAAACTGGGGCAGCTCCCAGAATTAGCTGAATGCTCAAATCTATGTCTCTCTTTAGGGGTAGGCCCGGTATTTCTTTGGGAAATACATCTGGAAAATTTTGTATCACAGGTATATTCTCTAGTGATACGGATTTATCTTTAGGGTCAACATACCCTACTTGTATTGCATAAACTTGACAACCTTTTTTGATGCATTTGGCTAATTGGGGGGTTGTTATAGGCGTTAATTGCAGAGGTTTCTGAACACCTTGAATTTCCTGTCTCTCCCTGTTATAGACATTTTTGTGCCTCGCATCATGGAGCATGGAATGTCAATAATTACAGGGATCCTCAGTCCCTAAACATGTTGTTCTTACCCCTAAAAGAACAAGGTCATCAAACAACAACACTTCCAATCAGTTCTCCACCTGAAAACACTTCAAAACAGGCTTATTTTGGATCATGTCAGCTGCTTAACTGAGCTTCTGCGCTGTAATGCAACTGTCCCACTCTGTACCTGCGCTGGAAGTCAAAAGTAATGAAGGCTACCTGCGCTGGACGAGATTGGCCAAGTGGCACAGTCATCCTGCAAGGTGTCAACTGCCCAGGAAGCTTCCAAACTGACACTTGGTTCATAAGATTCGCCCTGTGATGAGTAAGAGGTACTTGATCACCATGTGTAACCAAGGATCTCCAAGTGGACTCAAGAACTGAAGATTAACTGAAGAGGGAGAGGACACAAGGCAGCTTCATGTCAGTCTCAAGCTGACTCATCCTCTCTTCTTCTATCCTATATATAGAGCTCTTCTATGAGGTCTAAGGAGGCTGGAATTTTGTGTAAAGCAAGGAGGTGCTGTTGGATTACAGTTAGAGCTATTGGGTGATTGTTTTACTTGAGGTGAAGAGGAGAGTTCTTGCTGCTGGGGAGGTGCTGCTGGATTGGAGCCATCATTGGTTGTAACCTTCTCAGAACCCTGTTACTTCTATCAATAAAGTTTTGCATGTTCTCCTATATACTTGTATTGCATTGATGTATTGTATTTACATGTATATTTGATTCACTCTAATCCATGCATCAGTTATGAGTACATGTATCTTGTAGTTTCCTCTCTTGTTTTGTGCAGGATCTGTGTGTAGCTGGACCGGCAAAGAGAGTAAGGAGCTGGGAACAAGAGACAAAGAGAGAGGATCAAGATCGACTAAGCGAAGGACACCAGGTTGGTTAATCATTTCTTCTTTCTCTCTGTACTTTCATAAAGGAAAACATCAAAGCTTTACTTTCAGTTGTTGCTAAAGACTGTCACCTTTAGAGTAGGGATAGGGTCATCCGCATCGGATACTTTTCCCCACAACAAACTGGCGACTCCGCTGGGGAGCCTAGTATCTTGTTGGTGTTTATAGTATTTTGCTATTCATTTCTTGAAGAAAAGAGTACCAAATCGAAAAGCTTTTGACTATATCAAAAGCGAAGTAGAGGGACTGCTACTCTTGCTCATTTGCTGAGCAAATTCAAGATTTGAAGAGCTTATCTACAAAAGACTCTTTACTCTTTGTGATAGATCTTCATCCTCTTGATCATACCTTAGCCTGTACTTGACCTATAGCTTTTTATTTCATCAAAAACAGTGCATTTTTTAGATTTTTATGACCCGGAAAACTTTGTAGACGTAACTCTCGTGTCCCAGAGCAGGCTGTCCACAGGCAGTCTGCATTACAGCGCAGGTACTCCCTTCGGGAACTGCGCTGAGAGTCAAACTGACAGACCAGAGCCTGCGCTGGTCCAGTTAGCCATTGTCTTGCTCAGTTTTCCCATTGTGTCTTGGCCCTGTTTTCACTGATTTTTGCTGATTGCTTGCTGGTCATTGTACTTGCTGTAAACCACTTCTCCTTGACATTATTCCACCTCAGTTGTGTGATGAAACTGTGAATGTTCTTTCAGTATTTCTTGTTTCAGTTACAGTTTCCCATTGTGAAAAGCGAACCAGTATAGCTGTGACCTCTTAGATCCTGAACTGTAAAAGTGTCTTTGTGATCTTAAGAGCTAGTTTTATTACTGTTCATGGTTGTTTGAGTTTGTTTGTTTTTCATTTTATGGTTTGAATTCATATATTTTTAGTGTTGAAACAAGTACCTGTAAGGTGTCTTTTCATTTTAGACGAAACTTGTTTGTTTACGCTTCGAATCGGATTCAAAATTATACAACAGTTTCCTTTCTGTCTTACATCAACATTAAGGGAAAAGAAAAGAAATACATGCATCTTGCATTTGCATTTTTGATAAGTTTGTGTGTCTGATCTAAGAGAAAGTGCATTAGTTTGTGCTTTATGCTCTGTGTGGAAAGATATTGTTTTTCTCTCCCCTCAGTAGCTAGGATTTTCAAAGCTAAAAAGATTGTAAAGCTTGCTTATCATTTTAGCTGCATTTAGGAATTTGTACCAATACATCTCATGGTGATCCTGAAAGACAAACTGTTAAGCAAGATCAACATTAAAATAAACTCAATTTACATAACAACGCTTTGTAACATAACGCAAACATCTAGAGGTCTAGGTAGAGACGTGTTCCGGCGTCGTTAAACGTAGTGACTGTCGATCTCTACGAAGGTGGGTGATTCCTCCTGAGAGTCGGTGGCACTAATACGGACTTGTGCTCCCACGTACCGTCGCGTATATATTTGGAGACCCCTATAGGCATTTATCCTTTATCCTTAGGAAACCGTGTCGGCCGCCCTACTGATCGTGATGCAGTGAACACAGCATTCACGAAGATCGACCACCCGTACCGTAAAACGTATTCTGTGGTTTCGCGAAAGGTTTGGCACACCCTCTGCCTAGATCTCTAGAGCAGTTTCTTTTGGTCTTTTTCAAACTCTATAACTGAAAAAGTCCAACCGAGCATTTGTCACTTCGGGCTCGTTAATACATCGAAGGCGACTAGAGTCATCTTTAGCTTTTTCTCGACTCTTAAAACATGAAAAAGCAAGTTTGTGTCTAAAAGCGTCGTTAATAAAATTTATTTTAAGCGGAATAATCATCACCCTTCCCGCGTTGATCTTCGAAGTTAGTCCACCACGAGTGGAAGTTCCTGTAGAATCTCTAAGAAATCTTTTGGATAGACTAGATATGTCTGAACAACCGTCGACATCTAGGATTGTGTCGTCCGACACAGCAGCAGCAGAGGCTTCTACTGCTACTCCAACGATGTTCGCTGGTATACCATCTGTCCCGGCAAGTTGTCAACAACAAGCCGGAGTCCCATCAGGGACGATGACATGGTTAGTTCCTATTTCTTCGTCCGGATTATCATCTGGTATTTCTTATGTTGAAACTCGCCAAATTGATCCATTTGGAGGTCAACCTGGGCAATCGATCCCCTTGAGTTCCGGATTGATACCATATGGGGGGCAGTATGCCTTTTCATTACCTCCTCCGAGAGGATGCCCATCCGTGAGTTCACAACAAAGTTCAGGTCAAACTGGAATTACATCCAACAGTTGGGTACCAATACTGCCTCAACAACCAGGAGTTGTATATTCTATGCAACCAGTCCACCCTGTGTCGAATATTACCACCACACCTGCTATGGCGAATGTGTCGCAAGTACAAGCGTTACCTGTTGTAACACAACAACCTCTTGGCTCAGCGACTCAATCACAATCTCAGGGTAGTGCCTCCTTATCTGGAGCAACTCAGGCCCAAACAAGTACTGTGACTCCTCATCCTGGTCAATCATCCGGTATTGGTCAACAGCAAATGGTCCAACAACCAGAGCTGCTTCAATCTCAACAACCGCCTTTCCAGCAATCATATCAAGGACCTGGGCAACAAGTCTTTGTAAGTAATGGGCAACCATACTATAATGGTTACACCCATCAACCTTGTCAAAGTTGTCAGCATAATGCTGGTCTGCAAAGACCCATTGCTCAGGCGATACCATCTTATCCTGGATATGCTTCGCCTAACCTGAACCAACAGTTGCCCTTTGTAGCAACTCTAGAATTACCAGATCTAAACCGGCTAACGAATGATCCAATTGCTTATGCCCCTTGGTGGCCAGCGATTCCACACAAACTTCCATCAGACATTCCTAAATTTAATGGAAATCCTGGTGAAGATCCATCGAATCATGTGATGACATTCCATCTATGGTGTTCATCAAACACCCTGAATGATGATTCGATAAGACTTCGCCTCTTCCAGAGGACATTGACAGGTCCAGCGGCTAAATGGTACATTGAATTGCCAAGAGCCTCTTTCGACAATTTCAGCTCCTTAGCCACGACTTTCTTAACCCATTTTCAATTACCAATAAGGTATGAAACAGGAACAGAACTCCTTACCAACTTCAAACAGACAACAGCCACTCACATATCTGATCATATACATGAGTGGCGTCGTCGTCGTAGAATGGTGAAAACTTATGTTCCAGATCAGCTATTAGCTGAGTGGTTTATAAAGTCGCTACTTCCTGCTATAACGGAAGATGTGGCCAAAGGGGGAGTCGTAACAGAGGAGCAAGTCATTGCTCGTGCTCAATATTTAGACTTAGTATATACTCAGTCGGGCACGCTCTACGACAAAATACCTGACGCCCCTAGACCTGAATTTTCAATTCCTCCCCCTCCTGGATCGAATACTAACTCTCACACCAGTAATGGCGTGACTGGCAAACGCAAAATTTCTAGTCAAAATGCAAATGAGCGACTTCTTACCTCAGAAGTAAATGCCATGTCGACCGACAAGGGCAAACAACTGAAACAACCAGGGGGTAAGAAGATAAAGAAAAGGAAAGGGAGACCCCCGACAGGGTGTCATATATGCGATGAGGATCATTGGACGAAAGATTGTCCACATATAGCTGAAGTTAAGAAACTCTTCAAGAGTTCAAAAACCCCAGCAGTACTGACTGATCCGTTTCCTAATCCAAGTCAAAATCTGGTTGCTAATCAAAATGCTTCCGGATCCCAAGTGCTTATGTTGTCTACCTCGAAGCAACAGAATAATGCTTTGACAAGGAGTAAAGATTACGGGAATCCAAAGCTGTCGAACAACAAGGTTAATGAACGACCTAGTAGTTCAACAACAACTTTGACCGAAGTTGTGCCACCCATCGTTCCTGAGCCAATAATAAAGTCGCCAAAGGGAGCAGTACACAAATCGACATTTAATCCTCGTGCCAAAGGAGCACAGAATTATAATATAGTAAAGGACCTGGCCCAATCGCCGTCCACTATGTCGACACTTGGGGAACCACAAAATTACCCCTCCCAAGAGCAAGCTTTATTACCAGCAATAGGTGGGATTGGCCCAATGGATTCCAATCTTGTGGCCTTTGATCATAAAGGATATGACCCTCAGTTACCAGCTCAACTAGCTTTCCTTATTCAAGTGAAAGCCCTCAACAAAACTGTTCATCGAACAATTATTGATGAGGGGGCATCTACATGTCTTATGTCGATGAGTTGCTGGAAAGAATTAGGATCACCACCCTTGTCGAAATCGTCAACGACGTTAAAAGCATTTGATGGACGATCATACACTCCATACGGGATTTTAAGTAACTTGCAAGTTGAACTGGGGGGAAAAACAGTAGGAATTGATGTTGAAGTAATTGATGGAAACCTCGATTACAACATCCTATTAGGAAGGCCCTGGATCTATGCCATGGCCGTGGTTGTGTCGACCTATTTCAGGAGGATTGCATTTCCCTCCCAAGAAGGAATTACAATCGTCGACCAACAAACTTTTCTCCCCAACAGTTCACAAGTTACAGGAAGCATTCCAATGATCCATGCAAGGAATCATTTTTTCCAAAATATCGGAGTAGGTTTCCTAAAAGACCCTGCCTTAATGGGTACTTTCGCCCTACCACCTCCAAGTAATCTGGCGGAAGTGGCCACAGTGGAAACCTACAAAATGAAATCTAATCCAATCTTCTGGTTGGATTCGGAAGATTCCTAGATATTTTGTCTGCGCCGAGGACGGTTCTTATCTCGTGTCAACCTCGTTAAAAAATGAAACAAGGAGTCATGAGGATAGTTCTTTTATTGTGTCAACCTCATTAAAAAATGAAACAAATCCCCTTTTTCAAAATTCAAAGGTAAACCTTCATTCCAATCACTGAGTTGATTGCAATAAAGCTTGGGGGGCACCCTCCTTTGACATGCGTCATTATGATGCTGGGGGCATGCAAAAGATCCGAGCAGTTTTAGCATCATAGTTCATGCTCGTTAAAAAATAAACATAAGCTTGTGAGCAATCTTTCCCTAGCAGTTCAAGCTCATCCAGAAAAATGAACCAGTAAAAAACCTCGAGAAATGCAACCTTTGAAAGCCATATTAAAAGCCCTTGGTCGTGTTTATATGCCATCACCTCCATCTATTCATTTGGCCAATCGTTCACCTCCATATGTTTGTTTACCCTCTTTTGAGAAACAGCTGCGAAGAGTGATTTCACCTAGCCATCCTTGTGACACTGCCGTGATTGGAAAATTCCAACCTGTACCTGGAATCTGTTGCTATCCCTGTTTATCACTCGTTCCTCAAAAGACGAGTCTTCTTTGAGCTCTTTTCACTGACTCGTAAAATATGAAAAGTTTGCCGAGTTTTGGCCTTCCAGCTCGTTAAATGACCGGAAGAGCTATCCCTCCTCTAGATTTTAATCTTTTTTGGACCTGAGGGATTATTGCACAAAAAGATCGAGCGCTTGTTTTGTTCGGCTCATTAAAGCAACCGAAAATTCATCCCTTCTGTATTGTTTTATACTTTTTTGGACTTAAGGGATTAGCTGACGAAAAAGGGATTATGGAGTTGACTTTCCGTACCTTTTCAGACTCTCTAAAAATGAAAAGGACCGAGTTTTCTTTGTCGTTAGACTCGTTAAAATGATTAAATAGCGACAAACTTGTCTTTAGACGAGAACGAGTTTCCCTATCGCTAGGCTCGTTAAATCATAGCGATGGGCTTGCCCGAAGGGCAGGTTATAGAACAAGCATATGTTATCCTCCTCAAGCTTGATAAAAATAAAGAGGTACTGGTCAGAAATGACTGGGGAAAAATTGGGGGAACATTCAAAGTTTAATGGTAGCGAGTCACTCTTGGACATGACACTTTTCTTCCGTATCACATCGGGTTGGGTTGTTTCATTCACCGGTCTCATCACCATGGTCCTCGCCACACCATCCACATTTGGGGTAATGCTACCGATCCATCGCATCAGTGTCGTTATATGTTCAAGAGGGGTCATTCTGAAAGTGTCAACCGTGTCCCATCCACTGCCATACATTATCCTTCATCCATTCATGATCGCCACCCTGAATCATATGTCACAGTTTGTTTTCACCTCCGCTAAAGTCATTAGCTCCGTTCTGTGTCATTGATGTGGGATTCATTAAGGCCCTCCTTTGACGGATCGCTTCTTGTCGACTTCAGCTCATTATCCAAGAAGTGGATCTAGGAACACCCCCATCAGTACTTTGAAGCTTGCATGCCTCAATGGCAAGTTTCTCACTTCCGGCGACAGGTATACATCAATGACCTTCGAACAGAAGATTTTGTGTGGCGTTCGACGCCAATTCCTTTATTCACGCCACGTGAATTGTACTGCAGTACCTTGAGGGTCATCGTCATTATTGGTGATTCCTCTCGCGCTTGTTAACGGTTTTCATTATTGACCGGTAATCAAGCGATGTCTTTCCATGTTCGACTTCAGCGCAATTCTCACATGGATCGACTTGTACTTAGAGTGAAGATCGAACGAGTTTGAAGACCCCGGATCTAGTTTCATCCATCCGGGCTGCGATATATATTCAGGAAATATAAAAGCATTTGCCATGTACATCATTGCAGCAGATGATCATCCTACTCAAAGGATGATAATTTCAGCAGAAAATTATCAGTCTATCTTCAGACGATCGTCTGTCATATGTACCAAAATGTATTTATAAAAAAGCTGAGCATGGGAATGCCCGCCTCAGCTAGATCATGATAATAATGATGAATGAAAAATAATGTATTGTATTGTATTGTATTACAGGGCACTCTCCTCAGCACTAGAACGAACTTCGGATCCTCTAGATAAAGCATTTCACCCGATAAACGGCCTCAAACTTTAGGGGGCAACTGTTATAGACATTTTTGTGCCTCGCATCATGGAGCATGGAATGTCAATAATTACAGGGATCCTCAGTCCCTAAACATGTTGTTCTTACCCCTAAAAGAACAAGGTCATCAAACAACAGCACTTCCAATCAGTTCTCCACCTGAAAACACTTCAAAACAGGCTTATTTTGGATCATGTTAGCTGCTTAACTGAGCTTCTGCGCTGTAATGCAACTGTCCCACTCTGTACCTGCGCTGGAAGTCAAAAGTAATGAAGGCTACCTGCGCTGGGCGAGATTGGCCAAGTGGCACAGTCATCCTGCAAGGTGTCAACTGCCCAGGAAGCTTCCAAACTGACACTTGGTTCATAAGATTCGCCCTGTGATGAGTAAGAGGTACTTGATCACCATGTGTAACCAAGGATCTCCAAGTGGACTCAAGAACTGAAGATTAACTGAAGAGGGAGAGGACACAAGGCAGCTTCATGTCAGTCTCAAGCTGACTCATCCTCTCTTCTTCTATCCTATATATAGAGCTCTTCTATGAGGTCTAAGGAGGCTGGAATTTTGTGTAAAGCAAGGAGGTGATGTTGGATTACAGTTAGAGCTATTGGGTGATTGTTTTACTAGAGGTGAAGAGGAGAGTTCTTGCTGCTGGGGAGGTGCTGCTGGATTGGAGCCATCATTGGTTGTAACCTTCTCAGAACCCTGTTACTTCTATCAATAAAGTTTTGCATGTTCTCCTATATACTTGTATTGCATTGATGTATTGTATTTACATGTATATTTGATTCACTCTAATCCATGCATCAGTTATGAGTACATGTATCTTGTAGTTTCCTCTCTTGTTTTGTGCAGGATCTGTGTGTAGCTGGACCGGCAAAGAGAGTAAGGAGCTGGGAACAAGAGACAAAGAGAGAGGATCAAGATCGACTAAGCGAAGGACACCAGGTTGGTTAATCATTTCTTCTTTCTCTCTGTACTTTCATAAAGGAAAACATCAAAGCTTTACTTTCAGTTGTTGCTAAAGACTGTCACCTTTAGAGTAGGGATAGGGTCATCCGCATCGGATACTTTTCCCCACAACACTCCCCTACCTCATCTCGATAGCTAATAGTTTTTGTTTTACAATTTATGAGGGACCAGTGTTTCTCCAACCAGTCCATGCCTATAAGAATGTCGTATGACCCTAGGGGTAACACATTCAAATAAGCTATAATAGGTTGACTAGCTAATTTTAAAGGGTAGTTTCTTACTTTAGACAAAACTCTCCTTTTTGCTCTTATGGCTAGCTGTACTAACCATGGGTTTTTAAATTTAACAACTTGTAATTTACATTTTTCCACTATCCTGGGACTAATGTAACTTAAAGTGGCCCCGGGATCTATTAAAATAGAACAGATCTGGTAAAAAATAGTACCTTCAAATTCAACCATGGTTGGCTGAAACTCTGCCTGATGATCTTCAAGAGTCGCGTTAATTTTAGGGATGCTCCTTGCCACTTCTCCCACAGTAGATGCCTCTTGAATTTGTGAGATCTGATTTGCTCCCTTGCGGTGAGGACAATTTTTGACATAATGCGGGCCTTTGCATCCCCAACACTATAGAGGTGGTCTATTAGTTAATTCTGCTTCATTTCTGCCAGCTTGCTCATTTGTCCTGGTTTCACCTAGTACTTTAAATCTGGGCTTATTCACATTTTGACCTTTATATAATCCTTTGTTGTTGGTGCCCTTATTCCCCTTGTGGCTGGGAATAAATTTACTTCCCTTTTTGTCAGCCCACCTTTTGCTCGTATCTCCCTTTGGTTTATTTTGTTGATAGCAAATCCGTGCTTTCTGAATGACTTCGTCCATGGTTTTTGGGTTGTCAAATTCCAGCCATTCCTTCATGAACAACGAAAGACTGTTGATAAACCACTGTACTTTGGCTTTTTCTTCACGAATATAAGGAACGTATCGTAATAATGATGTAAATTTTGTTATAAACTCATCCATGGTCATTTGGCCCAGGCGGAGATCATGAAATTCTTTTGCTTTCTCATCATAAAATCTTTTGGTTAGATATTTTTCTTTAAAGAATTTCTGGAATTTCTCCCAAGTTATGTTTTTCTCATTGACCCCATGGACTATTTTTACTTCCTCCCACCACAATGTGGCTTTCCCTTGAAGATGGAAAATGGCCAAACGGGCCTTCAAATTGTAATCATACTCGTATAGCTGGAAATACTTGTTCATATTAATTAACCATGCTTTCACTGCCTCTTCTTGCTCACCATCAAAGAGAGGAGGCTTGATTTTCTGAAACTCCCCTTGGAGTTCAATCTTCTGTTTCTTATGAGTCTTGTGATCGGACACATTACTTGATTCTTCTTTTTGGTTTTCTTCACCACCTTACAGGAAAAAATAAGGAAGTAGGAAAGCAACACTTTAAGAAACTTTTGGAAAAGGCAGCAGAAGGAAAATGTAAAGGAACATTGGAAAGAAACGGACTTCAGGAACAAGAAGGGGATAAACAAGAAACAAATAAGGAGAAGGAGAATGTAGGCAGCTATGGAAAACATCCTTCCATAAGGACAACGGGGGTTTGCAAACCAAAGTTGAGTACCATTCCACGAGTCATATTGAGCGACCCTGCGCTTCAAGCACATCGGGATCACATGACGGAAAATGCGATCATATGCAAATTTATGGGGTTATGGCCGATGGAGAGGGCGCTACACATTTGGATAAGGAGTCATTGGAAGCCAAAGGGGGAGATACACCTACATCTAGGTTCTAAGGGCTTCTTCACAGTGGTGTTCATGATCCTAGGGGATAACGATAGAGTGTTCGAAGGAGGTTCATATTTCTATGTTGCGGCAAGACTCTACATGCGGCCATGGATGATGAATGTTGTCCCGGAGCATGAAACCTTCACATCAGTACCGGTATGGATTAGACTTTACTCCATTCCTCTAGATTATTGGCTACGAGAATCTCTGAAAACAATAGGCAATAAGCTGGGGCATTTTCTAAAGATCTTAGAGGTGACTCTGAAAGGAAAACACACCTCCTTTGCCCATATTTGTGTGGAAATGGACTTATCTGGAGCTCTTTCGGAAGAAATAATTCTGGAGGTGTATGATGAAGAATGGGTGCAGACTGTGGACTATGAGCACATCCCATTTAGGTGTCACAAATGGCATGAACATGGGCATTTATTCAGAGACTGTCCAACAAATAATATGGAAGGAAATGCGAAAACTGCTGAGGATAAGAATCATGAGGGTTTCACCAAGGTCGGGAGCAAAGGGAAAGGTGGTAAATGTCCACAAAATAAGATGAATGAGGATAGACAGTCAAGACACAATCGGTTCAAAATCTTAGAGGAAGAAGAGGGGAACAAGGAAACAGTCTAGGATATGGAGAACATAATCAATGAAAAGGAAAAGGAAGATGACATGGAGGATATCACGGTAGATAACCAGCAAAAGGATGATCTACCAAGCTACATGGAGATAAGTAAGGACCAGGAGATGACTCCAAGTGAAGTGGGAACGGAGGACTATGAACTACAAGAGATTCTAGATAAAGAAAATCTAGATCTAGAAAAATTTCTGGAACAAGGGACGACTATAGGAGTGGACTCCCTACCAAAAGAGGACTATGATAGGGTACAACAACTCTTTCTATGGAGATAAAAAGCAAAGGGAGCTAGAGTCAAAAGAAATCATGAAAGTCAAGAGCACAGTGGGGTCATAATCATGGAAAATGTACAGGCATAATCGTCAAAGAACTCAGGAATGAAAGGAGGAAGGAAAAGACAGAATGAGTTGCTCAACAAATGTGGGAAACTACTCATTAACTCAGGTAAGATGAAAGATCTTACCAGTTACTCCTTTACTAACCTTTCTTAATGAAGCTCACAACCTGGAATATCAGAGGCATAGGAAATAAAAGGAAACAAAGGACTCTCAGTAATAGAATTAAGGAAGAAAAACCAGATATGATCTTTATTCAGGAGACAAAATGTTCGATGGAAAAGATTAGAGAAATTCATAATAAGTGGCTAATCATATATGAGTACCTAGAGGTTAAAGCAAACAACTCAGCGGGGGGGATTCTCACACTGTGGGATCCACAGAAATTTGGGATCCTAGATGCTGAAGCATCCAGGAACTATCTTTCTATGGTTTGTCAACCTATAGGTGATAAGGAAGTATACATGATTACAAATGTTTATGGACCACAAAAGCAGGAAGAAAAACTCAAGCTTCTCATCTCCATTGAGGATCTCAAAGTAAGATACCCCAATTTTCCCTAGATTGTTGCAGGATATTTCAATATGATAAGATCTCTCTCAGAGAAAAAGGGAGGTATTAGATAGCTAGGAAGAGACTCCTTAGATTTCCATAATTTTATGATGAACATGGGGCTAGTGGACACTATAACAATAAATGGAACCTTCACTTGGAACAAGAGGGGAGGAGCTTCTCAAGTTGCTTCCAAACTTGACAGATTTGTTATTTCAGAGGACCTCCTTATCGCAGTCCCAACCATGAAAGCTTCTATTCTTCCCTTTGGAGGATCGGATCATTGGCCTATACAGCTAGAAGCCACCTTTATGGGCACACCCAGAAACAGACCTTTCAGGTTTGAAAACGCCTAGCTATCTCACCCTGAATTCATCAGTAATATTGAAAAATGGTGGAGAGAAGATATGAATATCCAAGGCACTAAAATTTTCATGCTCCATCAGAGACTCAAATACATCAAATCCAAACTTAAAGAATGGAACAAAAAGGAATTTGGTGATATCTTTAAAGCCAAAAAAGAAGTTGAGTAGAAGCTACAAGAGATTAATCAGATAAACATCATAGATGGTTTTACCGAGGAGCCGCTAAATCTTACTGACTCTTTGTAGGAAGAATGGGAAGACCAATGCTTGCAAGAGGAGTTTTTTTGGCGGCAGAAATCAAGGATACAGTGGATTAGGGAGGGAGAAAGGAATACATTTTTTTTTCATAAATGCACCATGGCTCATAGGGCACATAACAGAATCACCAAGATCAAAGATTCTCAAGGAATAAAGCTTGTCTCTCACAACGATATGGAATCAGTCCTTGTACAACATTTCCTCAATATAGTAGAGGAACCCTTGGAGGATAGATCCAGATTCATTGAACAATTCACTCAATACATTCCTCAGCTAGTCATCAGAGAAGATAACCAAAATCTTAATAGGCCAGTGTCGGAAGAGGAGGTCAGCGGAGTGATCAATGAAATGCAAAATGGAAAAGCCCCAGGCCCAGATGGGTTCAATGTGGACTTTTTGAAATCCTACTGGGAAATAGTAAAACAGGATATCCTTGAGGTTGTGGAAGACTCAAGAAAATCTAAAAAGGTTCTGAAGGCTCTTAATGCTTCCTTCATAACTCTGATCCCAAAACAGGAAAATTCCATGACTCCGAATGGTTTCAGACCCATAGCCTTATGTAATGTGGTGTACAAAATCATTTCCAAAGTGATAGCTAATAGACTCAAGCCCCTTCTACCATCTCTCATCTCGGAGGAGCAAACGGGCTATGTGGAAGGAAGACAAATCCTCAACAACATCATCCAAGCACATGAGGTGGTACACTCTCTCAAAAGCAACAAACAATCTGGTATGATCATTCAGTTGGACCTAGCGAAAGCCTATGACAAGCTAAGTTGGTCTTATATAAGAGAAATTCTAAGGGCCTATGGCTTCGACCAAAATTGGATAATATGGGTTATGGCACTTGTCACCACGACCAGTTTCTTTATACTACTCAATGGAGCTCCATAAAGAAGCTTCACACCATCCAGAGGTCTCAGACAGGGAGATCTGCTCTCACCTTTCCTCTTCATTCTCATGATGGAAGGGCTAGGTAGAGCATTCAAAGTGGCAAATGTTGAAGGACGAATCCAGGGTATCAAACTCACTGAAGATGGAGCGGCAAATACTCATCAACAATTTATGGATGATACGCTGCTTCGGGGTATACCCACAGTCAGAGAAGCTAGAGAGATCAAACATATCTTGAATGACTTTGCTATGGCAACAGGCACAGAGGTAAGCCTCAACAAATCCAAAGTTTTTTTCTTTAATACCAATATTGCTATTCAGAGAAATATTACCAGAATTCTTGGGTTTCAAAGGGAACAACTACCTTCCAAGTATCTAGGCATACCTCTTACTGATAAACCTTTGAGCAAGAGTGTGTGGGAGCCAACAATTAACAAACTTTAGGACAAGGTTAGGAAATGGACACACAGGTCACTAAATTTGGCAGGATGCCTGGTGCTCACACAAGCGGTCTTGCAGGCTATTCCCATTTTCATGTTCTTAGCTCTTCCTTCTCCTAAAGGCATTATGCAACAAATTAGGAGTATACAAAGGGATTTTCTGTGGGGTAGAGGTGAAGAGAAAAAGAAGTGGGCTTTAGTAGCCTGGGACAAGATTTGCAAGCCCAAAAACCATGGTGGCTTGGGGCTTCATGACCCTGAAACCCTTAGTAGAGTTTCGAGAGCCAAACTTTGGTGGAGATGGATTAAGGAATCGGCAGCTCCCTGGGCTAAGCTGTGGAAACAAAAATATGCCAAGTATTGGCAGGAAAAGGATCACATTAGAATGTCAGGGCAAATCAGGGGCTCCCATATTTGGAATCTGGCCTGGGAGAATAAAAGTATTGTTCAGCAACATAGCTTCTGGGAAATTCGAGCAGGGAACCTAGCAAGATTTTGGGAGGACAACTGGCAACAGGAACCCAACCTATATAAGGATGAATTAGCAGCTCTCAAGAGAGACACAAATAACAAAGGGTTGATTATGGTTAAAGATTTCTGGGACCAAGATAGGGATAATGAAAAATGGAGGAATTGGAAGGATCTGGGCCACAGTGATGACAGTCCTTTGAAGGTCCTGGCAAGAATCCTTGCCCAGGAGCTAGAGCATAGAAGGATTCTGGTATCCTCCTTACCTGACCAATTAATATGGGGAAAGAACACTGAAGGCAACTTTAACCTCAAAGAAGCTAAATAGGAAGTAACATGATTTAACTATCTGAATCTTGATCTAGTCTGGAAGAAACTATGGCAAAGCCCCCATTGGATGAAAATAAAGTTATTCATCTGGTTAATGCATCAAAGGAAAATATTAACCTGGGAGAATCTATAAAAAAAAAAGCTTTATTGGCCCCTCCCGATGCTATCTCTGTGGCTCTCAAGAGGAGATGATGGATCACCTTCTCAACCTCTATCCTTTCACATCAAACGTATGGGACTGGGTGGCCTCAATCTTTAGGCAAACAGATAGGGATAGTCTCAGCATTTCCAATACTTTGAAGAACTGGCAGGTAAATTTCTCAGGGAATGAAATTATTAATAAATCCTGGATTCTAGTACCAGGCTTTGTTATCTAGAATTTTTGGAAAGAGCACAATAATCGGACCTTCAAAGACAGAGCAACAGAGCCCCAACACATAATTTCCCAAATTTTGAGGCAGCTCAAAGACACAATAAGAAGCCTGTTGAGGAATCTTCCTAAGGATCCTCCTCTGCCCCAAGAGGCGAGCATTATTATGCATTTGGGTCTCCAATCCATAAACCCATAGGGCTTAATCAAGGGAGTAAGCCAAATTAATGCAAATATTAATATTTGGCAGCCTCCTCCTCATGGCTTTCTAAAGGTTAATATAGATGGAGCTTCTAAAGGCAATCCAGGGTTAGCCAGCTTTGGAGGGGTTATAAGAGATGAAAAGGGTCAAATAAAGAAAATCTTCCATGGCCACTTGGGAAAGGCTACTAACAACATGGCAGAGCTCATGGCACTAGAACAAGGCTTGGAAATTTTGTTAGTTTCTAATTTGCACAATGTCATCATAGAAGCAGATTCAGAATTGATTATTAGAGTGGCCAAGAAAATATGTAATGGTACTTCTCCAGATAAAGTTTCAAAGCACTGGAGGCTTTTGCAAGTCTTTCACCGTATCCACTCCCACCTGCAAACCTTAAAAACTGTCAGCTTTGTCCATGTGAAGAGGAAAGCTAACATGTTAGTGGATCGCTTGGCGAACGAGGGAGTCACCAACATGGATAGGGATTCTCGATATGAATGGGATCTAGTACCCCCAGAAAAACTATTGGAGGACTGTCTCTGTCAGGTAGACAAAGATATAGAGCTATGGATTCACAAGAAGGACTGAGATGGTACAGAAGACAGGAGGGAGGATAGGGTACCCTAAATTGTCTGCCCTCTTTGGGTATGGGTCGCAATCCGCAGCTCAGTATTCCTTCGGACCCACTATGGAAGTACTATAGGTTGGGTCATCCATGGAACAAAACATTAGGTGGAAATGTTGATGGTGTTTTGGGTTTAACAACGATTTTGGGAGGATGGCACAAGAACCATCTGATGCATGAGATCAATGGCTACCGCTTGGCGAAAGAGTGCGGTAGTTATTCCGCGAGGCGTTATTTTCTAAAACCACAAGAGGTTTATCCAGCGGGGTCTAAGTGGTATCGGGTTTTGTTTAGGAAGGTTCTGATTCCACTCTTCGTGTGACACGTAGCAGGGAGAGGTGAGAGAATACCACTCTCATCGGATGGTTATCCCTCATGTGACTTGTCCACCCGATATCTCCGTAAACTGTTGGATCATCAGCGGGAGATCAACGGTGTATGTTTGATCGTGCAAGTTCGCTTGGTGTCTTGGACTCGAAAAAAGTTTAGAGGGATGGAATAAAGTTTTCGTCGGGTCTGTAAGAATGGTTTGGTGTGGGTTGTTGTGGGCCCGCGTTCAGTGCGTGTCTAGTGGATACTGACAGGTCGGTTCGGACGGTGCGCGGTTCTACAAGCTCTATGAAGTTTCTAGTTGATCTTCTTTGTTGGAAGTCTGGTGGACCCTCACTTGTAACTTCTTTTGAGGGCTCGAATTCTTTCAGTACTAGACAGCATGACCAGATGGTCTACTGATTGCCTATTGTCCAGAGTAAACGGAGGTAACTCCCTGGTTGTTTTGTTAGGACTTCGCATGGTTTTGGATGCGTGGTTCGGTATTTTGACTGCACAACTACCTATTGAACTCTCACGAGGCTGCAACTTGTAAATTATGTATTTTTAACTAGATTAATAGAAGGTCCTACTCTTACCTGATAAAAAAAAAAAAGAATAACTAAAGCAATTTTATTGATTAAAGGTTTTGAGAATGATGAACTATGATAGCAACACATTCCACACACTTATCATTATATCCATTGAAGTTATTAATGTGAATTGTGAGGAATTTAAAATCAAACTCATGGAAGAATTATTGATACGATATATTTGGACAAGGGGATATTAATAAAGGTTTTGGGATTCTCTTTTCAATAGTTTGGTAAATTAGGAGTAAGAAATAAAAATTGTAAATTTTATTTTCTGTGTTTACATATCATTACATGAACCTTGAGAGATTTTATTTTTCTATCTACAATGGATACTTTGATGGGTGCATAGGGGACATATGGTGTTTGGAGTTGAGTATGTTAGAGTGCTTTATTAGGTATTTTATCTTTTTTATAGACAAAATAATGATGAATTAGCTAGATCCGAAGTGGGATATATTTTATTGGGTTCCCCCTCTCCTCTTCCAATTTCGTTTTCCCATTTGTGGTGTAAGAACTAGATTAGTGAATGGAATACATCAAAGATTATTGGGGCCTAGGAGTTAGGGAGGAGGCTTAATATGGTCATTCCTTCTTTTCCACAACCCAAATATGATCTCTTCTTTGTGACAAGGATACACACCTAGTGCTCTTCACTTGTTACAAGGATGAAAACTTAGTGTTTATTGAAATTCTTGAATACAAAGTGTTTGATGAAATGCTTCACTTCAAGAAAACTACTAGGCTGGCCTTTATCCAAGAGGGTTTTAATAATAGAGGTGTTAATGATCCTGTGGAGGCCTTTAAATTAGTTTTTAGGTCATATGAAAGTAATATTATCCTATTATAGATACAATTATTAGAATATGTTGCATCCATTGAGCTAGAACTACAAAAAATAGGGGGGTCTTAATGGCTTGAAAACACCTTTTATATGCTGGTAGGTAGTGGTATGATCATTTTTTCTTTCAGATTATGAAATTGGTAAGGATTCAATGTTAGTATTGGTTCTTCATCTTCATGGATATGTGAAAACTCATTAGGGTGTCGTCTTAACCATTTTTTAATTTTTATAATTGCACACAACAATGTAATTAAATCCAAAACCATCATAGTATATATAAATAACTTCACCAAGAATACAATATAAGGGAGCATGCCATGAATCCATAAATCATACATAATTACACCATGAAATCAAGATAATCATTAATGCATAAATAAAACATACAAGGAAAATACTTGTAACTCTAAGTTAATTAGATTCCAAGAGCTAATCCAATAGTTCTCCAACTCCAAGTAACCAATCTTCTACCGATGGTTGGAGGATGTTGGGGGTTGAGGGATCACACCACAAGGGATTCACTGGGGGAGCAATACTATACCACGTGCATTCATATTGGGGGATATATAATGATGAAAAATGACATAATATATTGAGCATATAATAGGGGGTAAATGGTTTTTATATTTAAAGGTATAAAAAACGGAGCTCAAATTATTGAAAAAATTTAAAGGGGTATAAAAAATGTTAATGAAAAAAACAGTACCTACAATATCTAGTGAAAGTAAGGGTTTTTTTAATTGGGAAGGAGTATTGGGTTCATATTGGTACCGGGTCAAATAATTTGATTTTTAGAGGTATTTTCCAACATGTAGTCAAATTAAGGGTATTGTTTAGTATGCCACAAACTCATGTGATATGTCAGATGTCCATTGAGTGAAGCCCCCATGGATCACACTAAGGGTCAATTTCCTTTCAACCCATGAAAATACCTTCACAATTGTTACCCCTTGAGTAGGGATCTTAGCTTAATGAGGTAAGGGAGGTAAGGACATATAATAAATCTCTATAAATAGCTTATCCCATACTTATTGGTTATGGATGTAGGGATATTTCTACCATTCAAGCATTGGATGCATACTCTTAGTTGGTCATGTAACATACTTAGTAGCGGCACCCTAAAAAAATAACCTACACAATTTCCAAGAAATATTACATATTAAATTATTAGCTAATTAGTTTTAGTGTGGTGAAGAGGATCCTCAACTTTTTAGCACTCCCAACCCCATGAGGTTATAGTGTGTAGGGCTCTTACTATTACACCCAATCCCTAGTGATTGTACCACACTTGAAAATGCCATCTTGTAATGGGCCCAAAATAATGGTAAGGGGAGCTATGAATAATATTAGCATAAGTAATCATAGTTGGTCAAGTATACTCCCAACCATTATTTCACAAAAACTAGATTATAATAACCAATAATATGCTCTACCGAGTTCAAAATTTCAAATCACACTTTCTCACATAACAATGAGACATTCTCATAACATTTTGTCAAGAGTAATACAACCCCTTATGTAAGGCAATAAACTCCTTATATATTCTTTCCTAATGTAACATCTTCTCAAGTTTTGGCTCTTATCCTTTCCCCTTCTCATGCAAGGGTGAAATTGGACCTATAGGTGAATTTACACGTGTCAAGAATGTGATACAAGAAAGTTAGAACACTTTCCCTTTTTTCTTTTTACTTGAGTGAAATTTGAGTTTATTTTTAGAATGTTTTTCCTTTTCCCAAAGCTTCCTAAGCTTTATGATATGACAACCATCCTCAATGAGTTATGAACCTTTCTCTTGAATGTATTTCTCCATACTATCCACCAATGTATAAAACTGGAGTATACTAGTCCTTCCATGATAACAATGCATGCATGCATACATACATACATACATACATTGGTATCATGGAAGGTAACAATGGATTTTAATTACCTTTTCAATTGTTTGGAGAGAAAACAAAAAGATTGTTCATTTAATTGTGAACCCAAGGTTCATAGGGGAACTTGTGAATCATTGTGCATTATATATGCTAGTTCAATCAAGTATGTTTCTTGAAGTTGTAGTAAGTAAATGATTATCATAGTTCAATATATATTGATTCTTTTACAATTCGCCAAGTAATATAAGCCACGCCTTCAATCCAATCCACACTTGTAGGAATGTAGAGCACACTGTCTGATCTATGTTGCAAGAAAGTAAGTTGCAAGAAATTAAATCACTCTTGCAGGAAAAGTAAATCACACTATCATCTAAAGGCGACTTGCATAAATGATAAGAATAATCTTTATTTTTTCAATTAATATGTAATTTCACGTGCAACATAAATGCATTCAATTAGAAATCATTAACTCACAATTCTTATAAAGAAATTAAAATTGTAAACCAAATGCATAAAATAACTAATCCAAAAAATGTTCAAGAAAACATAAATGTTAATATTATGGAATCAAAATAATGTTAACAATAAAACAAATTTACAACAACATAATAGAACTGTTAAGATTCTATAAATATAGTAATGTTAACACTACAACAAATTTACAACTATGGGAGTTGCAGAAAAAACCCTAAATCATGCAATGCTACAATTCCTTCAAGAAATCAATAAGTGATTGAATAAAGATAAAATTAACAGCTAAGTTGTAGTAGCACACCTATAGTTTAGAGTTACAACAATGTAATCTATCGAAGTTGCAAAAATTAGTAATTTATCAAAGCTGCAACAATTAACAATTTAGAGTTGCAACAATATTAAAAATAAAGTACATACAAAAATTAATATTGAATAGAAATTAGAACTACAACTACGTTATGGATATAGATTGTACCTAACTAAGGATGGGAAATACCTCCTTAGAAGAGGGAATGGTTAGAAAATAAATAAAATATGATTTCTCAACACACCATTACTCAAACTAGAGAAATTGAATTGTAGAAACAAAATCCTTAGTTCTGATTACAAGCTACTAGTTTCAAGCTTACAGGTTCTCTATAAATCAAGGATAATAGGGGTTTTTATACTAAATAGCTTCTATCTAAATAAACCAAATAGGTGGATGGACATCCATGAAAACTAGGTTGTTCATCTTATTACATTGGTTTCTTTAGAAAATGGTAAAAACATACATATATTGACTCAATTTAGCTTTGCGATAGGTGGTGTATGAATTAGATCATTTTCTTGGCCATCCACTTGTTCTTATCATTTTCCTACAATATAAAATGTTTTTTAACCCACCTGATTGATCCGAAATTGATAGTTCAATAGTTGACTGTCACATTAGCACAATAGACATAGATTTGTAACACTATTACCAAGGCTACAACAACGAGAAAAACAAAGTGTTGCAACAATCACACCATAGTGGTAGCACAAGTTGCAAAAACGATGTTATGAATAGCATGAGTCACAATAGTGAAAAATGCATCCTCGTGTTGCAACAACAATGAGGAGTTGCATAATAGTGAAGAGTTGCATCAACAATGAGGGGTTGCAACAATAGTGAGGCAACAACAATGAGGAGTTGCATAACAGTGAAGAGTTTCTGCAACAATGAGGGGATGCAACAACATTGAGGAGTTGCAACAATAGTGGATAGTTGCAACAACTTTAAAGACTTGGAGAAACAATGAAGAATTGCAACAACTGTGGTCACATCTTGGAGTTTCAACAATTGAACCTTGCCCAAGTAGAGATATTTGCAACACCTATGAGGAAATGCAACACTTATGCAGAGTTGCAACTAATATCAAAATCCTACATTGAGTAGTACTTGTGCTGTCCTTGAATCTTGTATGCCACTATTAATATAAAAATACAACAATTATCGAAAAATGTGCCCTACGATGTGTGATGGTTACCTGTCTATTCTTAGCTTTAAAATCTTCATTTTAGGTAGAGCAAGCCCAATGCTTATGAATGTTAATGACCTGTAAAGGTATGCACTATTTCCCTCTAACCTAAAAAATACTAGAATAACTATGTTGTGTAATTATATGGGTTGCTACCTAATCAACATGGTTATTAGTGTAAGGCATAAATGCTCTCAACTTTACATCCCCCACAAAGTGATTGGAGTTCCAAATAGAATCATGAAATAACAAGACACTATGTTGATAGATCTCACATAAGAGGCTGTTCTCCTCATTTCTACAAGCATAGTAAGCCTCCAGAAATGTGGTTGAGCTTGTGATTTCAATTGGCTTACTAGTCATGATGGATTTCCTATGTAACATTGTGAATTTCTCTATAAAAAACATGTTGTGACATGTATAAGGGGCCTTGCAACTAATGACAAATTCTACTAGTAGGCTAAGTTGTATTTTCTATATTTCCAAACTAATGACATGCTTATCCAACTAAAAAAGCTTCATCTTCTCTTCTTTTTCTTCCTCCCATATATTCATGCATGTTTCATAGAAAATGACCCACTTTTCTCTCATACTTTTGATAATTTGGTGATGATCCTAAAGGGCATCACTCCCTCCTCATATGAAGCCAACAATTGGTTTCATTTTACTTCCATTACCTTCACCAATGCATACATATATACATTGGTATCATGGACAGTGGATTTTAATTACCTTTTCATTTCCTTGGAAATACAACTAAAAAAATGTTCATTTAATTGTCAACCTGGAGTTCATAAGAGAACATGCAAACTATTGTGAATCATATATGCTAGTATAATCATGTATATGTCTATTGTAGTAAGTAAATGATTTTCATACACTTGTCATAGTTCAATACATAAATATTCTTTTACAAATTTCCAAGTAATATAAACCACACCTTCAATCCAATCCATATTTGTAGAAATGTAAAGCACATTGTTTAAGTAAATTGAAGTAAATGACTCTTGTAATAAAAGTAAATCACACCAGCATGTAAAATTAACTTGCACATGTGATAAGAATAATATTGATTTTTTGTAATTAATTTGATGTAATTTCACGTACAAAGGAAACACGTTCAATTACAAACCATTAAATTACACTTTCTTGTAAAGAAATTAAAATCGTAATCCAAATGCATAAAATAACTAATCTAAATTGTTTAGGAAAACATATATGTTAGTATTATGGAGACGTAGCAATGCTAACACTACAACAAAGTTACAACAACAAAATAGAATTGTTAAGATTCTAGAAATATAGTAATGTTAACAGTACAACAAAGTTAAACAATAGGAGTTGCAACAACAACCTTGAGTTACGTGATGCTATAATTCTTTCAAGAAATCAATTAGTGAGTAAATAAAGACAACATTAACATCTAATTTTTAGTAGCACACTTGTAGTTTAGAGTTACAACAATGTAATCTATTGAAGTTGTAACAATTAGTAATTTATCAAAGCTGTAACAATTAATAATTCAAAGTTAAAGCAATATTACAAGTAGAGTACATACAAAAATAATAAAAATAGAAATTAGAAGTATAACTGCATTATGTGTATAGACAATACTTAATTAAGGATGGGCCCTACCTCCTTAAAAGAGGCAATGGTGAGAAAAGAAATAAGATGCGATTTCTCAACACACCATTAGTCAAATTAGACAAAATTGAATTGCAAAAACAAAATCGTTAGTTTTGATTAGAAGTTACTAGTTTCAAAATTGCAGGGTTTGACTTTGGGAAAATGAATTTTATTAATAAGACAAGTCAATTATCTCAAACAAAAATTACAAACTAGGGTAAATCTTCTTATTTCAAGGTTATCATGCAAAGTATATGGAGACATCATTTACTAGTTGGCATTAGCTAATTCCTAATGCTACGCTTTTTTCTACAAGAACTAATACACAATCAAATAATAGTTGTCACTTTTCACACTTGTAGGAATGCAAATCAATCTCACTTTCAAACCCTCATTTTCATAAAAAATATATTGCACACAATGTTGGAAATGAAATCACACTTGCACAATAAAATAATACTCATTCATCAAGACCACCCTAATAGTAACAACAATTGAACAATGATAAAATAATCATACTTAGTAGGATCACTATGGGAGTAATATGTTGAAAAAGAAGCAATCTACATTAATATTATGCAAGTTAAATTAACTAACAATATAAATAATGTATTAGCAAGAATATGTAATAGCAATAATTTAAATTATAATAAGAACTGAATTAACATAACCTGCAAATAAATTAATATGAAACAATTATCTACTTCTACTAACAAAACAACTACTAAAGAGGAGGGCGTTTCCTCCCTAGCAGTGGGATGGTGATTTAAAGCTCACAAACTAACAATTCAAAGATGCACATAATGTTGGAAATGAAATCACATTCACAAAATAAAATAACACTCATTCATCAAGACCACCCTAATAGTAACAATAATTGAACAATGATAAAAACACTTAGTTAGTAGGACCACTCCGAGAGTAAATATGTTGAAAAAAAGAAATCTACATTAATATTATGCAAGTTAAATTAACCAACAATAACAACAATGTATTAGCAAGAATATGTAATAGTGATAATTGAAATTATAATTAGAACTGAATTAGCATAACCTGCAAATAAATTAATATGAAACAACTATCTACCTCTACTAACACAACAAACCCTACTAAAAAGGAGAACCCTTCCTCCCTAGCAGTGAGATAGTGATCCAAAGCTCAGAAACTAGCCATTCAAAGATAAACCATGAACTTGCAGAAATTGCATTAGTTTTGGAAATAAAGTTACAAGATGCACACTCTGAAAATGATGATGCCTCCTCTTTATAACCTAACTTATAATACTAGATTAATTTCCAACCTTCTCTTTTTCCATTCATTTATACAAGAGAAGTGTAGGGGGGAAATTAGAACTAATTCCCCAAATCTGGATTATAGCAGCTATGAACTTATTACAAAATATTGCTTGGGTTTGTTTTTGGTAAATCTTGGTTGCATAAAATATAAAGATTAAAGATTAGATTAAATTGGATTGCGATACCATAGAATCATCTTAGAATATGATGGAGCTATTTTAGTTTATAACTGGTTTCTCTATTTGGGATGTAGTGTGTCAACGACTACAACAAGAAATATGTTCTTCAAATAATCACAAGTTGCCCCAAATACACAATCATTTTTTAGAAACTAGTTGCAATTGACTTTATTGAGGATGTTAGGAGAAAAACCCATGTTACAGATTTCCAGGATTCATCTTAATTTGTCTACAAACCATGTCCAAATTTGGTTACTGATTATGCCTAATGTGAGCTCTTTGAAATATAGATCATGAGTTGAAGCCTAATAAAATTGACTTAAATATGATTTAGTTAACACAAATCAATATCAACATCCCTAAGAATAAACCCATAAACCCATTTTCTAGAATTCTTCATAAAGCTATATATATATATATGCCAACCATGGAGGAAGATAGTTATATACTGCAACAAAATAGGCCATTCACGCCGCAAATAACGTTGGAATCTAGTGTTTCTAAGTAGACGAATTGGCTTCAAGCGACATTGCAAATCTGCCGGAAAATGGCACGTTCACATGGAAACCTTGATTTGACCCGTGAATAACGCCTGGTATGGCATCGGGAATAACGACGAGAATAGCGCACGAAATAGTTTCTTCCATTCTTACTTCCACTATTGTGTCCATTTGTACTTCTAAGTTTTCCGCTAGTTGTGCTTCCTATTTTGCATCTAGTATTGCATCAAAATAACTTTTTTTTTTCTTCCTAATTAACGAGAAGTTAAGCTTCCATCATAACGTCAACTTTCACTTCCAATCTGTGAGTGCCATGAAAAGGTGCTATAACAAATTGAATACCTCGTTGGGGTCAACTGTGACATTCTGCTCTTCCAGTTCCGTCGGCTCCTTCACATCGAGTTTACTCCACAACTGAACTATTGTGGCAGTGGAACCAGATGGAATTACACTTAAGTCGTCTGTGATGAAAAAGTTGACAGTCTTCTTCACATATCCCGTAGGACGTACTGAATCTTTGGTGGCTGCGAGGGGGTTGTCCTCCAACTTCACTTCACAGTTTATCGCACGGCCGCAGGAGGAACAGTTTACAGTCCCATTTTGGGTGCTGAGACCGTGTGTACCGCTGTGCCCTGTACGGGGGCACACATAATACTTGGAAGCTGGAGCTGGAGTAGAAGATTTAATGTTCAATGTGTCAATGGTGTGGGTTGTGGAGAAAACCTTTGGGTCTAACAAAACCGCTTTTTCCGCTTTCATGAGCGACGCAGACAGACTCTCCACGCTCTTATAAAGATTTGTGATGCAGCAAACTTTTGTGTCATCCTTCTCCTTAGTGTCCTTGGACACCAGCGCCTGCTTGGCAATGGCCCCAGTTGGCAGTACGAGAAAACTGAATAGCAGATCAACCGAATCCTTCGCTGCTTCTGCGTACATTATCTTGCCACTTTTCTTACTGACCATCAGTTTTATGGTGATGGAATTAGCAACCTTAGGCTTGGCCGTAGTTTCAGACTGATCAGCTGCCATGGCAATTCTCTGCTTCTGTCTAATGATATCTGTGACGATGTTAAAACTGCAATTAGCCACGAATTTAAAGAAAACGCCCACCAAAACTAGAATATCTGGTTCAGCAAATCAGTTTATTTTATTAGGGTTACCAGAATTTTATTTTTGTTGATATTTATTTTTGTTTATCAAGTTGTTTGTGATTTACCAGACTAGACTTTTGATTTGATAAACGGGTACAATAGAAAAGCGTTTAATCTGTTTGAAGTCACTGCTGGGGATAGGACCCAGTCTTTGACTGGTTTTTTTTTTTAACATGTGTAGTTCCTTTAACGCAAGGCAGCACAACCACTACGTCACTGATAAGTCACTTATTGTAATAGTGAGACTTAACACCAAATTATAAAGGTTATTTGGTAAGCATATAGTGTTTTTTTCCCTCAAATATATTTTATATCAAATTTAGTTGTCAGTGAAGATAATTATTAATGAGTAGTCTTTAAGTAAGATTTTTTTGGTGTTTCCAATTGATTTCTAGTTAGAATCCGGCTAAATTTTTTATGGCCAAATGTTAATTTGTGTTGTTTAAACTGGGGTTTTCACTGCATATATAGATTCAACACCCTCAAAAATCCCCAGGGCACTTCGATTGTGTCAAACTTGTGATTTCAATGAATCCTTGCCACATTCTAGGAAATAAACCTGAAAACTTTCCAAAATGGTATTACTAGTTATTCACAACTATTACTAGTTCTTGGCCAATATAACATGACTAATCACTGTCATTTAAGAAAAATCATGCCATCTGAAATGACCCTTAAGATATATGTTTGAATTATATGATTTCAATGTTTACAAAAAAAATCAACATTTATTAGATAGTGGGAAACTTATCATAACTCAATTGGTTTGTGGGGACAACGATCACTAACTAATATCCACTAATGCAAGCTTACTCATCATTGTTATTCAAGAAAAACCATGCCATATAGAAAGAAGAACTTGCTAATGGTCTTAATCTTAGACCATTAACATATTTTTTTATATTTAGAAAACACAAACTCTTAATTAAAATAAAAAAGTTTTAAAACATACTCCATGCAATTTTTTCAAAATTTTTATAATAAACCTTTATTTATATATTTAAAATTTGATTTAAATAATAAGAAGTGAAATTTCATTAATAACTCTTGAAAAAACACTCGAATATAAAACAATTAAAGTGGGCAGAGAGACATCTCAAGCGGACAATCCTGATAGGAATTTATCCATTGTTACTTCTGAATTAAGTTTCGAAGCTGGTTCTTTCCATTTGATTGTTCGATATTCCTACTGCCGAATCTCCACGCCACACCCTAAGGTGCTTCCGGTGCTTCGGGGATACACGAAAGCCTGTCGAGCACGCAATCTATGTGTGGTAGGTACCATATATTCTGCCATTTTAAGTGCTAATTTTATTAACATGAATATTATAATATATTATGTTTTTAAGATATTAATAAAAAAAAGTTGAAAAGAGAGATTTTATAAATATTTTTTTTAATATTCTAATTGAATTAAAAGTACGTTAAAAATGATATTTTTTTTTAATTTATATATACGGTTAATATTATTAAATTATTAACATTTCATATTACAAAGATTTTTTTTTATTTTTATTTTTCAATTATTTTATTTGTAAGAATTAAAATTAGGCACAAAATATTTTATTTCTTCTTTTTAATCATCTCGAATAGTTATATATATATATATATATGAGATGAGCATTTCATAAATTATCTATTCTATATATATGAATAATAATAAATAATAATAAATGAGAATAGTATTTGATATATTATTTTTTAGTTAAAAATGTATTTTTAATAAAAAATGTATTAGAAAGTTTATTCTGTTTTTTTGTGTTGTTTATCTTATCAGAATAAGTATCACACTTAATATTTTCTTTATTTTAAATGCTAATGAATAAGGTTAAGAAGATATAGACATCTTGAATATTTATGGTGTTTTAGTTAAATTAAAAAAATGTTTTATTAGTGAGAGAGATTTTAAAGAGATTGATGATTTTTGTCAGTTTATCTTACATTATTATGATGTACTGGAGATTGCTTTTTATGATTAATTTTTTTATTTTATTTTAAATGCTAATCAATGAGATTAAGAAGATATGGACACCTGAATATTTTATTTGGTGTTTTAGTTAAATTAAAAAAATGTTTGATTAATGATAAAGATTTTAAACAGGTTGATGATTTTTGTTAGTTTATCTTATAGTATTATGATCTACTTGAATTTTTTTTTGTAATAAAGATATCTTTTAATTAATTATTTATCCATATTAAAGAATATTAATATTACAAAAATATTTTTAAAATATATAAAATTTAGAATTATTTAATTTAATAATAAGTATTTTTAGAAAAGTATTTAAAAGGGGTATTATAAAATATTATTAGTAAAAGAAAGAAAATAAAATATAAAATATATAGTTTTATTTTTTTATAAATTTTGAATTTTATATATGAATAAAAAAAACTAACTTTATTTTTTAATTTTTAATTATAAAATTTACTTCTGTTTGAAGTCTCTATATTTTATATAATTATAGTTTTATACAAATTTTAATGATTAATTAACTTTTGTATATCTACTGAAAAAGAATCAAGTTCTATTGATTATGAGTAGTTTGATAATATAATGTTTTTATTAAAGAACTATTTCATACATTAAAAAAAAAAGAATTTTGATTAATAAAATACATCTATTAAAGAATTGTATCATACGTTAACAAAATTTAATTCCAATCTAAAAAATTAATTAATAAAATAAATCAATATAAAAAAAAATAAAATTCTATTATTCATATAATCCCAATTTTTTATTTGTATTTGTGCTTTATTTATGAATAACTAAAGCAATTTTATTGTTTAAAGGTTTTGAGAATGATGAACTATGATAGCAACACATTACTCACACTTATCATTATATCCATTTAAGCTATTAATGTGAATTGTAAGGAATTTAAAATCAAATTCATGGAAGAATTATTGATACGATCTATTTGGACAAGGATATATTATAAAAGGTTTTTGGATTGATAAAAATTATAAATTTTCTGATTTTGACATTTCATTGGTGTAATGTAATGTAATTATGTTTACATGTCATTACATGAACCCTGAGAGATTTGATTTTCTATCTACATCGGATGCTTTCATGGGTGCATAGGGGACATATGGTGTTTGAAGTTGAGTATGTTAGAGTGCTTTATTAGGTATTTTATCTTTTTTTATAACAAAATAATGATGAATTAGCAAGATCTGAAGTGGGATATATTTTATTGGGTTTCCCCCTCTCCTCTTCCAATTTCTGTTTTCCATTTGTGGAGTAAGAACTAAATTAGTGAATGGAATACATCAAATATTATTGAGGCCTAGGAGTTAGCGAGGAGGATTAATATGGTCATTCCTTCTTGTCCACAACCCAAATATGATCTCTTCTTTGTGACAAGGATACACACCTAGTGCTCTTCACTTTTTACAAGGATGAAAACTTAGTGCTTATTGAAATTATTGAATACAATGTGTTTGATGAAATGCTTGACATCAAGAAAACTACTAGGGTGGCCTTTATCCAAGAGGGTTTTAATAATAGAGGTGTTAATGATCCCGTGGAGGCCTTTAAATTAGTAGTTAGGTCATATGAAAGTAAGACTATCCTATTATAGATACAATTGTTGGAATATGTTGCATCCATTTAGCTAAAACTACAAAAAAGAGGGGGGTCTCAATGGCCTGAAAACACCTTTTATATGCTGGTAGGTAGTGGTACTATCATTTTTTCTTTCATATTATGAAATTGGTAAGGATTCAATGATATTATTGGTTCTTCATCTTCATGGATATATGAAAACTCATTAGGGTACCATCTTAACCATTTTTTTATTTTTATAATTGCACACAACAATGTAACCAAATATAAAACCATCATAGTATATTATAAATCCACCAAGAATACAATATAAGAGAGCATTCCATGAATCCATAAATCATACACAATTATACCATGAAATCAAGATAATCATCAATGCATAAATAAATCATACAAGAAAAATACTTGTAACTCTAAGCTAATTAGATTCCAAGAGCTAATAAAATGGTGCTCCAATTCCCACTAACCAATCTTCTACCGATGGTTGGGGGATGTTAGGGGTTGAGTGATCACACCACAAGGGATTCACTGGGGAAGCAATACTATACCACGTGCATTCATATTGGGGGATATATAATGATGAAAAAATGACATAATATATTGAGCATATAATAGGGGGTAAATGGTTTTCATATTTAAAGGTATAAAAAACGAAGCTCAAAATTATTGAAAAAATTTAAGGGGTAGAAAAAATGTTAATGAAAAAATAGGTACCTACAATATCTAGTGAAAGTAATGGTTTTTTAAATTGGGAAGGAGTATTGGATTCATATTGGTACAGGGTTAAATAAATTGATTTTTAGATGTATTTTCTAATATGTTTTCAAATTAAGGGTATTGTTTAGTATGCCACGAACTCATGTAATATGTCAAAGGATCATTGAGTGAAGCCCCCATGGATCACACTAAGGGTCGATTTCCTTGCAACCCATGCAGATACCTTCACAATTGTTACTCCTTGTGTAGGGATCTTAGCTTAATGAGGTAAGGGAGGTAAGGGAATATAATAAATATCTATAAATAGCTTATTCCCATACTAATTTGTTATGGGTGTAGGGATCTTGCTACCATTCAAGCATTGGATGCATACTCTTGGTTGGTCATGTAACATACTTAGTAGTGGCACCCTAAAAATACAACCTACACAATTTCCAAGAAATATTACATATTAGATTATTAGCTAATTAGTTTTAGTGTGGTGAATAGGATCCTCAACTTGTATCACTCCCAACCCCATGAGGTTATAGTGTGTAGGGCTCTTACTATTACACCCAACCCCTAGTGATTGAACCACACTTGAAAATGCCATCTTGTAATGGGCCAAAAAGAATGGTACAAGGAGATAGGAATAATATGAGCATAAGTAATCATAGTTGGTCAACTACACTCCTACCCCTTATTCCACAAAAACTAGATTATAATAACTAATAATATGCTCCACCGAGTATAAAATTTCAAATCACACTTTCTCACATAACAATGAGACATTCCCATAACATTTTTTCAAGAGTCATACAACCCCTTATGTAAGGCAAGAAACTCCTTATATATTCTTTCCCAATGTAGCATCTTCTCAAGTTTTGGCTCTTATCCTTTCCCCTTCTCATGCAAGGATGAAATTGGACCTGCAGGTGAATTTACACATGTTAAGAATGTGATACAAGCAAGTTAGAACACTTTCCCTTTTTCCCTTTTACTTGAGTGAAATTTGAGTTTAGTTTTAGAATGTTTTTCCTCTCCCCAAAGTTTCCTAAGCTCTAGGACATGACGGCCATCCTCAATGAGTTATGAACCTTTCTATTGAATGTATTTCTCCATACTATCCACAAATGTATAAACCTGGAATACACTAGTCCTTCCATGATAACAATGCATGCATGCATACATACATAAATACATACATACATTGCTATCATGGACAGTAAAAATGGCTTTTAATTACATTTCGATTGTTTGGAGAGAAAACCAAAAGATCGTTCATTTAATTGTGAACCCAGGGTTCATAGGGGAACTTGCGAATCATTGTTCATTATATATGCTAGTACAATCATGTATGTTTCTTGAAGTTGTAGTAAGTAAATGATTATCATAGTTCAATATATACTGATGCTCTTACAATTCACCAAGTAATCTAAGCCACACCTTCAATCCAATCCACACTTGTAGGAATGTAAATCACACTGTCTCATCTATGTTGCAAGAAAGTAAATCACTCTTGTAGGAAAAGTAAATCACACTAGCATCTAAAGGCGACTTGCACAAGTGATGAGAATAATCTTTATTTTTGGAATCAATATGTAATTTCATGTGCAACATAAATGCATTCAATTACAAACCATCACTAGTACAAAATGACCAATTAATTACTAAAAAAACAACTAAAATTTGCATATAAACGACCATTTTTCAGTTCGTGACCAATAGTAGCTAATTTACAGTATCTTATAACGCGACCAACTTTTAGTAATTTTTAGCTTAGTCATTAATTGGTTTCCTCAATTTTACCATCTAGTAGTATATTTAGTCATAAATTTGGTCATAAATTTTTCATTGGTTTAGTCATTAATTGTCGCAATTAATGACAAAATATACAACAAAATATATTACTATATGGATCCTCAAGAAAACCAATTAATGACCAAATAAATATAACCAAAATGTTGGTCGTGTTATAAGATACTATAAATTAGCTACTAATAATAATATATATGCAAATTTTAGTCATCATTTAAAACCAATTAATGACCAAAGAAATATGAATCAATTTTAGTTGTGTTATAAGACACTGTAAATTAGCTACTAATAGTCGTATATATGCAAAATTTAGTGATCATTTTAATCAAAAATTTATTATTTGCAGTGGTCATTTATATTTTTTTGGTATTTTCATATTCATTATATAAATGACCAATTTAGTAGTTTCTATTCATTTCATTTAATTTCATTCATAATCATTATAAAGGACTAATTCAATTGTATATTCATTTTATTCGCGTTCATCATGAATTAATGTAAACTACTAATTTAGTAGTTTTAGATTGATTTTATGTGTTTATTATTAATCAGCATAAATTAATTAGCATGATTTTGTGACTAAATTTAAAAAAAAATTGTTGAATTGAGGCTTTTGTGATCCATATCAAGTTTAAGAGAATTTTTTCGGCGAAAATCACAAGATAAATCATTTGTCGACGTGTTTCGAACCAATGAGTGTGGTTCATCGTCAGGACAAGTTGAAAAATCAGATCCATCTTTTCCTGTTAAATAGTATGAGCAGAGCCTCCAACGGCTAACAAGGGTAACTAAATAAATTTGACTAGGGACCTGGGTCAAACAAACCAGAAGTTAAAATAAGGGACCTTGCCTTTACCTAAATATATAATTTTAATTAAATTGGTTCATGAGTTAATAAATAGTTAAAAATAATGACTATTTTATAGATAAATGGAAATTGTAAATAATAGAATTGATTGTATAACTAAAAATATATAAAGGAATAACTAACTAATTAAAAATATGTATATATGCTATGCTGTGTTAGCTACTTTGGTTAGACGGAGAGCCTATTACTTCTGGGCTGGACTGAAAAATTACAGATGGTTTTTGACCCGGTTTCCCCTTGAGGGCGGGCATCTATGGTTGGATCGATGTATCTTTTTGAAAAATTTTCAGTAATAGAATGAGTACTACCTGAGCTTACAAAAAAAAAAAAATATGTATATAAATTTTAAAAAAGAGGTTAAGTTAGTTGAAAAAAAATAAAAAAAAATAAATATAAATAAAAATATATATAAATTAATTAATTAATTAATTCATTCATATATATATATATATATATATATATATATAGATAAAATAAATAATAATAATAATAATAATTAATTAAAATGGAAGATATTTAAAAACAAGAACAAAAAATAAAAATAAGAATAAAAATATAAGAATTAAAAAATAATAATAATAATAATAATTAATTAAAATGGAAAATATTTAAAAAAAATAAAAAATTAAATGGAAGATACTTAAAATATAAATATAAATATATATATATATATATATATATATATATATATATATATATATATATATATATATATAAAAGAATAAAATAATATTTCAAAAAAAAATAAAAACAAATAAATAATAATAATAATGGAATATATTCTAAAAAATTAAAACATCAGGAAGAAAGCAACTAGGAAGAGAGAGCTGGGACCCAACACCTACTAATTTTCCAGCCATCCTCTCTATTGAGATTGCTCGGTCTCTTTTCAATCTCAAGAGCTTCTCTGAATTTCCGATGATAGAACTGCGAAACTCTAGCAATGACACTAGCCTCCTCAATACAAACATGATGATTGGTTTTCTCCGCATGCTCAGCTAAAGCAGAAGAATTTGATCTCCTATGCTTGAGGTCAACTACGTGTTCACTGATCCTTTGATTGATGAAGCGACCCGTCTCACCAATATAGGGGGTCCCACAGGAACAAGAGATAATTATACCCCTTTCATATATTTAGGGTCGATAGCATCCTTTGCTGATCTGAGGGACATACGAATGGTGTTAAGGGGCCTAAAGGTTACAGGGAAACTATGCATCTTGAGAATCCTTGCAATCTTATCAGTGGTCCCTTGAACAAACGGAAGATGGACACCTGGAATCCGCTCCTTCGGTTCCCTTTTAACAAGAGAATTCTTGGCAGCTTTTAGGAAAGCCTTCTGACCCATGTATCTACTATAACCATTCTCAACGAAGACATCAAGGAGATGGGATTTTTCCTTCTCAAAACTCTTTTTATCCGAGATCCTTAGGGCCCGAGTAGCAAGGGTATTGAGAACACCCATCTTCTGAGCTGGGAAATGGTGGGAATTGGCATGAAGATACTGCTTCGTATGCGTTTTCTTTCGAAAAACTTGGTGGGAGAGGGAACCATCACTATTCTTAGAAATAAGAATATCAAGGAAAGGGAGGCAACCATCAACTTCCTGTTCATACAATGTGCATGTTTATCTAATATGATAACACAAAGTTACATATGTTAATTACGAGACTAAATAATATCAAGCGCAAATAAAAATAATTTCAACCATATAAATTTTATTATATAACATATCAAGTATTACAATATCAATTTCCAACTTAATATCGATTGGATTACAATTTACACATGAAATATTGTTTTATCATTTCAAAACATTATCACTGCGTTGCCGAAGCATTGCAAGTGAATTCACCAACTCTGAAGGCTTGACCATCAGTCTCTATGAGTGTTTCTTATGAAAGATATTGGCTCTAAGGGTATCACTAGACAGATTCTCTTCTCTCTCTCATTTTGCATTTGTCGCTCCAATGTTATTGTTCTCCTCTTTCTTCAATTGCTGCTTCTTACCATCAATATTGAGTTCCTCTCCTGAAAATGAAAGAAGATACAATGCAAAGTATAATACATGAAAGACGATGAATACTTGAATATAAAATAAAGTAGAATATAAAAGATTTATACAACATATACCTCAACATTCGATAGTGGCCACTATGCGGCTAGATGACCTATATAAACAAAACAAATAAAATGTCACCATAGAAAATAACACCTTAGGAACTTAGTATTCAACCTTCAACAAAACCTTAGGCACAATCATACCAACTAAGTTACATGTTAAAAATATCATGCAATAGATAACTTGTGAAAACAAATGAAAAAAAAATAAGATTAGTGTAAAAAATATCCTTATTGCTTGTTCTAAAAGAGTCATGTTCCTTAAATTTGGATATTCCTTTTCCCACAGTAAAAGTTCCTCGCTATTATGACCTATGTTTCTAGGATCATGAGATTGATCCAACATCATATTGGATTGTGGAGACAAAATGGTTCAAATTTCCAAGATGAGTACCTCACTTGGTTGAATGAAGGTGCTAGCTATGAGTAGTGTCAAAACCTTAGGGAAGTAGAACGCTAAGGCCTAAGAAAATATATCACGACTTTTCCACTGAAAAAAAAAAAAAAAAAAAAAAAAAAAAAAAAAAAAAAAAAAAATCCCACAATGGCCTCTGGGAGTACATTTCGTTGGATGGATATCACACTCTCAGAGATGATTGTCTAATACAATGAGAAGTGTACATATATTGTCACAATTCCCCTCACAATCAGACCCTATAGTTTTGTCCAATAATATTAATCATATTATACTATTTAATTATAAATTATGACTATCAGATAATTATTAGTTTTAATAATTAGTCTGAAATTTCGTTTTTAGTATTTATGTATACATGAAAATAGTCGGAAAAAAAAGGTACATTTTGTGACTAGTTAATTTCTAGTGAATCTAAATACACAAAAAATTATGGTGCCTCGGTGTTTCTCTAGCATTATCCACTCATTGTACCAATTTCTCCCATGTCCTCTACTGATTTTGGTGAATTCCTCTTTGATGATGTCCAATGCTAATGCAGTGGACATTTATCCTTGATGTTTTTTTTAGCCAAAGGGAAGCTCCACAAGTAACAACTGAAACGTAGCCTCAAATATATTATTGGGGGCCAAAATGTAGTAATTATATGACAAGCCAAGAAACATTACACGTTAATCATCTTCCCTTTAATATTGATTAATAATTTATTTGCATGATCATGTAATACTAAAGTGTCAAGTAGGGTCATTTAAAGTCTTTTATCCATCAATATCACCTTTAAGAGTATTTAGTATTTAATACTTCCTATTACACACACAGTAGATCACCAACTTCAAGGATAGCAATATAAACACAACAAAAATGAAATTAAAAGAAATGCTAGGAAGTCAAATGCGACTAATCTTGAGTCAAGAAAATACCAAGCCCTTCACATTAGCAAGGCATTCTTAGGCACTAAAACTGAAAATCCTTTCATTGCATCATTTTCACCTTTTCTTTAATTTCTTTATTCGATAGCATAACTTTCAAAAAAAAAAAAATCATTGAAAAAGGTCTCAAAATTCTAACAAATTGTTGAGTTATTGTCGTATCAATTAAACAAAAAGGCAATCATTCGATATGCTTTTAACTTGCAGAATATATTGAATAATATGAAGCTTTCTCATCCCTTACTCCTAATCAAATTGTAATCCGTGGGTTCCAATCAAGTAATCAATTTCCCTCCAATATAGTTAAGAGATCACTTTGGAGGACTTCTAGAAGCATTGGGACAGTAGAAATGGAATTAACTAGGAGGAAATTGAAGCACTTTAGTGGGTGCTCCAAAATATTTGAACACAACTGAAAATGATTTTATACTCCCTCCACACATTTTAGAACAGAATCCATTCAGTTCCATCTCATTTATTTTCAACCTTTATGTAATATGTAATTCTTTGAGAAAGAATAGAGCATTCATAAATATTGTCATGAAAGAGGACTCTTCATAATGCTAATAAGTTGCACTCTAAAAAATAAACAATTTCATGTACTCATTAAATTTTACATGTTATATTTCAATGATTAAAATGACAACTTTATTCTTAAACTGATTACAACAAAAATAAATTCAACCATAACTAGGTTTGATCTAACAAATCAAGAATTCCATGTAGTAAGGTAAACTTACATGGTAGATCCCAATTATTTGCAATGACAACTTTATTCTCGATCTTATTACAACATAGATAAATTCAAGAGTACATACATATTTGTGTATTGAACACATTATGAGATTTCGTAGAAATATAATGATACAATTTACCTGTAGGATTTGTCTTCATCACACAAACCTCTTTTCGTAATAAAATTATAAATCCCACATCTTCATTCCTCGTCCCCGACATACCAATTATTTACAGTGGAATACTTTATGATTTCTACCTCGGTACAATAAAGATCCACTACTGTGGCATGGAGATAATTGGTGTCATAAAATGGTGCAGTGCATCCTTCAATATATGTCACAGAACTCCTCTCACCTCACAAAACTCCTCTCATCTACAACAATAAGAGTCCTCTCAAACTACTTGGTCTCCATCTCATTCATCCTGAAATAAGTGGATATTTCCATGGGTGACAAAGTGTGCTTGGGGATTTAATAGAAGGAACTATCACAAAAAAAAAAATACAATGCAGCATAATAGTTATCAGTAGGAGGAACAACCCTGCCAAGCTACTTCCTAACTACATAAAGGTACTCTCGAATTACCTCTTATAACGAACAAAAGATAACATCAATTGCCTATAGAGTCTACCTATGCATGGTAGCAATGAAAACACTGTCAAAAACAACATCTACAACAACATTGGTCAATCTCTTCTTCTAGTCAAGGGCATGCCCAAATTTTGAAAAGTATGAAGCAGGTCAGGGTCCACCTCATCCAGGCTCCTCTTCTTCTTCTACTCTCTCTGTTTAGGTTCATAATAATAGGAAAGGTCTTGGAAATTGATGGGTGGGTAAAAGTTATCATACCATTTGGGTTCTTCCATTTTTAATCATTGTCTGTAAGCATTGAATCTAAATTGCAAAAGCCATTCAGGTTCATTCTTTTTAGCTGAAATTAACCTAATCTTTGGAGAGTTGTAAGGTTTAATGGATCTAAGTATATTCTACTTAAAATATAGTAACATGGTTTAAAATTGTAGGCATTGAGATCCGAATCTAAGGATGAAACATAAAATATTTTACGTTCATGATTATAAGAAATTTTAATTTCATGTAACAAAGTTTTTGGAAGGTCTAGCATTTGCATCGTACCAGAAAAATTTCTTGCATCACTTAATCCCTTTGAATTTGGGCATGGTAGATTCCATTACACAAACAATCAAACACTAAAAAAGGTGAAAAGAGAAAATAAAATTTCATGCATTCTGACCCTAGAAAAGTTAGGGAGGAGCGAACTGATCTGTATAATAAGGAGATGAAAAATGATTACTTTTCCATTGTCCTTTGATGAATTTTTGGCCTCAATAAAGATCTACATTATCATAATCATTAAACCCTTTGTACAATAAGGACATGCAAAATGCTTACTTGTACATTGTCTTTTGATGAATTGTTGGACACAATCAAGATATGCATTATCATAATCATTAAACCTTCAACTCTAGATAAAATTTATGCTTTGATCATATAAACCCTCAAAATTGTTTACCCATAAGAACAAAATTCATCTTTAGTAAAAGGAAGAACTCTCCATAGTCCAAATTCATACCCATGTAAAACTTACCAAAATCTCAATAAGGACATACAAAATGCTTACTTGTGCATTGTCTTTTCATGAATTATTTGCTGCAATCAAGATCTGCATTATCGTAATCATTAAACCATCAACTCTAGATAAAATTTATGTTTTGATCATATAAACCCTCGAAATTGTTTACCCATAAGAAAAAAAATCATCTTTAGTAAAAAGGAAGAACTCTCCAGAGTCCAAATTCATACCCATGTAAAAAATACCAAAATCATAATCATTAAACCTCAACTCTAGATAAAAATTATGCTTTGATCATATAATTCATACCCATGTAAAAAATACCAAAATCATAATCATTAAACCTCAACTCTAGATAAAAATTATGCTTTGATCATATAAACCCTGGAAATTGTTTATCCATAAGAACAAAAATCATCTTTAGTAGAAAGGAAGAACTCTCCAAAGTCCAAATTCATACCCATGTAAAAATTACCAAAATCTTTAAGATCTGCATTATCATAATCATTAAACCCTCAACTCTAGATAAAAAATTTTCTTTGATCATATAAACACTCGAAATTGTTTACCCATAAGAACAAAATTCATCTTTAGTAAAAAGGAAGAACTCTCGAGAATCCAAATTCATACCCATGTAAAAATTACCAAAATCTCCATGCCGAGATATAGATAAGGCAGAGAAAAATGTAGTGCTACAATGTGATGTTGTAATCTGTGAATATTTTATTTGAACCCAACGCTAAACTGGAAATGAAAAGGAAAAGAAATATTTATAATGGAAAAAATAAAAGAAATATTTATAATATAAAATAAAATATATAAATTGAAATTGGGTTAAATGATTTATTTTTAATAAGAATTTGTTATTTTTGTGTAAGATGCTAAGTTAAAAGAAGAAGAAGTAGTTAAAAATGATATTGGGATGAGTGTAAACATTTAAATATGACCTCAATTAATAATAAAAATCTAAATTAATAAAAATAAAAAAATTCAATTTGTTATATTTTGATTTTGTTATTAACTTGTGAATAGGCTTTGTTACAATACTATGTGCCAATACCATGACTTATGAATACTATAACTCCAAAAACCATAACTTATTTCACAACCAAAATATTTTATAACAATATGACAAGATTCTTAACCATGGATACTCACCCCCACATTACGTTAGAATTAACTTGTAAAAAATAGCATTTGTTACAATACGATGGATCAATACCATGGATTATCAATACCACATGCCCAAAAACATAAATTATTTCATCCCCACACTATGGTATATATTAGTAACTTGGAAAAAATAGCATTTGTTACAATACCATGGGTCAATACCATGGATTATCAATACCACATGCCCAAAAAACATAAATTATTTCACAATCAAAATATTTTATAACAATATGACAAGATTGTTAACCATCGATATTCACCCTCACTTTACCATGGATATTAATTTGTAAATAGGCTTTGTTACAATACCATGGGCCAATACCATGGCTTATTAATACCACATGCAAAAAAACCATAATTTATTTCATAGTAAAAATATTTCATCTTAATTTAATTTTACAACATTTTTTTAATTGAATCTAAAAGGGAAAATGATACAATTTGAGATATATCTAAACACTCTATCCTCACCACTACTAAAAATATTCCTATAGAAATTAAATTAAGGCTTTAATAAAATTAAGCGAAGATGGATCTATGTCGGTTCTATATATATATATATATATATATATATATATATATATATATATATATATATACCCGCATAGATCCATCTTAGCTAGGGGCAAATTGACTAATTATAATAGATTAAATATGGTGCATGACTTTTTAAAGTTTTTTATTATTTTATTTTCTTTGACATGATTGATCCAAAATATAGGTTTAATATTTTACAACCAATGAAGTTTTTTTAATTTAGATAATTTCTTAAACACAATACAATGTGATCAAATTTAAGAGAGAGTTGGGGAGGGGGTGGAGAGAGGGAGGGAGATAGTGAAAAAGTTGGAGGACAAAGAGAGAGAGAAAGAGAGAGTGATGGGGGAGAGAGAGGGAGGTGGGAGAGAGGGAGTGAGAGGAAAGAAGAGAGAGGAGAGAGAGAGAGAGAAATGAAGTTGGAGTTGTGGAGAGAGAGAGGAAAGAAAAAAGAGATAGAGAGATAGAGGTGGAGAGAGTGAGGAGTGAGAAGGGAGAGATGGAGAGAGAGTGAGGGAGAGAGGAGAGGAGGGAAGAGAAAGAAGAGGAGAGGATATAGATAGGGAGAGAATGGGAAGGGAGAGAGATGGAGACATAGACATGGAGAAGGACATGGAGGGAGGGAGATAGTGATAGATTTGGAAGGAAGAGAGAGAGAGAGAGAGAGAGAGAGAGAGTGATTTGGGGGGAGAGATAGAGGGATGTGGGAGATAAGGGATAGAGAGGAAGGAAGATAGATATGAGGAGAGAGAGATGGAATTGGAGGGGGTAGGAGAGGGAGGGAACAAGAAAAACACAAAGGGAGAAAGGTGGAGAGAGAGAGGGCATGAAAAGGGAGTCATGGAGAGAGAGTGAGGGAGAGAGGAGAGCAGGAGGGAATAGAGAGGGAGAGAATGGGAAGAGAGGGAGATAGAGCATGTGTATGTTTGGGGGGTGCGATAGAAAGAGGGAATAACAAAGAGACACAAATCCAAATATAGATATTATATTATTATATAACCAACCTAAATCCATATTAACCCTATAACTATCAAGTGCCCAGAGAGATCCAATCTGTCGAGGTGCAAACATTTCCTCAAGTTTTGCACTAGAAAAAAAAGTTTACACCTTGAGAGATTGGACCCCTCTTTGCACTTGATAGATCCGCGGTTAAGATAGATCTAGGTCGGTTAATATGAAATTAAAGTAGTTTTTATTTGATATTATAGTCTTAAAAATTAAAATTCCCCTTCAAATTAATTTCAAATTGGAACTAGATCCAATTAGATTCAATGAATAGATTTTTTAAAAATACATAAAATAAATTTTTTATTAAAAAATGTATTTTTTAAATTAAAAATTATTAGAGATAAATAATGCAAAGTTGGTTCACCTATACACCATGTGAGGATGAAGAAATGTTTAAGGAAGGATAACCTTTCAACCAATCTTTAACAACCTTTCAATCCCCTCTCACTTGTAAGTTTAGATTGCTTGACACAATTAAGATGACTAACATAAAAAAACTGATTCATATTATTGTAGTACTTGTTACGTAGTTGTATTTTTATTGTTAGACTAAATTAGTCATTCATGTTAGTCATTTTTAGTTGTATTGCTTATTATCTAGTCACATATTTTAACCCGTGACTAAATTAGTGATTTATGTTAGTCGTTTTTAGTTCAGTCACTTAAGATTTCTCATTTTTGGTAGTATTTCAGTTGGAGAAGCTGTGGTGACTAACTTTCTTAGTCATCTAGTCACTAATTGCTCATTTTCTACTAGTGCATTAACTCACAAATCTTATAAAGAAATTGAAATTGTAATCCATCATAAAATAACTAATCCAAAATGTTAATATTATGGAATCAAAATAATGTTAACAATAAATAAAAAATTACAACAACAAAATAGAACTATTAAGATTCTAGAAATATAGTAATGTTAACACTACAACAAATTGACAACTATGGGAGCTGCAGAAAAAACACTAAATCATGCGATGCTACAATTCCTTCAAGATAAGTTGTAGTAGCACACCTATAGTTTAGAGTTACAACAATGTAATCTATCAAAGTTGAAAAGAATAGTAATTTATCAAAGCTGCAACAATTAACAATTTAGATTTGCAACAATATGAAAAATATAGTACACAAAAAAATTAATATTGAATAGAAATTAGAACTACAACCACATTATGGATATAGATTGTACCTAACTAAGGATGGGCCATACCTCCTAAGAAGAGGGAATGGTTAGAAAATAAATAAAATGTGATTTCTCAACACACCATTACTCAAACTAGATAAATTGAATTGTAGAAACAAAATCCTTAGTTCTGATTACAAGCTGCTAGTTTCAAGCTTACAGGTTCTCTACAAATCAAGGATAATAGGGGTTTTTATACTAAATATATTCAATCTAAAATAAACCAAACATGTGGATGGACATCCATTAAAACTAGGTTGTTCATCTTATTACATTTATTTCTTTAGAAAATGGTAAAAACATACATATGCTAACTCAATTTAGTTGTGTGATAGGTGGTGGATGAATTAGATCATTTTCTTGGCCATCCACTTGTTCTTATCATTTTCCTACATTATAAAATGTTTTTTAACCCATCTGATTGGTCCAAAATTAATAGTTCAATAGTTGAATATCGCATTAGCATAATAGAAACAGATTTGTAACACTATTACCAAGGCCGCAACAACGAGAAAAACAGAGAGTTGCAACAATCACACCATAGGGGTAGCACAAGTTGCAAAAACTATGTTAAGAATAGAATGAGTCATAATAGTGAAAAATGCACCCTAGAAGTTGCAACAACAATGAGGAGTTGCATAACAGTGAAGAGTTGCATCAACAATGAGGAGTTGTATAACAATGAAGAGTTGCATCAACAATGAGGGGTTGCAACAACAGTGAGGCAACAACAATGAGGAGTTGCATAACAGTGAAGAGTTGCAACAACAATGAGGGGTTACAACACCATTGAGGAGTTGCAACAATAGTGGATAGTTGCAACAACTTTAAAGACTTGGAGAAACAATGCATAATTCCAACAACCGTGGTTACATATTGGACTTTCAACCATTGAACCTTGCCTAAGTAGAGAGATTTGCAACACCTACGAGGAAATGCGACACTTATGCAGAGTTGCAACTAATATCAAAATCCTATGTTGAGTAGTACTTGTGTTGTCCTTGAATCTTGTATGCCGCTATTAATACAGAAAGAAAACAATTCTCTAAAAATGTGCCCTACGATGTGTGATGGTTACTAGTCTATTCTTAGCTTTAAAATATGAATGTTAGGTAGAGCAAGCCCAATTCTTACGAATGTTAATGACCTGTAAAGGTATCCGCTATTTCCCGCTAACCTAAAAATTGCTAGAATAACTATGTTGTGTAATTATATGGGTTGCTACCCAATTAACATGGTTATTAATGTAACACATAAATGCTCTCAACCTTACATCCACCACAAAGTGATTGGGGTTCCAAATAGAATCGTGAAATAACAAGACACTATGTTGATAGAGCTCACATAATAGGTTCTTCTCCTCATTGCTACAAGCATAATAAGCCTCCAAAAATGTGGTTGGGCTTGTGATTTCAAATGTCTCACTAGTCATGATGGATTTTCTATGTAACATTGTGAATTTATCTATAAAAAACATTTTCAATAGATTAATATTACATTAGCATAATAGACACAGATTTGTAACACTATTACGAAGGCTGCAACAACAAGAAAAACAAAGAGTTGCAACAATCACATGATAGGGGTAGCACAAGTTACAAAAATGATGTTAAGAATAACACGAGTCACAATAGTGAAAAATGCACCCTAGAGTTGCAACAACAATGAGGAGTTGCATAACAGTGAAGAGTTGCATCAACAATGAGGGGTTGCAACAACAATGAGGCAACAATAATGAGGAGTTACATAACCGTGAAGAGTTGCAACAACAATAAGGGGTTCCAACAAAATTGAGGAGTTGCAACAATAGTGGATAGTTGCAACAACTTTAAAGACTTGGAGAAACAATGGAGAATTGTAACAACCGTGGTCACATCTTGGAGTTTCAACCATTTAACCTTGCCTAAGTACAGAGATTTGCAACACCTACGAGGAAGTGTGACACTTATGCAGAGTTGCAACTAATACCAAAATCCTACATTGAGTAGTACTTGTGTTGTCCTTGAATCTTGTATTCCACTATTAATATAGAAAGACAATGATTCTCTAAAAATGTGCCCTATGATGTGCTATGGTTACCTGTCTATTCTTAGCTTTAAAATCTGTATGTTAGGTAGAGGAAGCCCAATGCTTATGAATGTTAATGACCTGTAAAGGTATGCACTATTTCCCCCTAACCTAAAAATTACTAGAATAACTATCTTGTGTAATTATATGGGTTGCTACCCAATCGACATGGTTATTAATGTAAGACATAAATGCTCTCAACTTTACATCCCCCACAAAGCGATTGGGGTTCCAAATAGAATCATGAAATAACAAGACACTATGTTGATAGAGCTCACATAAGAGGTTCTTCTCCTCATTACTACAAGCATAGTAAGCCTCCAGAAATGTGGTTGGGCTTGTGATTTCAAATGGCTTACTAGTCATGATGGATTTTCTATGTAACATTGTGAATTTCTCTATAAAAAACATGTTGTAACATGTATAAGCGTCCTTGCAACTAATGACAAATTCTACTAGTAGGCTAAGTTGTATTTTCTATATTTCCAACCTATTGACATGCTTATCCAACTAAAAAATTTCATATTCTCTTCTTTTTCTTCCTCCCATATATTCATGCATGTTTCATAGAAAATGACCCACTTTTCTCTCATACTTTTGAAAATTTGGTGATGATCCTTAAAGGGCATCACTCTCTCCTCATATAAATCCAACAATTGGTTTCATTTTACTTCCATTACATTCACCAATGCATACATACATACATATATACATTGGTATCATGGACGGTAACAATGGATTTTAATTACCTTTTCATTTCCTTGGAAATACAACTAAAAGAATGTTCATTTAATTGTCAACCTAGGGTTCATAGGATAACTTGCGAACTGTTGTGAATCATATATGCTAGTATAATCATGTATGTGTCTTGAAGTTGTAGTAAGTAAATGATTGTCATAGTTGAATACACAATTATTATTTTACAAGTTTCCAATTAATATAAACCACACCTTCAATCCAATCCATATTTGTAGGAATGTAAAGCACATTGTTTAATCTATGTTGCAGCAAAGTAAATTGCAAGAAAGTAAATCACTCTTGTAGGAAAAGTAAATCACACTAGCATCTAAAGTTAACTTGCACACGTGATAAGAATAATATTGATTTTTTGTAATTAATTTGATGTAATTTCATGTGCAAAGGAAACACATTCAATTACAAACCATGAACTCACACTTGCTTATAAAGAAAGTGAAATTATAATCCAAATGCATAAAATAACTAATCCACATTGTTCAGGAAAGATAAGATTAAATTGGATTACGATACCATAGAATCATCTTAGAATTGGATGGAGCTATTTCAGTTGATAATTGGTTTCTCTATTTGGGATGTAGTCTGTCAACAACCACAACAAGAAATATGTTCTTGAAATAATCACATGTTGCACCAAATACACAAATGTTTATGAGAAAATGCTTGTAATTGACCTTATTGAGGATGTTACGAGAAAAACCCATTTGGCATATTTCCAGGATTCGTCTTAGTTTGTCTACAAACAATGTCCGAATTTGGTCACCGATTATGCCTAATGTGAGCTCTTTCAACTATAGGTCATGTGTTGAAGCCTAATGTAGTTGACCTAGGTATGATTTAGCTAACACAAATCATTGTAAAATTCCCTAGGAATAAACCCATGTTCTGGAATTCCTCATGGAGCTATTTATATATGCCAACCATGGAGGATATTTACACTACAACAAAATAGGCCATTCACACCACAAATAGCATTGGAATCTAGTGTTTATGAGTAGACAAATTGGCTTCAAGTGATATTGCAAAATCTGATGGAAAATGGCACATTCACATGGGAGCCTTGATTTGACCCAGGAATAACGTCTGGTATAGCACTGGGAATAACGACGAGAATAGTGCCAGAAATAGTTTCTTCCATTCTTACTTCCATTATTGTGTCCATTTGTACCTCCAAGTTGGCTACTAGTTGTTCTTCCTATTTTTCATCTGGTATTGCATCAAAAATAACTTCTTTTTTGGCTTCCTACTTAACAAAAAGTTATGCGTCCATCATAACATCAAGTTTCACTTCCAATATGGCGCTTCTTATTGCATCTAGCTTTGCTTCCATTATGTCATCTTCTTTAGCTTCTAATATGGCTTCCATTATAGTGTCTTTTGTTGCTTCTAATATTGCTTCCATTATTACATATTGGTTTTCTACCTAAATGCCTTCTTTATTTTCTTCTTAGGAAACGCCAGGTTTGGTTTCTAATTTTTCTTCCATTATTACTTCTTTGTTGGCTACCTGAATTTCTTATGTTTTTGTTTCTCAGGTAACGCCAAGTTTTTCTTCCATAGTTACTTCTTTTTTCACTACCTGAATTTCTCTTGTTTTTTCTTCTTAGGTAATGCCAAGTTTGGTTTCTAGTATTGATTCCATTATTACTTCTTGGTTTGCTACCTAAATTGCTTCTTTTTTTGCTTCTAAGTTAATGCCATGTTTTTCTTCCAATATTGCTTTTGGTGAGCTTTTAGTTTGGCTTCCATTGTTGCTTCCTATTTTGCTTCCAAAATTGCTTCCTTGTTAGCCTTATGGTTTACTTCCTTTTAGTTAGAAGGTTTTCTTCCTGTTTACCGCCTAGGTTTGATTCCTTTTTAGGTCCAGGATTTTCTTCCTTTTAATCTTGGGATTTGCTTTTGAATTAGTCTCCAATTTTACTTCCTGTTAAGAAACCAATTTAACTTCCTATTTAGAGCCAATAATAACTCCAAGTATAGCTTCCAATTTCATGTCAAACTTTACTTCCATTTTAGAGCCACATTCTGCTTCCATTTTAACAACTCATGATGCTTACTTTGTAGCTTCCGTTTACTAATTTAATGTTTTTTTATTTCAATTAAATTACTTAAGTATATCATACCCCTTAAATAACTTATATGATTATAGAGTAAGTCATACTGAATTTGAAATATTTTATAGCATACCACTTATAATGAATTTTTAGGGAAATGGAAAACCATACAAACTAACATTATTGTTTTTAACTATAGTTGGTATTTGTATATTATTAATAAAAAAATTGTTGGTCATGACTAGCTACATATAATGTAGGCCCAGATTCACTTCATAGAGATTTCCAGAGCATAGGTCTTTTAGGTTTCTTATAGTTACATGCCACACCATAACATTGGAATAAAATAACAAGTTTTTTTTTAACTATAACCTATATTTTTATATTATTAATAAAAAAAGTCATTGGTCCGTGACCGGCTACACATAATGCATGCCCATATAATACTTGTGCAAATGATATAAGTCAAAATGATACATGTAAAAATAATACAACTCAATATGGTACTGCAGGTGAAATTGATACATATGATAATAAAAATGAAAAGGGACATCATAATGATTTATCAACAATGATCCATTATGGAGTCTATATGATCAATGTCACTGGCTACTACCAAAATTTTTCTCATCATCATCATTATGTCTATCATGATCATCAATATCATGATAATCATCACTGTCATCATCTTCATCATCTTCAGTCTCCCCTCCATCTACCTCTCGGTCATTGTCTCAAATGTCTGAACCCAACCCAACATAATTTGGATCGATTTCAAATTCAACTGGATCTTCTAGAAGACCCGTGTTCTGCAAAAAAAAAAAAAACATTCAAAATGGAAAATTATTATTTATTTCATGCAATATTTAATATTTCTATTATATTTCTAATATTACAACATATGAAACAAAATCATAATCATATTACATCATATCAAAGTGCACATATATACCATAATAAATTTCAATTAAGTTACAAATAAGATGTCATTCCAATGATGCAAAACGTGCAAAAATTCTAATAAACATTAGTAAATTGTGGAATGACACCATACCTTTTTATTGAGTGGCTTGTGTGATGTGTAGGGTAATAACCCCTATTAGGAAGGAAGGACCCTCCTTCTTAGTATGGATCACTGATTAGGATGGTACTGTAGTTGTTTTATTTATTTCCCATCACTTATAATTTATGTGTGATTGCTTCTACTATTATTATTAGTCTTGTTGATGCTTTAATGATTGTAGAATCCTAACCTCTATATTGTTTAACAACATAGGTCTTGGACCGATCCCTTTGTTAGTGTGATAGTTATTTAATTCCTGATACAGTTTGATGGTATGCTCATTTCATTTGAATGTGGGTTTCAACATTTGTTGTGATAATGGTTTCCAGGAGTTCTCTTCTTTTATGAATCAGAGTGACAATGTGGTTTTATTATGCATTGTGTGTTTATTTCTTGAGAGTGTGAACAAGGTTTGAGAGTGTAAAATCTAAAGTGTTGAATTGCTGAGAGTGTGATTATAATGATTGAGTTTGAGATTCATTAGAACTAGTCATCATTTTCCCTTGCATATATTTTGCATAATAGCCTTGCAATAAAAAAACCTATCCGGATTGACAATTAATGTGAAGGGTTGGAACTATTGCTCTAAATTAAAAGGAATCTTTTTCTGCCCAATAGTAAGGTAAAGAAAAATATATGCACAAATTTCACATAATGCGATTTGAAGCAAAAGTTGGAATGTTGTATGAAATCTAAAGAAAAATTATTTAAGGGTCAAAGGAAACATATAATAATTCAAAAGTGTGTAAAATAATTAAATAAACACTCTAAAATTTGAATCAATCAGATTGGCCAATAAATGAAATATGGGTGTGGATTTTAGTGAAGCAAGGTAATTTTGTCCTATTTGAAAAAAGTGCATGCCCAACCTTCGTTTCAATGCCAAATTGAATGAATCAACTTTGAGAGTACTTTTTTTACTCATAATTAAAATTATTTTTTCACATAGAAATTTCTATTGTGCAAGAGTATGCCAAATTAGATCGATTTCATAAGGTTAAAGTCAAGGTTTGTGTGCCTAAAATAAATGCACACCAGAACCTATCCTTAATTGACTGTGTGATAATGATCATTCCAACCTAAATATAAAACCATTTTATGCAACATATCATAGTCATTTTCATAAAGGAAATGCTATACATTGAAATCCAAGTCTATCGGAATAACAATTTATCATATCTGGCAATGATTACAGTCAAAACAAATATGCACTCCCAGGCGAAACCAATTACACTCTTGGTAACGAAATTTGAAATGGGAAATGATTTGATAATTCCTAGCCTTAGGGTATAATATTGCATCATGTCTAACAAATATCCTACATAACTATGTTTCCCACTTATAAACAACTTCCAAATGAGGCAAGTCGAAGTAAAACTTAGAATGTTGTATGAAATCTGAAGTATAAATATTTAAGTTCAAAATAAAGATATAATAATGAAAAAGTGTGTAAAATAATAAAATAAACAATCTACAATTTGAATCAATCAGATTGGCCAATAAATGAAGCTTGGGCATGCATTTTAGTGAAGCAAGGTAATTTTGGTCTACTTCACAAAAATCCATGCCCAACCTTCTTTTCAAGGCCAATATTTTTTCCTATGAGGATATTTTCTCTTGAATTTATAAGGCAAAGTCTCAGTGTTGAACAAGTACATTATGTTCCTACATGAAAAGGGTATATTTTCAAGCTAGAGAGGACTGTAGGGCCATTTATTGTTAACAACAGACAAGCCCTTACACAGATGGAAGTGATGATGGAGTTTGGCTTTGAGAAAGGAGAAAAGTGGAAATATGATCCTCATTTTATAATTTCTAATAAAAGGGCGGAAATTAGTTTTGTACCTTATATTCACGAAAGTAGACCAAAAATTGAGAAAATGGAAAATCAAGAAACTCGATCATCTGGCAGGGTGCAACAAATAATGGTTATTGAAACCCCTATGGTAAAAGAGAATATTTTGAAAAGGAATGCTCCCAAAAAAAATAGATGTTGAGACGAAGGATTTCCAGTCATAGAAGAGGACTAAAATTCAAACATAAGATGAAGAAGACATACAAATCAAACTAACAGAAGGACCTTCAAATGAGCCTGGTTTTCAAATGCAGTTGGGAAATCCAGGGCACACTACTTTCTATTCTATCTCCACTGATTTGGAAACATTCACAATAGGAGAGTCTCTTTCATTTGAAAATTTGCAGAAGAATTATAAAAAAATTAAAGAAAGGAGTTATAAAATGAGAATTAGTATGGAAACACAACATCAAGACCTTGTTGTAGAACACAAAATCTAAGGTGTTATCATTAAGGAAGAAGTTAAAAATGCTTGGGACTAAGCATGCTCAAACAACTGAGTTGGCTCAAGTTAGAAAAGAAAAAGAGCTATTAATAGGAGAATTACTTGATAGAGATAAAGAGGTTGTTATTTTGCAGGAACAAGTGCAAATTCTACAACAATCAATAAAAAATCATGTTTGCACCATTATGGTTTCAACTAAATTACATGACCCCTCAGATAAATTGACAAAGGCCATGGCAGAGTTCAAAATTTCAGAAGTTGAACTAAAGAAAACCCAAGATGATTTGGTCATAGTAAGGGAGCAGTTGAATGTAAAGGAGAGGAAACTGAACATAACAACTGAAAATAAAAATAAACTTACCAATAAGTATAAGGAAACTCAAGATGAAATTGAAGAGTTGCAAACCAAGTTGAAAGGTATTATTTCTTTAATTGAGGCTAGGTAAAATGTTCGGGATGAAAATTTTCAAGAAGTTTGTTCTATATGGGAATATATTCATATAATTGCACAAAAAATGATTATGACAGGATAAGAAATGAGCATTGAACTATGTAAGAAATTAGTGAAAAAATAAGCACTCAAGGCCAAGAATATACTTAAGTATTTGAATGAAAAATCTTCAACAAAATTAAGGACAAGAGTCACAATCTTTTTGTTAATTTTAGGTATGTTCTATGCTAGAGCACTTTATTTCAATTTCTTTTCCACATTAGCAATCACATCAGCATAAAGTAAACTGCAGATAGAACATAAATATAAATCGCAGAAGACAAGCCAAGACAATAGGACACAAGATGTGGCGCTAGCTAGGGACAAACCCCACAATGTGGGGAAACCCTTGATCAATTCTTCTTTTATGTTCTTCAAAGTTCAGCAAAGAAAGTGAGAGAGATAGTACATTTATAATAGAAGTCAATCACTTCGACTTTTGATATCGGCATGAGATCAGTTGAAGACATATTGCTTCAACTGATTCTCTAAGGTGACTCGTTCACCTATCATAGTGTTGCATCTTGTCTATTTGCTGCACATTACCGTGTGACACCTTGTTGTACTATCACATGTGTTAAACCTTGATGACTGAGCTGCTCTCATCTTCATGCTGCTCATCATGTTGCATCTTCCATGGTCTTATTCATCATCAAGCTACCCATGCTCATGATCTCATTCATCATTATGCTTCCCATGCTCATATCATCATGTTGCTTATTATGCTGCCCATGATCTCATACATCATGCTACCCATACTCATATCATCATGCATCATTATGCTGTGCATGCTCATATCATCATGCTTCTTATTATGCTGCCCATGATCTCATACATCATGCTGCCTTCCTTCTGAGGCAAATGCTCCGACTATTTTGGCAGTTCCCGGTAGTTCTGGCTTTTCCAACAGTTCTGGCTTTTCCGGCAGTTCCGACAGTTCCGGCATTTCTGGCTTTTCTAGTTTTTCCAGCTTTTCCAGATTTTTCAGCTTTTCTGGCTTTTTCGATATTTCCAACTTTTTCGGCGTTTCCGACTTTTCCGGCAGTTCCGGCTTTTCCAGCAGTTTCAACTTTTCTGGCGGTTTCGACAGTTCTAGCTTTTCCGGCAGTTTCAGTTTTTCCGGCAGTTCCGGCTTTTCCGACTTTTCCGGCAGTTTTGGATTTTCTGCCAGTTTCGGTTTTTCCTGCTTTTTCGGCTTTTTCGGCAGTTCCAGCTTTTCCAGCTTTTCTGGCTTTTCTGGTAGTTTCGGCTTTTCCAGCTTTTCCGACAGTTCCGACTTTTCTGGCTTTTCCAACTTTTCCTTAGGATATGTCCTCCTATTAATACCCAAAGACAAGTAGAGAGAGGAAGAGATCCAAGTGTGTGTAGAAATGACTTGAAGTCCTCTTCTATTTATACTAAAACATAGAGGTTGAATAGACATGACTGTTGGGCTTCTGAGCCTACATAAGTTGCTGGCCGACTTAACAATTTGTCCATAACATAAGTAAATTCATAACTTCATAAATACTTATCAGAATTGGATGATCTTTAGATCAACCCTACACCTCTCAATGAGAGGGATCCAATAAAAATATTAGCTACCATAAATAATATGACCCACATGGAGTTTGGCCCTAGTTGCCAATTTTAACACTCCCTCTCAACTAGGGAGAACTCCATCCACTGATCCATATGTCCAACTGTACTATCTCTACCATCAGTGCCCTGCACTGCTCTACTTAGCTCTGCTAGCTCTGCTCAGCTCTGCTGGCTCTGCTCTGCTCTGCTCTGCTCTACTGGCTCTGCTCAGCTCTGTTGGCTCTACTCTGCTCTACTTAGCTCTACTGGCTCTGCTCTGCTGAACTTAGCTCTGCTCAGCACTGCTGGCTCTGCTTTGCTCAACTTAGCTCTGCTGAACCATGAAAAAGAAGAATTGATCAAGAATGTGTCATGCCATTCTCCACTCACCGGAAGTTAGTCTCAGAGTGCGTACCACTAGTCCCAGACCAGTCTCAACTAACCCAAAGTCAGTGTCATAGTGGGTACCACTCCTACTACTAGTCCCAGAACAATATCATCAGTCTCAGAGTGTGTACCACTAGTCCCAGACTAGTCTCAACCGACTTGAAGTTAGCGTCATAGTACGTACCACTCCTACTACTGGTCCCAAACCAGTCCTCCACTGAGCCAAAGTCAGTCCCAGAGTATGTACCACTGGTGCCAGACCAATCTCAACCAACTCGAAGTCAGCGTGATAGTGGGTACAACTCCTACCACTGGTCCCAGACCAGTACTCTACTGACTCGAAGTCAGTCTCAGAGTATGTACCACTGGTCCTAGACCAGTCTTAACCGACCCAAAGTCAGTGTCATAGTGGGTACAACTCCTACCATTGGTTCCAGACCAGTATCATTGATCCCAGATCAATGAAGGCCATCCTAGCATAGGGAGTACGGTAGATACAACGATGCGTCCATCAGTACTACTATGGTCCCTATCCTCATTTCCCTGCTCATTGATTAGATGAGAGGTGCTTCCCATGAGTCCCACATTGCATGGGTAGGATGCCTCGACAGGAGAACTAATCAATCCTGTCCTCACAAGAGAACTAATCATCCTGCTAAACAAATGTCATGGAGAACACATCATCCAGACCTCACAGGAGAACTAATCATCCTCCTACACAATCGTCATGGAGAACACATCATCCAGATCTCACAGGAGAACTAATCATCCTGCTACACAATCATCATGGAGAACACATCATCGAGACCTCACAGGAGAACTAATCATCCTGTCACACAGGAGAGTGAATCATCTTGTCCCACAAGAGAGCGAATCATCTTGTTCACAGGAGAGAGAAACATCCTCTCCATAGGAGAGCGAATCATCTTGTCCCAGAAGAGAGCAAATCATCTTGTCCCACAAGAGAGCGAATCATCTTGTCCACAGGAGAGCGAATCATTCAGTCCATAAGAGAGCAAATCATCTTGTCCCACAAGAGAGCGAATCATCTTGTCCCACAAGAGAGCAAATCATCTTGTCCACAGGAGAGTGAATCATCTTTTCCACGGGAGAGCGAATCATCCTGTCCCAGTGCACACCACCAGGGGACAATGAGTCACCTTCTGGTTGTATGTTACTCCAGTAAGAACCGCAAGCCCCTAGAGCTCCCAAAGCTCAATGTATGCAACATGCAAGACCCTTTTACAAGGGTCTCTCGATGACTCCAAGTTGTTCGAGAAAATCACAAATTTTATCTTTCCCCGGGGCTCTGATAAATTGTAGCAACTTGTACATCATCTCAGTGCGATGGAGCCTCCTTGCTCATCAACTTACCATATCCCAGATAAGGCAGTATCTGATGTCTATCCACTGGAGCAATCATTGAATACGAGATTCCTCAATAATTGAATCCGACCTCTGGTTGTCACAGAGAATCGCAGTGGTATTCATCATGTGTACACACTGAAGAGTTTCCACAACCAGGAAAATTCATACGAGGTCATACTCGTAGTTATGTATCCGGTCTTAGCAGTACTTATAACAACCGATTTCTGCTTCCTTCTCATCCATGATATCGAAGTAGAATCCAAAGAGAACTAGCACTGGGAATTTCTCTAGTGATCCTCCACACTGCCTGCCCAGTCAGCATTCGAATAATCATGCAGTTTTCATATTTCCGACAGTGTATCTCAATCCATGAGAGATTGTGCCTCGAAGATATCTTAGAGGATTCTTGGCACCAATCCAGTGAGGCTCAACCAAATATGAGCTCACCATGCTAACTGCAAAACATATGTCGAGAGTTCACCAAGAACATCAACATGATTGAGTTTATAAAACTTAGAGGCATTTCCCAAATCTATTCCGACATCACTACCATATAACTTCTGAAAGTTAATATCCTTGAGGTAGTCACAGGCTTGTAGTTTATCATTCCACATTCGGAATCCAACTCCCTCTTACTTCTGCAAATGAGAGGGTTTGCACCTGTCAGAAATAGGTCATCCTTATGAGGTTCCATTATGAGAGGTCTATCATCCATAACCTTCTTCTAATGGTTTGGATCGGTTTCACTCCTAGTGAATCTCATCTTCATCAAACAGTTATCAATCCTCTCATACTACGCCCGGGGTGTTTTGCTTCAAGCCATAGAGGGCTTTCTTCCACCTGTATACATGAGATTCCCGTTCATGAATCTCAAACTCCACGGGTTGTTCCAAACCTGTGGACCTGCTACATGAGGGGAATGGTCCCCTTGTAAGATTTTCCTTCGGTACATCTCAGACATGTACCTTCATGCTCTTTTTTGAATTTAGGCATCCCGGTCACCATTTGACTCACAGACCTCCGATGTTGAGTCAATGGACATGGTCCCCAGTGGACTTGATACAACCCTAAACTCTAAAACATCTTTGAAAAATCTATTTTCAAACATGTACCTTTCCATCGATGAGTGCCACCCTGAAACCTTAAACTTCCATTTCCGAGATGGACACCAGGTTCTTCTTGCGATCAGGTACATAAAAGAGATTATGGGGTTCCTTGCTTTCTTTGAAGAGTCAACCATTTCCTTGATGACCTGCATTACTTATCATTCCTCTGATCATTGAAGATGTCCCTGGAATGATTGTTATCTTCATCAAGAGATGTGTCTTTGCTCTTTGCATGATGGACGAACTTATTGCAACCAAGGCATTTGCCTTTCCTTCCACCCTTAGATCTGAACTTCCCAATGAAGTGATCTTCCACTGTGCCATTCTCATAATATTCTCTACTTCCACTTCACCCTTAGCGAACTTAGAAGAGAGATGTGGAACTCATTGATCCTTTTGTCTTGTCCCTATTGTCTTTGGTGATTGCTCTTTCACTCTTGCTTGGGAATTGTCTTCACCTTAGCTCTGATACCATGTTCATTTTAGGTATGTTCTATGCTAGAGCAATTTATTTCAATTTCTTTTCCACATTAGCAATCACATCAGCATAAAGTAAACTACAGATAGAACGTAAATATAAATCGTAGAAGACAAGCCAAGACAAGAGGACACAAGATGTGGCGCTAGCCAAGGACAAACCCCACAATGTGGGGAAACCCTTGATCAATTCTTCTTTTATGTTCTTCAAAGTTCAGTAGAGAAAGTGAGAGAGATAGTACATTTACAATAGAAGTCAATCACTTTGACTTTTGATATCGGCATGAGATCAGTTGAAGACATATTGCTTCAACTGATTCTCTAAGCTGACTCGTTCACCTATCATAGTGATGCATCTCGTCTATTTGCTGCACATTACTGTGTGACACCTTATTGTACTGTCACATGTGTTGAACCTTGATGACTGAGCTACTCTCATCTTCATGCTGCATCTTCCATGGTCTTATTCATCATCAAGCTACCCATGCTCATGATCTCATTCATCATTATGCTGCCCATGCTCATATCATCATGCATCATTATGCTGCCCATGCTCATATCATCATGCTGCTTATTATGCTGCCCATGATCTCATACATCATGCTGCCCATACTCATATCATCATGCATCATTATGTTGCCCTTGCTCATATCATCATGCTGCTTATTATGCTGCCCATGATCTCGTACATCATGCTACCTTCCTTCGGAGACAGATGCTCCTATTGTTTCGGCAGTTCCCGGTAGTTCCGACTTTTCCGGCAGTTCCGGCTTTTCCGACAGTTCCTATAGTTCCAACATTTTCGGCTTTTCTGGCTTTTCTGGCTTTTCCAGATTTTTCGGCTTTTCTGGATTTTCCGATATTTCCGTCTTTTCCAGCATTTTCGGCTTTTCCGGCAGTTCCGGCTTTTCCGGCAATTCTGGTTTTTCCGGTAGTTCCGGCAGTTCTGGCTTTTCCGATAGTTCCAACTTTTCCGGCAGTTTCGGCTTTTCTGGCTTTTCCGGCAATTCCAGCTTTTCTAGAAGTTCCAGCTTTTCCAGCTTTTCTAGTAGTTTCGGCTTTTTCGGCTTTTCTAGCTTTTCCAGCTTTTCCTGCTTTTCCAACAATTCCGGCTTTTCTGGCTTTTCTGGCTTTTTTGACAATTCCGGCTTTTCTGGATTTTTCGGCTTTTCCTTAGGATCTCTCCTCCTACTAAAACCCAAAGACAAGTAGAGAGAGGAAGAGATCCAAGTGTGTGAAGAAGTGACTTGAAGTCCTCTTCTATTTATACTAAAACATAGAGGTTGAATAGACATGACTGTTGGGCTTTTGAGCCTACATAAGTTGCTGATCGACTTAACAATTTGTCCATAACATAAATAAATTCATAACTTCATAAATACTTATCGGAATCGGATGATCTTTAGATAAATCCTACACCTCTCAATGAGAGGGATCCAATAAAAATATCAGCTACCATAAATAATATGACCCACATGGAGTTTGTCCCTAGTTGCTAATTTTAACACTTTTGGACTAGGTGCACCAGTGACGATGTACTTTAATACATGAAGGCTCATAAACATAGGTGAAGGTCAAGACCACATGATGGGAGCTACACAAAAGTATTCATTCCTTGCATCATAATCTTCATTGAAGTGAAAGAAAGTGGCTGGGTGGATTGCTGAATCAAATTTTTATTGCAAAAGAGAGCATGTGAGTTGTCAAATTAAACCATGGAATTTTGAGGCGGTGAAGACTAATGAGGCTAATACCGAGGTAAAAAGATAAAATAAGTTGAGCCTGGCTGGGGTGAGATAGGTAGGACACGTGAATCATTGTATTGAGTTGATCCGAAGGAAGGTTGTAAACCAAGTTTGTGTAGACTCAGAGTGATTTAAATCATAAAACCATAATGGTGGAGTCAAGGTCACAAGCAACGATGATGAAGGAGTGGGAAGTGTTAAATGCTATAAAATATTACGCAAGGGAAGATTTAGGAACAAAATAATTTGTGAAAGGAAGTCTTTGAGTAATAGAAGATTAAATGAGACAAGAGCATTTAAAGTTGGAACCAGGAGAAGGAGTGCAAGAGTGGCGCCAAAATGAATGAGTATGAGGGAGATCATAGAGGGAGCTAAATGAGTATTGAAGGAGATGGAGGAAATGATGAGAGAAAGGTCCTCAGGGAGTGGCCATGGTAAGGTGACACAATTTTGGAAGAAGAAGCAACGCCAAAAGAGTCAGAAGTGATAGATACAAAAAAGGAGAATTCATCCATGGGAAGTGGTTAAATTGTGATGGGTGGATAGGACTAGGGAGGGTCCCCTCTTCTCATAGAGATGGTTCACATATCATGCTACAGTTTCACTAGTAAGTTTATCCCAATGCCCCTTGAAGGAAGGATTTGCGAGTCCATATGGCAAAATGGTGTCGGTAAAGTTCCTACTCTGGGAGTTGTAGCAATAGGATGGGATTATGGACACCTTCTTAATGGTAGGACAGGGGGACCTTACCCCTAAATGTTACTTGAAATCAGGTTGAATTCCTATTCTGGTGGGTAGAAGGAGCTATAATCACTTTGAGGAAACGAGATGACTGGTTGAAAAACTTTGAGAGACCCCACTTTAGTAACCCTCAGAGCATCTTGAAGAAGGAAGGAAGACCAAATATTTGCCACTACCCTCCAAATGAAGGAGTAGGTATAGTATGGATAAGATAGCAATGGTTATAGATTGGCATGGGACCCAAACTTGGAGCAAAAGTGGTGGTCATATTTCTCTTTCTGAGAGCACAACTGTGGGGAGGGGGGATTTGGCTAACCACTCCTAGTATGTTTGAAGAGCTCTAAGGAAACTAGGTCCCTTATTTACCCTTGTGCATGTTGTACCAGGAGAAAGAAGACAACCTTAGTAAGGAAAATGTTCTGAATCCATGGGGATAGTTGAAGGAATGAGTGGCTCAAGGACGAGCCACATTTTGTGTTGTGGTGTAACAACACAACAATTTTTTTTTTGATGTTTTGTCTTCTCTTCAAGGTCTGTCTATCGGTGGCTCAGTCCCATATTAGAACAAGGGTTCTGAATTTTGTAATGTTTAGCTAAAACACTATTCTATTGATGCATTGCAAAAGACTTGATTTGCAAATTTTGGAAAGGTTCTCTGCTTTCTCTCTCTAAGGGAAAATAACCTTGATGGGTGATGGGTGAAGAGCCCCCAAGATTTTTTTCATGTACTCTATCTATGTTTCCATCATAATATGTGAATATTTTCCAAAAAAAAAAACACTCTAATGGGCCTTAGTATTGTGGTGTAACAATTCCCTGATGGGCCTTAGTTCTTGGGTTTGACATCAACTTATTTGGGCCTTCTTATCTATGATATGAGAAAATATTATGATAGAGATATGAAGGAGATATTCTGAGCCCTATGACATAAATTTCATGATAAAACTATGACAGAGATATCATGACAAACCTATGACTGTTTCACTGCATTGTTATTTCTATTGTTCTCTCTACATAATTTCTTATGATGATATTGGGTGAAGGAAATGCGAAAATGTTTTAAAATGAAATTATTTACAACAGAGACTTCTAGCCCTAAGAAAATTAAAACTATTACTACTCTACTGGTTAGTAAAGATATAACAATGTAAAAGTGTGAAATAATAAAATGAATAATCTACAATTTGAATCAATCAGATTGGTCAAGAAATGAAGCCTAGGTGTGCATTTTAGTGAAGCAACGCAATTTTGGCTTACTTCACAAAAATGCACGACCAACCTTCATTTCAAGGTCAAATTGAATGATGCAACTTGGAGAGTATTTATTTACTTATAGGTAACATTAATACAATTAAATATTTTTAATTTTTCACATATATATTTTTACTGTTCAAGAATACTCCAAATTTCGTGGATTTCATAGCGTAAAAGGCAGGGTTTTTGTGCCTCAAATAAATGTGCATTAGGACCTGTAATTAATTGGAAGTGATATAATGTTAATTCCATCATATGGGTATATGCAATTGTACCTCATTATTGTGGTGTAACATTGCTCTAATGGGCCTCAGTCTTGTGGTGTAACAATGTCCTAATGGGCCTCAGTTCTTGAATATGGTAGTGGCTTCTTTGGGCCTTCTTATCTGTGATATGAGAAAATATTATGATAGAGATATGAAGGAGGTATGTTGAGCCCTATGATAGAGATATCTTGAAAGACGTATGACAGAGATATCATGACAGACCTATGACCATTCCATTGCATTGTTATTTCTAATGTTCTTTGTACATGATTGCTTATGATGATATGGGGTGAATGCAATGTGAAAATGTTGAAAGTGTTTTAAAATGCAATTATCTACAACAGAGATGTCTAGCGCTAAGAAAATTAACATTGTTACTACTCTACTAGTTAGTAAGGGTATAACAATGTAAAAGTGTGTAAACTAGTAAAATAAAAAATCTACAATTTGAATCAAACCAATTAGCCAAGAAATGAAGCCTGAGCATGCAGTTTAGTGTAGTAAGACAATTTTGGCCTGCTTCACAAAAATGCACAACCAACCTTCATTTCAAAGTCAAATTGAATGATTCACCTTGGAGAGTATTTCTTTACTCATAAGTAACATTAATACAATTAAATATTTTTAATGTTTCACATATATATTTATGTTGTTCAATAATACTCCATATTGCATGGATTTCATAGGGTGAATGGCATATTTTGTGTGGCTCAAATAAATGCACACCAGGACCTGTAATTAATCGACAATGATATAATGATCATTCCATCCTATAGGTCTATGAAATTTTACCTCAGTTTTGTGGGGTAAAAATTCCCTAATGGGCCTCATTATTGTGGTGTAACAATTCCCTAATGGCCTCAGTTCTTGGGTATGACAACGATTTCTTTGGGCCTTCTTATCTGTGATATGAGATATGACAAAGATATGAAGGAGATACACTGAGCACTATGACAAAGATATCATGACAACCCTATGATAGAGATATCATGACAGACCTATGACCATTCCATTGCATCGTTATTTCTAATGTTCTTTGTACATAATTGCTTATAATGATATGGTGTGAATGCAATGTGAAAATATTGAAAATGTTTTAAAATGCAATTATCTACAACAGAGACTTCCAACGCTAAGAAAATCAACATTATTACTACTCTACTTGTTAGTAAATATATAACAATGTAAAAGTGTGTAAAATAGTAAAATAAACAATCTGCAATTTGAATCAATCAAATTGGCCAAGAAATGAATCCTGGGCATGAATTTTAGTGAAGAAAGGTAATTTTGGCGTGCTTCACAAAAATTCACGCACAACCTTCATTTCAAGGCCAAATTGAATGATTCAACTTAGAGAGTATTACTTATAAGTAACATTAATATAACTAAATATTTTTAATTTTCCACATATATATTTATGTTGTTCAAGAATAATCCAAATTGCATGGATTTCATAGGGTAAAAGGTAGGGTTTGTGTACCTCACATAAATGCACACTAGGACCTATAATTAATTGGAAATGATATAATGATCATTCCATCCTATGGGTATGTGAAATTCTACCTCTGTATTGTGGTGTAACAAAACCATAATGGGCTGGTCCAGGTTATCTTTTGTTTATAGATGCATGAAAAGAATTACATAAACAATTTGTAGCTTAACCAAAGAGAAACTTAAATGTGCACATGTGAGAAGAAGAAGAAGAAACACATAAGCATGACAAGAAGACAAGAAGCTTGATAACGGAGTTCGTCCCTCTTGGACTACGTCTTCGGGCCCTGCTCGATCAATGGGGAGGCCTTCATTCATTAAAAAAATGGCATCAAAAAGTTACATTCATCAATTTACAAAATGGAGCATTATACCTCCATGCTGAAAAGTGCCTGAAAATTGGAGAGCTCTGCTGCAAAAACTGACACTGCCAATGGATTCCCGTCACCGAGAAGTGCAAAATCCATATAAAACTTGTCCAATTCTGAGACTGGACCAAAATCACCCTCCTGCAAAAATTCTGCTTAGGAAAGGTTCCACCAGTGTTTCTGAACACTCAAAGTTCCACCACCTTGTTTCGAAATTCGTGCCGCTGATCTCCTCCTTCGCAAAATAGTAAATAATGAGTTTATATAAATTTTAGGGCGGATTAATTCATAATATTGTTATGGGTTATTTTTATCAAACCCATATTTTACAAATCATTTACCAACCCAACTAAACTTTACCCAACATATAACATATATTATTTTTTTACTGTTGTTGGAGGGCGGGCCCGTACCTCACGGGACCACACCCATCCCTTCCCAACCGATATGCATTAAATCTGGTGGCAGTTCGATGTTTTTATAGTACCGCGTGGTGGCTTTGGGTGGCGGGACCACATACGTGGCCGCCTTACCCAAGCCCCACCGTATCACGGGTCAACGTTCATGCCCCAACTTATACGTTATGCAACGGCTCCACGTTTTTGGGTTTATACGTTATGGTTTTTGTAACCATACTTCCCCCACCATATAACTATAACCATATATGTAACCATAACCTTTTCATACGTTGACCTTGCCACGTTGGTTTTTGTTTTACGTTGGATTTTTGTTAGATATATGTGTAACCATATTATTATATGGTTTTATATATTTTGAGTTTGATTTTTATATATAGTTATTTTAATAACTATAAAACAAGTTTTTGTCTTTTAGTTATTTAATAACCCAAAATGATTTTTTCCTTGTGCAGGTCTAGAAGGCCACTGGAGGAATGCCAAGTGTCAAGCTGCCATGTGGGTCCCACGTGCTCACTAGGATGCCATGTGGCGAACTGTGGTCCCCATTTTTCCTTTGCCATACCAATCTTTGAGGGGCTCTATATTTTGCATACGAGCTCAGATTGACAAACTATTCGCGCCATCGTGATCGGGAAGACGAGCCCTTTCAACTGATGCCATCAACTGATCCTTTCTGCCATTTTGAATTTCGAGCCTTTATCCATCCCCTTGGTGTCTCGAGATCCTCTTGGATCATGGGCCTCACTCTTGTGGTGTAATAACGCCCTAATGAGCCTCACGTTTTGGGTATGAAAACAACCTCTTTGGGCCTTCTTATCCATGATATGAGAAAATATTATGACAAAGATATGAAGCAGATATGTTGAGCCCTATGATAGAGATATCATGACGTACCTATGACAGAGATATCATGACAAACCTATAATTGTTCTGATTCACAATTATTACTAATGTTCTCTGTACATAATTTCTTATGATGATATGGGGTGTATGCAGTGTGAAAATGTTTTAAAATGAAATTATCTACAAAAAAAGCTTCTAGCCCTAAGAAAATTAACACTACTACTACTTGTTGGGATGAGGTCCCCTAGGTCTGATTTTGACTAAGTTTTTTAAAAGCCTTCACATTTTAAGGAGCAGAGCGCACAACACACAGATCATTAGGAGTCAAGGGGTTTAGGAAGGTCAAAAGCCCTTAGTTTTTTTATTGTTTTGAGCTCCAGCCATGGTTTGCGGACCATGGTATTGTACTAGGAAAACATACATAAAGGAATGTTTTAGCTTGTCTAATGCAATAGAAGAGAATGTTATGAAGGATACTTGTATTTAGAGTTTGTAATATTCTGCATTTGAGTGAAGGGGAAGGCTCATGCTACTGTGTGTGTGGAGACCTTGGTAAGTCTACAACTGTGTGCACAGGCCCCTACAGCGAAGTGCACAGGGTCAAAAGACTGTATTATTGAAGAATTGAAGTAATAAAAGAGAGTTTTGAAGCATATTTGTGTTCTTCTATCTACTTTACAGTTTATGTATTTATGTATATTTATGTTTCGCTATAGCTTATCTTATATGTAATTGCATCGTGAAGACCTGAATGTGTTTCTTACATTGAATAAGGCATGTTGAAGTAGTTAAGTGAAACTTATAGATTTGTTAAGTAAGGAAACTGTTTACGACTGTGTTTATACAAGTTACTGGTTCGTGAAGGTCAGATTGAGCCCTAGATCAGGAGAAACCCTACAACCACACTCATACCCCTCTAGGTGCAGAAACCTGGTTCTAGCACCCCCCCATATTACCTCGGGTGAGACTACGATCTGCCCTATGCAGGTTGTTGCCGAAAGGGCGCGTAATATATGGTTTTGTTGGTTAGCGCAACCTAACTTTGAACCTGGGTCTAAGCCCTCGAAGCCAACAAATGGTTCCATTGTAGGGACCGGGATCTGTTTGAGGGATGTGGATGTGGCATTCGATTAAGAAGGAAGTTCAAAATTGGGTTGAGCGAAAGGAGCACGAGTTTGAAGTACAGGAAAAAAGTCATTTGCGCTTATCTACAAAAGCTTGGTTACAGAGGTACCTTTACACAGAGCAACACGATTTTTTTTTATGTTCTTTCCCTGACGAATTGTATCAGTGGCTTGCAAAATTATTTGATAGTCAGCCTCACTAGAAACATGATAAGAATCTGCTTTGGATCCAATAATTAGTAAAGAAGCTCAAATAGATTGATATTGAGATCACAAGACCTGTAGACTTCTGGATCAATAGCATTCTTGGAGGATTCATCATAGAGATTGTAATTAACACGTCAGTATCATATAGTGAAGCTGAGAGAATATTCTTCAAAGGTTTGCGAGGTAAGTGTTTGAATTATTTAAAGCTCTGTATTAAAATTCTATTGTGCGAAAAAGGTGTATGTGAGAAAATTTATGTTTAATAGAAGCCAGCTTGGGACTACACGAAGTGAGAAAATATACGGATCTGAAACAGGTTACAGCCCTCTATTAGGTGATTTAGACAGTGATGAAGAAAGGAGTAACCCTATTTCACCTGTAGGAGCATCGTAGTCAGGAAATCAGGGTATGTCTAGGATTCCCCATCCATACACTCTATCTTCACCTCCACCTCCATCGCATACACCCACACCTCCACCTCCACCTCTGCAATTTAATTTGGCCAATACAGTGAAAATGCTTGTGTTCAGGGGTATGGGATTAGAAGACCCTGAACAATTCTAGTTTGTCGCAAAAGTTGTGTGGAAAGCACAACAGGTTAACGATGATGATTTGAAAAAGGCCCAACTTATCACAACACTGCAGGATAAAGCATTGTCCTGGTACATAAAGTATAACACAACGAATCCCACTGTTATGATGGCTGAGACAAAGACAACTTTAAATTCAGAATTTAGAAAGCCGAAATCACAGTCGCAGTGTTGTACAAAGATGAAGGAAATTAAGCAAGAATCTAACGAATGTGTATGGGAATTGGACTAAAGGCTCAAGTGTCTGACCAGTTGTTGTGGGCCCCGAAATTGGGTCGACAACAAGGGGGATACCCACCCGGTCCGGAACCTGGTTGGCGGCTCCTTGCCCGGTTGGAGTAGCGGGTCCGACTGGGGATAACGGGACCAGTTTCCCGATGTAAGGGGTGTGCGTGTGTGTGAGTTTTAATTTATGCTATTTCTAGAAAGCTTTTGGAGAACTAATTTTAATCTAACTCATTATTTAACAACAAGCTGCTAAAATCAGAATAAAAATAACATATATGACCTACGCTAACCCGGGATATATCCTTTCCATCATGTGATCTAGAAAGATTTCATATAATAACTGGTAATGAAGATTATTCAGCTACTATAGGAATATAAACCATTTGAGATAAACCATTCTGCATAAGAAGTTAAACAAGACGGTTGTGGACTGCATATCACATGATAAATCATTTATATATCAGACATAGACGGATGATTCCACCGTACAAAAGTGCCAAATGGTAACCATAAATCTATATCATAACATGCAAATAATATCAGCTGTATATCACTTTAAGCAAACCAGCAGAAACTCGTCAAGAGATAAAAGTACCATTTATGATTCATTTCTACTCATAACTTCAAGCAATAATGATCTACTTCTATTTACTTAAAACGCCTACTAAGAGTACAGAAATGCAACATCAGTAGCAGACATTAAAATGCAAATATATATAAATCCGATCCTTCCATTCATCAAACCCTCCTCTGAGGTGCAGAAGTGCATGTTCTGAGGAAAAGTTCTTGAAAAATTTCTGGACCCCTCTCCAATGCAATGAGAAGGGTTGAAATACTACTACCTAATCTTAATAATAGTATGTTTACAAAATTGAGGATACGGTTCTCAAATGACCACCCTTTTGCTAATTTAGTCAAAAAGGAAAAAACAACATTCTAAATGGAATTACTTCTGAATCTGGTCTCTGAAATTGCAGCTGTCAAGCATAGGCTTGAGAAGAGCAGGTTGGCTGATTTATGTGCTTAGCTGAGCCGCGAAAACAGCATCCATAAGAGTTGGCGCTACCTTCTCGGCCGCGTTCATGATGCATCTAACCGTCATGCATTGGCTGTGTGGCTTAACTAAGAAAGTCCAGTAACTTTCCCAATTTAGTTTAGCCAATGATTGGATTGTTTTTCCGTTTGCCTGCTTTCTCTGTCTCCATTCTGCCTCAAGTTGTGATGTGCTCGGTAGGTACCCCGGGGTGCTCTCTGAAATCAAATTGGCCCTATGTAAATTTTCATTTACACTGTCAATAAGGATACTCGCTTGTGACGCTGCTGCCTCTGCCGCTTGCTTCGCCTGTGTAATTTGTTCGTTCCATTTGTTAAAGAGCAGCTCCTTATGATTTTCATTAATCTTGGGTGCTCCTGCTCTTTTCCCTTCCTCGTCATTTTGCCAAGTTAGGTATTCTGTTACTCTTTTGTTGGCCTGGTCATAGTCGTTCCGCAATTCCACCACCTGGTTGGTGATTTTGTCGCTTAATTCACAAAAATGCTTCCACTGCGCTATTCTACGCACCATATCTTCCTGTTGCTGTGACAGTTGGTCGTTCAAGCTAATGGACTCCGAAATGAACTCTGACAGCTTTGGTTCATCTTTATGTATTTCTTTCACCGTTTGCAGCTGCCTTTCTTTTTCTTCGAGATTTCTTTGATAGCTCACCTGCATCTGGCGAAAGTCTTCTTGTAGTTTTTCAAGCTGCCTGGAGGCTTCAGTGTTCGCATTAGCTTGCTGCAACTGTTGTTGTAGCAGTTGTATCTAGTTTTCATGCTCTTTCAGAAGTTGCTTGACTTCAGAGGCCTTGTCGATGGTCGCAGAAGCATACGCTCCTGCAATCTGGGACAATTTCGTAAGATTCTCGGTTGGATTACTATTCGGGTCTTTCCACAAGACATCTAGATGTTCAGCATCTTGAGATAGTACATTCTCAAGTTTTCTCTTCTTTCTTTGCCTCCTTACAACTGCTTTGTGCTGGGGGCTGTAGAATACGTCCAGTGGAGGAATTTCTTCTACGCTGAGTAGAAGTTCTGAGGATGGAGCGATAGGAAGATGCTCCGTTTCTGCGGCACTACTGACTATAGCTGAGACGACCTCTTGCACCACCTGGGCATCGTTCACAGGTGTCTTTGGGGTTTGACCTTCAAGGTTAATCAACTCATTGAAGGTGTCCCATTCTTTATCCAACTCTACTGTGACAGGAGGCGTTATGACGACAGGAGGGGGGACCTCTCTTGGTGGCGAAGTGATAACTTGCGGCTGGGCCATTGTGCTTGATTGAGCTGTGTCTTTAATTGTCTCTTCGTTTTGTTCTTTTTTGTGCACAGATTCTTCAGGATGTTCAGATATTTCTTTAGCAGCGCTAGACTTAGATCTGGAAGCGCTGGAGTTGCCGCTGAGACTGATGCTCGGAGTCATTTCGCTAGTAGCTACCCGCAGTCCCTCCAGTGGAATACTAGCCAGTCTCCTTTCTCTGAACAACGTGAATTTCTGAAAGTATTCTGGAGACAATCTTGACTGAGATTCTTGCAATACTTCTTTAAGCGAGCCTTTGTTCAGGAAGAGATCATCAAACAGATCTTTCTTCCCAAAGAATACCCTTGTCTTGAGATTGGTTGTAAATTCCTGGGCCACTTTATGCGGGTCGAATGGTCTCGATGGGAACTTAAATAGTTGGAGACATGTCACATTCTCCACCTCATCAAAAGCGTGTCCCACATCGAACAAAGAGAAGGCCCCACAAGTGACAGGGAATGAAGGCCAAATAGCCTTCTTTTTGTCCTTTAGTTCCTTGGTTAGGCCGCCTTCAGAACAGGTTTGATAAGCTATTTCTCGGGCCAACAATTTATCAGGAACATACAAAGGTAAGACATTTGGAGGTGCATTGCTTCCAAAGACTCGAATATAGGTAAACCATTCTTCCCCAAACCATCTTGCGACGGGGAGGATATCGACCTGGGCTTCGGGAGAGCACCTTGGGGGGTCCTTATTATATATCATTCTATGGATGGGCAATATGAGCCCATGGCAGATCTGGTAAAAATGAGGGGGGAACTGGGAATCCCACAAGATTTTATGATAGACATGAATGGGCAATGGGTCTTGGGTAGTCCATTTCCAACCCAAGGCAGGGAATTTTGACACAAGACAGACAGAGTCCATTATATAGGCAGACATATAAAAGGGAGGATAGGTTCTTTGGGAGAAGGATCTCTTAGAACGGTAGTGGAGAATCGCTGTGTATAGAGTGTCAGAAAGGATTTTGGCCCAATCCACTATTTCAGAACTAGTCGCGGAATCAATTAACGGTAGCCATTCAGTTGAAAACTTATTGATATCAGGCTTACCGAATAGCCTACAGAGCATGGCAACAGCAAAACAATATGGAGAGGTAAGGGAACCAGTGCTATACATACCATTTTTATCCTTTTTCAACGGCTCATCTCTTCTTGACCATTCCTTAGTGGTGTCTGATAGGTCCGGATTCTCTACTACGAACTTCCTGACGAACTCCGCATTATAGGTCGCTTGTGGTTCGAGAAGATGATACATGAGCTTCAGGTCTGAGGCAGCAAACGATCCCACGAGCCCATATCCCCGGACTTTGAATTGTCTATTATGTAACTCTGCATCATCTAGAATCCATTTGATCATGTCTGTATACGGTAGAATCTTTGGCCTTGCCGCTATTCTATGGAGGAACGAACATGCCAGGTCTTCCAGGGATGCCTCTGAAGGATGTGATGCACCCGCGACAGCAGCAGTTACCTTGACTATTCTAGGGTTTTCTTCTTCTAACAGCCTATACATGCCTTCCCATGTTGAGATACCTGCATCTTTATTGCATGCAGTATCTGTGTACAGGGGCGCCATCTCTTTGGTCTTCTCCCTTGCTTCTGAGCTTTGAGCTTTGTTCTTCTTCCCCATTTCGCTTAGCGTTTCTATCTGATTTTTCCTTCACACTTTGCTCCTGCAGGTTATGAGTAAAATGGAAAGATTGATCAGAAAGGTGATGGGAGAGTTTTAAATGCAAGGGATAAATCAGATACGCCACCTTACGTGAAACAAATCCGCATTAAGGCACGCGTCTTGATTCCACTTAATAACTGACAACTGATTTATTTCTATCATTAAAAGCGCATAATTCCAAGTCAGGTCATAGTAAGTGGCTTTTCTTTGGGTGGTGTGCCCGAGGGATTCGTACTAAGGTGCTTTAATGACCTGCCAACATACCCTTGCATGTCGCGCGATCGCAAACGGTATTGATCGCAATATCGCAGATCGCCATATCGCAGATCGCAACAACTCATTGCTTGTTGATCTTCACCTACCTTACTTACGCGACATGCGATCGCGCGATCGCAATATCGCAAATTGGTGAGTTTGTGAGCTTTTCTTTATGGGCAAAACATGTTGCGATGCGATGTTGCGATTAATACTGGGGCGGCGCGCACATTGGTTCTTAGAAGGGAAATGAAGGTGATTTTCATTCATTTTTGTGATGTCACCTTAAAGATTTGTTTTCATGAACATAGGTTTAGGCTTAAGTCATTCAAGAAACCTTTTTCTAATTGTATGTTCGTATGAAATCTTTGTTTTTTTTCAAAAATTTAACTAAGGGTCCCCATTTATTTCTAGTATCGTGGCTGATACTAGAAAAAGAGGGGGGGGTTGTTGCTGGCCACAACAATTGGCGATTCACTTGGGAGAACCAGTTATCTCTGTTTTTTTTCTATTGACTTCTTCTGACTTCCTAAAAAAAAAAAATTCTTAGAAATTTTGAACCTTATTATCGAAAGATAAAAAACAAATGATACTTCAAAGCATCAATGACGTTTTGTTTCAGCCCCATTGTATTTCGATTATTTGCATTCTCAGATTGTCCTCAAATTCAGGTCAGTCATTACTTGGTCTTGTCAAAATATAAAAATAAAGTGATCTCTGTGTATCAACCCTTTTTTAAGAATGCTCCTTTGTCGCAGGTAGAGCCACTGCTGCCAGCAGGCGTCCATAGCCTCGACAGGGTTACCTATTATCCATGAATGATCCTTTATCCTGCTTAAGATTATTTGCAACTATTTCAGAAAAATCCCCTTCTTGATGCTTTTTCCTTTTTTATTCTCTAAAGAACAATGTCTTGGCTTGGTGACCAAATTATGACATTGTCATTCACTTGATTTACACTTGTGCTGAACAAGCTGGCTCGTGATGAGACCCCTTGTCTCTTGATTGCAACAATTTTGAGTCATTGCCCTGTTTTGATAGACAGTTTTGGCAAAGTCAGCAAGTTATAATATCTGTGATCATGATAAGTCGGCTCGTGATGAGACCTCTTACTCTTTGAGATATAGCAACTTTTTAGGTCGTTCTTCTGAATGTCGCGTTTTTCTTCAGCAGGGAGGAAATCAAATTCTCTTTCCTTAAGAAAGTTCTGGACGACAATGATAGGGCTGCTTTTGATAGTGGTTGCTTCCACAGAGAATCTTTATTTTAATATTGATACCTCTCATTGTGCTGACCTAAAACGATTCCCATACTGAGATAGCTTTTTTAGTTTTTTGGAGCTGAAATTATCATCATTTCTGGGTTAAAGTTCTATTGATAATAAAGATCAAATTCTCAAAAGACTTGCTGTTAATAGGAGCCGAAGTTTCAAAATCTTTAACAGAGACGAGGCTTCATTAGTAAATGTCAAATATTGTTTAGTCAGAACAAACTTTATTTGAGAGAGGCGAACATTCTCTAGGGTTATGTAGAGAATATAACTACTTTGCCCATCAATTATTGAAAGCAAAACTACTAACCTAGCTAAACTACTCCTACTCCTATTCTAATTATATACAGAAAATAACTAGGTAAAATGATATTTCCAATGGAACCAATGATTCATTATTACCCCTAGCCATATGGATTTTCCAAGCATCGGTAAAAAGAATTGAATCTCTCTTGGATTGAATTTGTTGGCTAGGGAATAAGAACTTATAAACTCGATTAGAAATCTGTCTGATTTTATTTTCTCATGAGAAATATTTTCTAACTGAGTACCTATTGGATCATAAAAATCGGGATGGATTTCTTTTGTGATTTGGTGATCTTTCAATAGGATGGATAACAAGTCAAATTGTGAAATGGGTTTTTTGGTCTCGATGGCTTGTAACCCATTGCTTGGTGTCATTGAGTTTTTAGCGATTTCGTTTGAAATGAAAGTTCTTATATGTAAATCGCTGAAATCTAATCTATCAAAAATTTGAAAATTCAAAGAGAGATTGGATTTTATGTAACATGAAAGTGAGTGAGAAAGAAAAGATTGGGTATCTACATAGATTGTGGTATCGCACAACTGGGAATTGTTTGTGATTTTCTGCTTTTCACAAGAACTGGCCAAGTTTTGTGAATCAGGAACTGAGTTATGATTGTGAATAGGGATGAAAACTTCCTCTTGATATGAATCATAGATTGGAGTATCGTCTTGGATAGTAAAATTATTCAAATGAGCTTCTGCTTTGTAGTGAGGGTCAGGTGGTATAATTCCTGATCTAAGATGTTCTTTATCATCTGACCCTAGCTGAGTTACTTGTGACAACTCATCATCATCATGATCGGCAAAGCAACTATCACAGAAGACCTTACTGTGTCCCCTGGGTTCCTCTTTTTCATTATATGTTTTCAGACGAGGGAGGTGAGGTAGCTCTTGTTTAATATGGGTCAAAGGCCATGTTAAAGTGGTCTCTTTATTTTGAAGACCCAATGTTTCCGTTGAAATATGCTTAATATTATGAGGGGAATTATTGTCATCACAAAAAACATTGGGGTAAAGAGAAAAATGCAAATCTGGAACAACGCATCTAATAGAATCAACTAGATCTCGTTCATCAGATTCATTATAAGCATCGGGTTTCGGATCATACCTTTTTGTGCCGATACTTTTCGAGGGAGAAACAGTAGGTAGATCTAACCTTGGCATCATCATTTGTTGGTTTGAAATGATATTGTCTGACTCGATATCGAAGTCATCTTCTGGTGCTAAGGTATCCTCGCTTTCGGTACTTTCGCCTTTGTTTTCTGGTGTCAGAGCATGCAATACTCCTAAGCTGAATTCTGTTTGATCAGGTGCAGGGGGTAGGAAATACTCATCATAATCTGAAGATTCTTCATCTGTGAGCTCATTCTCGAGGTCATATTGTAGAGATTTAAGATGGAATCACATATTGAAATCCCTTACGGGTTCGTCTTCATTTCGCAGATAGTCGATTTCATCGTATACCTGGTCGTATTCATAGCAATCAAATTCCAAGATGAAAATCCTAACGAATTGGTCCCAGCTGTGAACTGATGCAACTGGGAGGGTTCTGCACCATCTTCTAGCTTCCGTTGTAAATGTAAGAGTAAAAATCCTGCACAAAACGCCTTCGTCAATTTTTTGAATATCAGAACTCAAAACTCTTTGAATGAATTGCAGGGCGTGATGAAATGCAGAAGAATTATTCTTACCATTGAATTTTACCTGAGACAATAGCCTTACCACATCTGGTGGAGTGTTGGAAGAGGCAGGAACATGGATGCAACTCCAAATAGGAATTTTGTGAGTAGTCATCCTGTTTCAAGATTTATGATTAAAAAACATTCCAATCAGACAATGTGCTCAGGCCCTCCTTTTAGCGCCAGATATGTTGAGGGCCCCGAAATCGGGTCGACAACAAGGGGGATACCCACCCGGTCCGGAACCTGGTTGGCGGCTCCTTGCCCGTTTGGAGTAGCGGGTCCGACTGGGGATAACGGGACCAGTTTCCCGATGTAAGGGGTGTGCGTGTGTGTGAGTTTTAATTTATGCTGTTTCTAGAAAGCTTTTGGAGAACTAATTTTAATCTAACTCATTATTTAACTACAAGCTGCTAAAATCAGAATAAAAATAACATATATAACCTACGCTAACCCGGGATATATCCTTTCCATCATGTGATCTAAAAAGATTTCATATAATAACTGGTAATGAAGATTATTCAGCTACTATAAGAATATAAACCATTTGAGATAAACCATTCTGCATAAGAAGTTAAACAGGACGGTTGTGGACTGCATATCACATGATAAATCATTTATATATCAGACATAGACGGATGATTCCACCGTACAAAAGTGCCAAATGGTAACCATAAATCTATATCATAACATGCAAATAATATCAGTTGTATATCACTTTAAGCAAACCAACAGAAACTCGTCAAGAGATAAAAGTACCATTTATGATTCATTTCTACTCATAACTTCAAGCAATAATGATCTACTTCTATTTACTTAAAACGCCTACTAAGAGTACAGAAATGCAACATCAGTAGCAGACATTAAAATGCAAATATATATAAATCCGATCCTTCCATTCATCAAACCCTCCTCTGAGGTGCAGAAGTGCATGTTCTGAGGAAAAGTTCTTGACAAATTTCTGGACCCCTCTCCAATGCAATGAGAAGGGTTGAAATACTACTACCTAATCTTAATAATAGTATGTTTACAAAATTGAGGATACGGTTCTCAAATGACCGCCCTTTTTCTAATTTAGTCAAAAAGGAAAAAACAACATTCTAAATGGAATTACTTCTGAATCTGGTCTCTGAAATTGCAGCTGTCAAGCATAGGCTTGAGAAGAGCAGGTTGGCTGATTTCTGTGCTTAGCTGAGCCGCGAAAACAGCATCCATAAGAGTCGGCGCTACCTTCTCGGCCGCGTTCATGATGCATCTAACCGTCATGCATTGGCTGTGTGGCTTAACTAAGAAAGTCCAGTAACTTTCCCAATTTAGTTTAGCCAATGCTTGGATTGTTTTGCCGTTTGCCTGCTTTCTCTGTCTCCATTCTGCCTCCAGTTGCGATGTGCTCGGTAGGTACCCCGGGGTGCTCTCTGAAATCAAATTAGCCCTATGTAAATTTTCATTTACACTGTCAATAAGGATACTCGCTTGTGTCGCTGCTGCCTCTGCCGCTTGCTCCGCCTGTGTAATTTGTTCGTCCCATTTGTTAAAGAGCAGCTCCTTATGATTTTCATTAATCTTGGGTGCTCCTGCTCTTTTCCCTTCCTCGTCATTTTGCCAAGTTAGGTATTCTGTTACTCTTTTGTTGGCCTGGTCATAGTCGTTCCGCAATTCCACCACCTGGTTGGTGATTTTGTCGCTTAATTCACAAAAATGCTTCCACTGCGCTATTCTACGCACCATATCTTCCTGTTGTTGTGACAGTTGGTCGTTCAAGCTGATGGACTCTGAAATGAACTCTGACAGCTTTGGTTCATCTTTATGTATTTCTTGCACCGTTTGCAGCTGCCTTTCTTTTTCTTCGAGATTTCTTTGATAGCTCACCTGCATCTGGCGAAAGTCTTCTTGTAGTTTTTCAAGCTGCCTGGAGGCTTCAGTGTTCGCATTAGCTTGCTGCAACTGTTGTTGTAGCAGTTGTATCTGGTTTTCATGCTCTTTCAGAAGTTGCTGGACTTCAGAGGCCTTGTCGATGGTCGCAGAAGCATACGCTCCTGCAATCTGGGACAATTTCGTAAGATTCTCGGTTGGATTACTATTCGGGTCTTTCCACAAGACATCTAGATGTTCAGCATCTTGAGATAGTACATTCTCAAGTTTTCTCTTCTTTCTTTGCCTCCTTACAACTGCTTTGTGCTGGGGGCTGTAGAATACGTCCAGTGGAGGAATTTCTTCTACGCTGAGTAGAAGTTCTGAGGATGGAGCGATAGGAAGATGCTCTGTTTCTGTGGCACTACTGACTATAGCTGAGATGACCTCTTGCACCACCTGGGCATCGTTCACAGGTGTCTTTGGGGTTTGACATTCAAGGTTAATCAACTCATTGAAGGTGTCCCATTCTTTATCCAACTCTACTGTGACAGGAGGCGTTATGACGACAGGAGGGGGGACCTCTCTTGGTGGCGAAGTGATAACTTGCGGCTGGGCCATTGTGCTTGATTGAGCTGTGTCTTTAATTGTCTCTTCGTTTTGTTCTTTGTTGTGCACAGATTCTTCAGGATGTTCAGATATTTCTTTAGCAGCGTTGGACTTAGATCTGGAAGCGCTGGAGTTCCCGCTGAGACTGATGCTCGGAGTCGTTTCGCTAGTAGCTACCCGCAGTCCTTCCAGTGGAATACTAGCCAGTCTCCTTTCTCTGAACAACGTGAATTTCTGAAAGTATTCTGGAGACAATCTTGACTGAGCTTCTTGCAATACTTCTTTAAGCGAGCCTTTGTTCAGGAAGAGATCATCAAACAGATCTTTCTTCCCAAAGAATACCCTTGTCTTGAGATTGGTTGTAAATTCCTGGGCCACTTTATGCGGGTCGAATGGTCTCGATGGGAACTTAAATAGTTGGAGACACGTCACATTCTCCACCTCATCAAAAGCGTGTCCCACATCGAACAAAGAGAAGGCCCCACAAGTGACGGGGAATGAAGGCCAAATAGCCTTCTTTTTGTCCTTTAGTTCCTTGGTTAGGCCGCCTTCAGAACAGGTTTGATAAGCTATTTCCCGGGCCAACAATTTATCAGGAACATACAAAGGTAAGACATGTGGAGGTGCATTGCTTCCAAAGACTCGAATATAGGTAAACCATTCTTCCCCAAACCATCTTGCGACGGGGAGGATATCGACCTGGGCCTCGGGAGAGCACCTTGGGGGGTCCTTATTATATATCATTCTATGGATGGGCAATATGAGCCCATGGCAGATCTGGTAAAAATGAGGGGCGAACTGGGAATCCCATAAGATTTTATGATAGACATGAATGGGCAATGGGTCTTGGGTAGTCCATTTCCAACCCAAGGCAGGGAATTTTGACACAAGACAGACAGAGTCCATTATATAGGCAGACATATAAAAGGGAGGATAGGTTCTTTGGGAGAAGGATCTCTTAGAACGGTAGTGGATAATCGCTGTGTATAGAGTTTCAGAAAGGATTTTGGCCCAATCCACTATTTCAGAACTAGTCGCGGAATCAATTAACGGTAGCCATTCAGTTGAAAACTTATTGATATCAGGCTTACCGAATAGCCTACAGAGCATGGCGGCAGCAAAACAATATGGAGAGGTAAGGGAACCAGTGCTATACATACCATTTTTATCCTTTTTCAACGGCTCATCTCTTCTTGACCATTCCTTAGTGGTGTCTGATAGGTCCGGATTCTCTACTACGAACTTCCTGACAAACTCCGCATTATAGGTCGCTTGTGGTTCGGGAAGATGATACATGAGCTTCAGGTCTGAGGCAGCAAACGATCCCACGAGCCCATATCCCCGGACTTTGAATTGTCTATTATGTAACTCTGCATCATCTAGAATCCATTTGATCATGTCTGTATACAGTGGAATCTTGGGCCTTGCCGCTATTCTATGGAGGAACGAACACGCCAGATCTTACAGGGATGCCTCTGAAGGATGTGATGCACCCGCGACAGCAGCAGTTACCTTGACTATTCTAGGGTTTTCTTCTTCTAACAGCCTATACATGCCTTCCCATGTTGAGATACCTGCATCTTTATTGCATGCAGTATCTATGTACAGGGGCGCCATCTCTTTGGTCTTCTCCCTTGCTTCTGAGCTTTGAGCTTTGTTCTTCTTCCCCATTTCGCTTAGCGTTTCTATCTGATTTTGCCTTCACACTTTGCTCCTGCAGGTTATGAGTAAAATGGAAAGATTGATCAGAAAGGTGATGGGAGAGTTTAAAATGCAAGGGATAAACCAAATATGCCACCTTACGTGAAACAAATCCGCATTAAGGCACGCGTCTTGATTCCACTTAATAACTGACAACTGATTTATTTCTATCATTAAAAGCGCATAATTCCAAGTCAGGTCATAGTAAGTGGCTTTTCTTTGGGTGGTGTGCCCGAGGGATTCGTACTAAGGTGCTTTAATGACCTGCCAACATACCCTTGCATGTCGCGCGATCGCAAATGGTATGGATCGCAATATCGCAGATCGCCATATCGCAGATCGCCATATCGCAGATCGCAACAACTCATTGCTTGTTGATCTTCACCTACCTCACTTACGCGACATGCGATCGCGCGATCGCAATATCGCAAATCGGTGAGTTTGTGAGCTTTTCTTTATGGGAAAAACATGTTGCGATGCGATGTTGCGATTAATACTGGGGCGGTGCGCACATTGGTTCTTAGAAGGGAAATGAAGGTGATTTTCATTCATTTTTGTGATGTCACCTTAAAGATTTGTTTTCATGAACACAGTTTTAGGCTTAAGTCATTCAAGAAACCTTTTTCTAAGTGTATGTTCGTATGAAATCTTTGTTTTTTTTCAAAAAATTAACTAAGGGTCCCCATTTATTTCTAGTATCGTGGCTGATACTAGAAAAAGAGGGGGGGGTTGTTGCTGGCCACAACACCAGTCAAGGGGATTTTCAGATTATTGACAAAGTACATAAAGAATGGTACATTGTTACCATGTTTCCACATTTAAGACTACCATTATCACAACAAAATATCAACACCCAAGCTGAAGCCTTAAAGATCACGATGAAGTTAGAATCATCTCCAGTACATGATACACATGTAGGAGTCCAACAGATCCAGTCGTAGCTCACAAGTTTTCATATGGAGATCAAAGGGTTAAAGAAGGGAAAATATGTCTGATCATACATACTCTTAGAAGCATGGTGTTTGAAATGTAAGGCTGAAGGTCATTATAAATATCAATGTCTCGTGTATCTTGATTATTTAGCAATTGGAGGTCCTAATCCTCTAAAGCAAGAAATAAGTATAGGACAAGGTGTTGGATCAAGTGTATGTTGTAGCATCTACAGAGTCGTAGGCCAACACCCCACAAATTATTGTCATTTGTTGCAAAAGTATGTGCAGACACCCAAGGAGCTGGTTTGCAATTTTTTCCTATCAGTAGAACACAATGAGAGTAATTGTTGTAGCTACGCCTTACTGATGGAGTAGACTGTGTTGTACAAAATTCAATATGAAAGTCGTGCACAAGAAAATCAAGGTATGCCTGCAAGTCATGGGGGATTCCAGGGCCAAGGACATGATCGAGGAGGAGGCGCAGGATGTGGACGGGGTCAAATCATCTGTTAGAAGTAAGACACTTTGCGCGAGACTGTTAGAACCCCAGATGTCTGTCTTGTAAGTATTGTAGAAAATTTGATCATGTGATTGAATATTTTCCCATTTGAATGGCTAAGATGCAGGAAAAGAAGAACTAACAGCCCGTGCAGAACTTGTAGATGATGAGATCATAACTACGTGAGGATGATCCTAGTATAAACATAGTGAGAACACGAAGTAACGCATCTAAAGAAGCTGACAAAGTAGAAGGAGAACAACATGAGGTGGATACCTGGGTTAGGAACGATGGAATTAAGAACACTGAGTTCAATATGCAAAGGGAAAAGGAAAATTTCATGGAAGCAAAGAAAAGTTTCCTGGATCTAGGAGCGTCAACATCAAAAATACCATTGCAGTTAATTCCACCTAAGAACCAGGCTAACACAACGACAAAAAATCCTAATTCAACTGTTTTGAAGTCCTTTCTATAGACCTGCATGAAGTTGTTAAGAGATCAGAAATCGGTGGAAGGGTTACAAGAGTTGATTGACAACTACATTGGAAAACAAGAGCCTCAAATGAAACAACGTGCAGTAAATAAGATATATGGAAACAAAAAGAGAACTAGTCGTGAAATGAGACTAACTACACATATCAAAGAATTTGAAATGGATCAAGTAATCATGGATCTAGGTTCAGATGCAAACGTCCTACCCAAGCAAACATGGGAACGAATGGGCTAGCCAAAGTTACAATGGTCGCCAATCTAGCTACGCATGGCGAATGAACAAAATATTTTTCCAATAGGTCGACTACATGGGGTTGTTGTAGATATTGAGGGAGTCAATGTAATAGCAGATTTTGAAGTCATTGAGATCGTCAATGATACTTAATCCATACCCAAATTTACTAGGAATTGGTTGGGCATTTCATATGGATGTTATAATTAACTTGAAACAACGAAGCATGGTATTTGAGAAGAATGGAATGAGGGTTATTGTTCCTTTAGATCCCTCTGAAGGAGTGCAATATACTGACCGATCCACGAAGACTATCACAATGAGAATATTGAGAACATCTACAAGTTAACTGCATGGAATGAAGATTGGATTAATCCCACTGCAGATGGAAGAATTAGCTGGGAGAAGGATAGTTCCTGCTTTCCAGATTCTGACGAGGAAATGGAGCATTGGCAAAACCAGTTAAATGAAGTCTCTATGTTTCATTGTAATAGACTAACGAAGTCTCTTCGCTGTATCTCATCGGAGGTTCGTAACTTACCATACTATGATGGAATAGGGGATGTCAATATCGTTATAAATGAATTTGAAAGAGATGTCCTGAAGGAAGAAAGGTTCCAAGCTCTGGATATAGATCTGTGGTCTACACCTATTCAATGGTGGGGCACACAAAAACATAATATAGAAGATTGGAAGAAAGAATTTCATGTCCACGTAGATGCCTCATGCATAAATTTGGGCGATGTATTGACCCAGCCAGGTGATGGAAACATTGACCACCCAATTTCATTTTCTAGTCGAAAACTGTCGAAGGCAGAGAAAAATTATTCTACAACTGAGCGTGAAGGGTTGGCCATGGTATATGCGTTATAGAAATTCATACATTATCTATTAGGTGTGCACTTTAAAATGTTCACATATCATTCTGCATTAAAGTACCTGGTCAACAAGCCTGTGTTTGGGGGAAATATTTTTCAATGGCTACTACTCTTCCAGGAGTATGATTTTGATATAATCATCAATCCAGGTAGATTGGATATTGGACCATCTATCAAGGATTGAGAATGGAAAAGAACCTACAAATATTGAGGAAGGACTGCCTGATGCGCAACTCTTCGTAGTAATAATAGCTGATGATCACTTTGCTGACATCATTTTGTTTTTGGCTACTAGTGTAGCTCCCACAAAGTATACATCATAGCAAAAGAAAGAACTGGTAGTCCGAGCTGCAGACCTTTCCTTGATCGTAAGACAATTATACAAAATGGGCCTAGATGAGATATTGTGTAGATATGTCCCTGAATATGAAAGACATAGTATTCTAGATGAAGCACATGGTGGTGTTGCGGGAGGCCATTATGCAGGGAAAGCCACCGAGCAAAAGATCTTAAGAGAAGGGTTGTGGTGGCCCACGGTACATAAAGATTCGAAGGAGTATTGCGGCAACTGTGATGTTTACTAGAGGACTAGTAGACCATCAAAGAGGGCTGAATTTCCATTAAATCCACAACTCACTCTACAAGATTTTGAAAAATGGGCAATTGATTTCATAGGGCCAATCAACCCACTAAGTAAGAAGATGGGTGCGTGATATATTATTACTGCCACATAATATCTAACGAGGTGGGATGAAGGGAAGCTAGTAAAAGATTGCAACATGGATACTACTACGTAGTTCATGTTTGAGTACATTTTGTCAAGATTCGATTGTCTGAAGATCCTAATGAGTGACAAAGGATCACATTTTTTACATGACACGATTGAAGCATTGATGATTGAGTTCTAGGTACATCATCAGAAAAGTATGCCTTATCATCCACAGGCAAATGGCACCATGGAAGCTTTCAACAAGATTTTGGAAAATGCTTTGACGAAGGTCTGTAATGTCAATAGAAATGACTGGGATGTGCACATACCGACAGTGCTTTGGGCTTACAAGACAACCTGTAAGAAATTGACGGGACAAACTCCATTCAAATTAGTTTATGGGTAGGAAGCTGTCATGCCTATGGAATAAATAGTGCCAAGTATGAGAATTGTCGCAGTCACAAACATGGTAAACAGTGACATTATGGAGGAATGACTGGAACAACTAGTTGCGCTGGAAGAAGATCGCTTCATCGCAGGGTTCCATCAACAAGTACAGAAGGCTAGGGAAAAAGCATGGCATGATCAACATATCAAGCAACAAACCTTTAAGAATGGTGATTTGGTTTTATTATATGATAATAATTTCACGAAGTTCCCAAGTAAGTTAAAAATTCATTGGTTGGGACCCTACATTGTTAAGAATAACTTTGATGGTGGCACAGTTCAGCTCACGAAGCTGAACGGAGAACTGTTCCCTAGACGTGTGAATGGAAGTTGCTTGAAGATAGTCCCTAAGACTGTGCAATGACTATATGGATGTATAAAAGTCTCAGTGCTACAAGTAGTTGAAAGGAAGCATGGGACTCTAAACAACTATGCCGAAATACTGTTGTGTCGAAGTTTGGAAGCTGAGCAATGTTTGAAAGCCTGGCACAACTGGAGGAAGCTACGACACAGAGCGGGTGGCTACAAAACAAGGATGGGTCTGGCGCAGCCTATCTAGAATAGGACTATTGGTAGTGCTACAGTTGATTTGACAGGGAATTTTTTGTTAAAAGGAGTGCGGGAAATGCATTTAATGCGCAAAACAGGGAAAATCTGCCACCAAATTCACATTTATGAGGAAGATCTAATGGGGAATGTACAATTTGAATTTGAAATAAGTTGAACATATCAGACTACATTTGGACACTTTTCTTCTTGATAATTCGTCATGTATTTTTGCGCTTAAAGAGATGAGTGTGTTTCTGCATGTCTGGTTACCTGAGTTGGGAGGAATTTAAGCAAGAGTTTTTGAAGAGAGGAGTAGGGAACATCATGATTGCAACACCACCAGTCCACACTACAACACCTAGGTTTCTGAGGCCAAAGCCTACTACCTCCGTGACAAGAGATAAAAATTAGAAGAAACCCCAAAAGGTGCCAGTAAGATAGTCACGACGAAAAATCCTCGTAGAACTAACAATGAAAGAGAAAATGGACAAACAGAAACAACCAATGGAGGCACTAGACTTAGACGAAGAAGAGCTGAATGAAGGGCTTGAGGATATCAGTGCCGAAGTAGCGGAACCAATTTATAAGTTTCCATCGTATATGCCCCCACGTAAGCCAACCTCAAAAGTGGCTATTGAAGGTGAATTTTTGGTAACGGTACCCCAGCTCCGCATGGAAGATTGGGATTTGAGTGACTGTGAGAAATTTCTGTAGCTAGAACCTAGCAAGTATCTAAAGACAATGTACTATGAGGAGGTGGGCCTCACAAGAGTTAAACCAATGAAATGGGCAGATGGTATTCAACGCGCAAGATTATTAAATATGTCACATGTCCCAAACTTTGGTTGAGGAAAAATCAACACTATTTGTGTGTGCCAGTTGTTGGCACTGGTTGATGATGGGTGCCTATGGATGGGAGAGCCCATCTTGATTGATGCCATGTTGATACGAAGAATCACAACATTTCCATATCAAGGCGTGAGCCCCGTAGATGATTTTGTGGGGAAGTCACTTGAGAAAAAGTTGGCAGACTAGATGAAGAGTGACTTCGAGTTGATTAAGAAGTCTAGGGGATATGCCATCAGTTCAATCACAGATGAAGTTGTGCGGTTTGCTACATAGATCTTGGCAGGAAAGATCATGAGGAAGTGTCGAGCAAATGAAGTGCCGAAACTAATGGTACCCTTGGATGCACAGTGCAGCAAGGGGGTTCAATTCAATTGGGTAGACTATCTATGCCAAGAATTCCTCGAAGA